>MCFA01000026.1:0-301986 GCA_002105025.1 Clohesyomyces aquaticus
AGCTTCTATATGCCTGTTCTATACTACGTAACGCTAGGCACGCCCTTTATCTGCTACGCTCTATGTGTCTATCTATAGTTAGTGTAGCATACGTAGCTAGCTTTATATTGTCTTATATTATAGTCGCTAGCGCACTACATGCATTTTGCTGCCTTTACGTAGGCGCCCTGTTTATGTCCCTACGCGCTATATTAGTAGCATTGTTTTAGTGCTAGGTTGCTGTTATAAATTCTAGCCTTAAAGTATTCTGCCCTAATAATAATTCTGCTTTAAACAATTCTCTCTTGTTTAGCCTATATGTTTACCCTATAACAAAGAACCTTTGTTTTTTATATGTTGTCTCCTTAGCGTTTTAGGGGCGCGTTAGGGTTACGTAGCTAGCGTATTAATAAGATCTTAGTTATGCTATAGAGTCTTTATAATAATTTCTTAAAGTCTTATATAATGTTAGAGTTATTTATAGATTAGCTGTTCTTAACTAGGAGGGTGTATTACATACTAGGGACCTCTACTAGGTACGCCTTCCTAAGGAGCTATATTCCCTAGGGGTCTAGCGCTGCTACGACGGCGTCCTGCTAGGCTTGCGACTTAAGGCGTATGTCTATGTCTCTGCTCTTATAACAGTAGACAGCAATAGCGTTAGGGATAGCTAGTTAGATAATCTTAAGGATCTCGCTTAGGGTCTTGTTAGTCACGTTGTTAATTCTAGCCTAAATAATTAGTTTAGGGGCAGCTAGCTACGCAGCCTGCGCTGCGACATCTGCCTATTGTTAGGTTGCTAGCAGGTTGCTGTTAGCCTTAGCTTTAGTCTCCTTTACGTGTTAGAGGATCTCGTCGCATGTTTTCTAGACGTGGAGCTGTTCCTCTATTCCCTCTACTACCTCTCTTGCCTAGCGCGTTAACGCCTTTACTCTCTTGTTCCCTTCTCTCTCTATAGCCTCTAGTATTTTTGTTAGCTCTTCTATAGTGTTAGAGTATACCTTGTTTTGTTCTCTGTTACGTTATGTAGGTAGGTAATGTGTTCCTCTGCTAACATGTTAGCGTGTTAACTATAGTATAGCAGCGCTATCACGTCGCTGCACTGTTTTGCTGTCGTTCCTGCTGCTTGCGCAGCTAGGGACAGTATTATAGGCGTTTTGCTTGATGAATTTATGACCTTTCAACGCGTTTTTTTAATGCTTCAAGAAAAAGTCTTCTGCTATTAATTATAACTTAGGCCTAGTTTCTATAGTATTGTCTTAAGAATATAAGGTACGTTCTTCCTGTTATTCCCTTTAGGCTATTAGTTTAAGGCTAATGTTTAGTGTTAATCTTCTTTTAGACTGTTTTAGGCATTTGTTCTAAGGGCACTTATACTATAGTCGCCCTAGCACGTACTCTATAGGGAGCAACGTCCCTAGGACTAGGCTAACTTTTCTGTTGTTTCTAGGGTCTATAGACTGCTTCTATCTATAGATGTCTTCTAGTGTTAGTAGTTTAGCAAGGGGTGTCTTTCCTCCCTAGTTAGAAAACAGTTATATGTTAATTTAGCTTAGCAGTATATTACATTCCTTAACAACGTAGATGCCTAGGCTATCTTAAAATATGCTAGGTAATTTGTCTATAGTCTTTTATTGTTGTCTTCCTCTAAGACGTTTTTAGTAGGATTATAGTGTTCCTATACTAGGATCTAGATCTTAACTAGTACCTATGTTAGTAGGTACTAGTCTACTTCTATAACTAGCGTTGCGATTTCCTTCTATATATGTTTGTCTAGGGTTTTATTAATTAGTGAAAGTTGTCTTCTACCTACTCCTTAAACTATAGAAACGTTTTTCTAATAGGGTAGAGTAGTTTCTAATTATTATATAGTTATATAATAGTAACAGGTTTGTTATCTTTAGGTAGGAAACATAGTTCTTAGGCGTAGTTAGTTAACCCCTAGTAGGTTTGTTCTATCGTTGCTAGCCCTAGGATTCGTACGTATTCCTTGTTGCTATGTCTTTTAGCGCCTAGTGTTTGTTGCCTGTTGTTAGGTCCTCTAAAGGTAATCTTATGTTATAGCATCTTTCTACATGCTGCTATTAGTTAATTATTATTATATAATAGCATAACGTTATTATTGTCTTTATTGTCCTCTTCCTCGCTATCCTAGACAGTCTATAAGGGTATAGGCATAGCTTTGTTAGAATCTCTCTATTCTATAGACGAGCTGTTAGAGTCTAGTTCCTGCGCGAACTGCTTAATCTTAGGGTATTTGTTAATAGCTAGTGTCTCCTTTAAGTTATAGCTAGCCTAGCTTCTTTAGGCTAGTATCCTATGTTTACTTTTATGCTATAGTAGGTTAGGCATTTGTCTTTACTATAGAAGGTCTAGTATAAGCTGTTATGCTCTTAGTTAGCTATAATGCGTTTTTTAAGTGCGTCCCTTTCCTTCTAGGTATGCTCTCTTTAGCTTGCTTTTTCTTTTAGTTCCTTGTTTATAGCAACCTAGTTACCTCTATTCTAGAATCTACTTTCTTTTTTAGGTAATCTACATTCCCTAGCAAAGTGTCCTAGTTTGCTATAATTATAGCAGTTCCCCTTAGGTTTCTGTTAGAATTAGCTCTAATAGTCTTTTTTATTAGATTCTTAGTTTGCTCCTAAGACTATAGGTTCTAGTCTATAGTAGTTGCCTTTCTTCTAACTATGTCTAAAATTTCCTTCTTTTTCCTAATTCTAGAGGTATAAGCTGTTATTAATTTTAATAGCTTGTTTAATTAGTATAGAGAAAGTATAAGCATAATCTATTTAGATTATTTTATATTAGACTAAATCCTTTAACCTCTTATAGTATTATAATATTAGAGCTAATTAGTTTTATTTAATCTTAGATGCTAATTATTTAAATTTAGAGGTATATGCTAACGTAGACTTAGTTTGTTAGAGATAGTTAATCTTTTGTTCTATAACCCTTTTAGCGTTAACATCTCTAAATATAAGGCTAAGTTTATTCTTAAAGTATTAGTAGCTAGCAAACAGGGCACGCGTCTTTACGCCCTAGTGTTCCTCTGTTAGCCCTATCTTCTTGTTAAGGTATGTCTTAAACTAATTTATAGCCTTTCTAGCAAAGTATGCTGCTATAAATATAACCTTGCTAGCGTTGTCTAGGAGTTTATTTATGTTAATGTCTATATAAATAGCTATTAAGGCTAGGAAGCTATAAAGTTTATGTTAGGTTCTATTAAACTTGTCTAGTAACCTAAGCTTAAGCAGTTTGCTCTAGTACTTCTTAAGTTAAGTCTTAAGTTTAGTAATTTTATTAAAAAGGGTCTAGTTAGGGGGCGCTATAGTAAGGCCCTCTAGCTGCTTTTCTAATTCTTAAGTCTTTTTGTTTGCCTTAAGTTATTCTTGTCTTATTTGTTTAAGCTGTTCTATAAACTTAGCTAAACTAGATTCTTCTATAGAGAAGGATCCCTTTAAAGTAGACGCTATTATATTGTTCTACTAGGTAGTTAAAGTATAACGCTAGGGCAGTAACTTGCCTAAGCCTTTAGCTAAGGAGAGAGTTGCTAGAGAAGCGTAGGGGTAGTTATGCTTTAAACAGTATAGGACAGGCGTTAGGGGTAGTAGGCTAATATTATACTTATAGTTAGTTTATAATAAAGTGTTACTTATTAAAGGTGCTTATAGGCAAGAATATAAGATTAACTATAAAGGAACTACATAGGGGTTCTATAGGCCCTATATACTAGTCCGTTCTTTTATAATCTGTTTAATCTGTTGCTGCTAAGAGGCGTAGATTACATAGATCGTTGTTCCTTTAATCTGTTAATCTATTGCTGCTAAGTAGTATAGATTAACAGATTAGCACACGTAATGTTAGATCACGTGTCTATGTTATGCCAAGCCTCCCCTCTAAGGTCGTCGCTCTCTAGAGGGCTGTCGTCTCACGTCCCTGCTATTAGGTTCATACTGTTATTACATTTGACTAGGTTAAACGTGATACTTCGTCGTGCAGTTCTGTTTATAATATTGCTCTAGTAAGTGATATTCGTAACACTATATACTCTATACTTTATTACTCCTCTTGCTTTCCCCTTGCCTGTTGCCTGCCTACTGCTGCTATGCTAGAATATCTAAATACTCTGCTAGATAGCACTAAAAAAGCAGCGCCTACTGTTCTATAGTCCCTAACGCTAGTTAAGGCTTATAAATTAGATAGGACCTTAGCTAATACCTATAACTATAACTATATTAGAGCTAACTATTCTAGCACTAAAATAAGCTTTATAGAAGTTAATTGCTATAGTGTCTTTATTGCTAATTTACTCTGCTGTTTCTATTATATAATAGAGTATGCCTCTACTACTAAGAGTATAACTCTTAAGGCTATACTCTCCCTAATATAACATAACCTCTCTAAATATAGTTACTAGGGTGCCTTTAGCAGCCCTAATACTATAAATAACACTAGGCTCTAGGTGCTTACTCTCTTTTAACTTAGGGAGACTATGCGCTAATACGTTAAAGCAAGTAGCAGTATATATGTAAGTTAGCTTAAATCTATAAGCAAGCTGTTATGTTAGATTAAGAAAGACTAGCAGCAATAGACTAGGCACTCCCTTGCTAGACTATTAGAGAAGGACTAAGCAGCAATTAAGGCTGCTACTAAATTCAACGTAGTAAAGGACTTTATATAGAATAACCTCTTCTTGCTATACTTTGCTAGAGTTAAGGAGAATAAGGTTTACGAGGATCTAAAGGGGTTGCACTGCGCCCCTAGCAACTAGCTATTCCTAGACCTTTCCTTGTAGTAAAAGAGCTAGGCAGAGTCTAAAGAGAGATTTAAGAGGTTCTAGGAAGAATTTCTTCCTAAGTCTTATAAAAATTAAGCTTATATATAGATAGAAAAGACTATATAGTACTTTACTACATAATTATAGCACTATAAAGTATAGAAATTAACTTTAATTTATTATAGAAACATTTTATATTGTTAAAGCTCTAGTTCTCTATAGAAAACTCTTAATATTATTAATTTTTAATTAAGCAACCTATATTTTATATGTAAATATATAAGCTTACGTAATAGTCTAATTTATAGAGTTAATTTAGGCAGCAATTAGCATTATAGCAGCAGGTAGCAAATATAGTATAATGCTAAGACACTAGCGCGCTAGACTCTTACTTACTCTTTGCTAGAGTCTTACTCTATACTTTTATATACTCTAATTTATATAAGAATCTTATATAAATTTAAGTAGTAAAAGAGTAGCTATCTAGAGTAAGAGAGTAGCTATAGTATCACGTACTCGTCCTAATTAGGTATAGCGCTACGCTAAGGTATTTACCTTCTCTCTATAAAGCTTAATTCTCTGTCTCTTTAACACTCTCTACCTCTATTATACCTCTAATTCTCTCTATATACTAACTTTAAGCCTAACTCTACTTTATTAACTAACTAATTCTCCTCTATATAATAACAATATTAAACAACTCCTGCTATCTAACGTAAACTAGCAAGTTAACCTTTACCTATGTAATTATAATAGTAAAGGTAGATGCTAACACTCTGCTCCTGCTTAGATTCTCCTTAATAATATCTAAACATAGTATTTTAAATCCTAGCAAGCCTAAAATCTAACACTAAGGAAGTTGCTTCTAATAAGCATATAGCTCCTTAAGCTATTGCTAGTCTACCTACTATAGCAAAGAAAAGGAAGATCTCTCTCCCCTTAACTAAAGCTTTATTAACTAGCCTTATACATAGCCTGCCTGCCTAACTTGACTGCCTAGACTAACCGCCTAAGCCTAGGCAACGAGAAGGAAAGTTGCCCTCCCTTAACTAAAGCTTTATTAACTAGCCTAGTATAGCTTGTCTGCTTATACTCTTGCTCCTTAATGCTAGCCTATAGCAATTATTTAACTTAGTAATACTAAGTATATAATAGATAGAAAAGAAAGAGCTATTTTTAGTAATAAATTAAAGGCAACTAACAAAGGCTAATTAATTAATTATAAGCCTTCTAAGGCGCCTAGTTAGCTTATAATTAGTAGCTTAGTCTTCTTTAAAAGCTTTACTGCTAGCGTAGTCTCTAAGCCTATAAGTCTAGCAGTATATATTTATATAGCAGTGTCTTCTTTAGGAGCCTATAAGTCTGCTAGCAATAGCCTCCTTTAGAAGGCTGCCTCTATAGAGTACTCATGCAAGTTAACAATAAGTTTAAGTAGGCAGTTATAGAAAATCCCCTTAGCGCTCTAGCATGTTTAGGCGATTTAAACCTTAGTATCTTACTAGCTAGCCTAGTTAGGCAGGTAGCTTTATTAGCTCGTTATAAAAGTTCTATTTAGTGCGTAGGCAGGTGCTTAACGTAGGCTTGCAGGGACTCTTTATTATAGACCTAGACGTAGGTTTATAGTAAAGCTACTTATAGGCTTGTTATTAAGTACTAACACTAATACTACGTTAGAAAAGTTAATAGGCTATAACTAGAAATAGTAGCTAGCAGCAGAGGGGTAAACTGTTCCTTTTAAGGCAAGCCTCTAGCTTCTCTGCTATAACTATTCTTAGAAGTGTAAGCTAGTTAAGGTTAAGAGCTCTGTTAGATTATAGCGCCTTTAGGCTGCCTTAG
This sequence comes from Clohesyomyces aquaticus, assembly GCA_002105025.1. Taxonomy (NCBI): domain Eukaryota; kingdom Fungi; phylum Ascomycota; class Dothideomycetes; order Pleosporales; family Lindgomycetaceae; genus Clohesyomyces; species Clohesyomyces aquaticus. The sequence goes on from MCFA01000026.1 coordinate 6,593, forward strand.
TGCGCTCCTAAGTGCTTAAAGTTAGCAATACATGCACGCTTGTTAGCAATAGGTACTTAGGCTACTATAGGTTTTAGGGGATTTCTTTGCTTATTAATACTGCTATAGGCGATCTGCTTAGCAACAAGTAGGGTTAATAGCTTTAGCCTATAACTAGGATTACGCTAACGCATCTACTGCTAGTAAAGTCTATTAACAAGCGCCCTTAGTAGTATAATATAGCAATCTTATTACTAAAGGTAGAGCTAGCCTGTTAGGTGTAGAATTAAAGACTAGCCCTTTAGGGAACTTATATTAGCCCTCTTGCTTTATAAACGTACTAACTCTAAAGTAGCCTTTGTTACGCATAAGAGTTAGAGAATTCCTCTAGGGCAGCCTATTAGTATAGATAGCAGTTGCTATCTAGCTAAAGGGCTACTATATTAATAAGTTAAAGCAGCGTGGACTTAGTATAAGGTAGTAGAGGCTTAGTATAAGGCAGCAGAGGCTTAGTGTAAGGCAGCAGAGGCTTAGCGTAAGGCGCTAGACGTCCTAGGAGACGCTTGTTATAGATTCATAGGAGAGCAGCTTGTTACACCTTGCTAATATTAATATGTTGCTCTAGGAGCAGCAGATAGGGGGGGGGATAGTTTATATACTCCTAGGAGACGCCTAGCTGCAACCATGGCAGGGCGCTAGGGACTAATGCCCACTAAACTAGCGGCACTAGCAACTATAGGAGGTAGTGTTCTAGTTATCTCCTTGCTCGCTCTCTCTTAGGGCCTTGCCTAGAGTAGGTTTATAGAGGAGAGGGAGGAGAGGTTTATATAGGCCTAGGGGGACGCTTAATAACAAGGCGCGTTGTGATGTAGCCCTAGAGCAATAGTAATAAGAAGTTAATCCTATCTAGCTCCTTACTATAGAGATGCGCTAGGGTGTTTAGAATTATAAAGGCGCTATAATCTAGGCTGTTTTTCTAGTATTAACTACGCTATAGGAGGAGAAGATGTCAAGATAATTATGCGCTTAGCGCGCTTAACTGCGAGGAGGCGCTAGTAATAAAACTCGCACGCTAGGTTTGAGATAAGAGGGAGGAGGTGCTAGAGCTAGCGTTCTCCTTTAATGCTTATTATAGAGATTCTAGTAGTTAGCGCGGCACTAGGTATAGCTTCAAGCAATAGGACGCTACTTCCCTTAGTACTATATACCCTAGCTTAAACTATAATCATAGCTATAGTATTATAGCACTAACCTATAAAGGCATACTATAACGTAGAGGTTAAAATTTACTCTAAGTTTATATGTAGCTGCTTATACCTAACAATAACACTTTCTGCTACATGCAAGTGCTAGTCTTAACTAAATCTGCCCCTACCTAACAGAGCGACACTATAGCAGCTCCTCTAAGTGTATAAGGTAACTATAAGGCATATAGATATAATACGCTAACACTCTATAGAGAAAAGACGCCCCTAACAGCATAAACACTATAAACCCCTTTAGAGAGGATAACATTATATTTATAGCTTAGCTTAAAGCTTAGATTATAGCCCTTTAAAAACAGTTTTAACAGTACTAAGCACGCTTAAATCCTCCTCTTGCTAAGCCCTAGCCCCCTAAGCCTAAGCCCCTGCTGCTACTGCCTAACAATTTAACAACAACGCCTAGGCTACCTAAGCCTACTAGCTAACCTATTACTATCTCTAATAGCAAAGATAAGTCTAAATCTAACAGCAACAGTAATAGAGGGCTAGAGGTTATAAGAGAGGTAGCTATAACAGCAAAAGCAGCAATGCATAAGCAAGATAGAAAGTATAGGCTTATAACATAGATAACGCTATGTATAAGAAAGAAGCCTAGCTTAGTGCCTAGCAAGGAGAAGCCTAGCAACAAGGACTCTAGCAACAAGGATTCTAGCGACGAGGATTCTAGCAACGAGGATCTTAACAAGGAGGGGCCTAGCAACTCAGACCCTAGAGACCCAGGGTCTAGTGAGAAGGAGCCTAGCAAGGAGCCTAGCGACGAGGAATCTAGCGACGAGGAATCTAGCGACGAGGAATCTAGCGACGAGGATTCTAGCAACGAGGATTCTAGCAACAAGGATCTTAACAACAAGGGGCCTAGCAACCTAGAGCCTAGAGACCTAGGGTCTAGTAAGAAGGGGCTAAATAAGGAGGAGCCTAGAAAGAAGGTCCCTATAGACTAGCCTACAAAGAGGGTCTCTATAACGAGCCTACTAAAAAGGGGTTAATAGAAGAGTCTATAAAGCAGTCTAAACAAGATTCTAGAAAGAAGAAGTTAAGCAAGGCAAGGAAGGAGAATTAACAGGAAGACGTAACACGTTAAAAGAAGCGTATAAATAGTGCCTAAGAAGAGGACCCTCCTACGCTAAAATAATAAAGAGCAGCCTTATAAGAAACTTAAGAAGGCTAAGATAAAGAGAAAGAGATTAAGCGCTGCCTAAAAGAAGAACCTCTTAAAACAGTTATTAGCAAGGATAGTATAATAAAATAAAGAAGCCTTACGTTAAACTAAAACATGTTATAAAAGAGTTTATAGGAGCCTACGTTTAAGCCTTCCTAAAAGTTATGCTAATAAATAGACGCTACACTTTTTAAGACCTTAAAAACCTAAAGAAATTTAGACAAGCAATAACAGGCTCCTTTTAGTTAATCTTCTACTAGCTAGACAGGCAATACGTAACATAAGCTATACTTAATAAGGTATAATTAAGAAATATATAACTAACTTATACCTATAGCTTAAAGCCTTTAATAGGTTATAGGCTATACGCTAGCTTGTTTTATTAGCGTAGTAGAAGAAGAGACAGAACTAAGCTGCCTAATTACTAGGGAAGCCCTTAAAGGAGGAATCTTTAAAGGAGAAGTCCTTAAAGGAAAAGTCTTTAAAGAGGGAGTCCTTAAAAGAGCTAAAAGAGGGCAGCAAAGTTAAGGCATAAACTGCTGCCTGTTATACTGTAGGAACGCTTATTTGCTTAAGTTATAACAAGTCTTAGTTACTTAAGGACTTTGCTAATCCTATAAATCCTTAATTATGTAAGAAGTGTACTAGCAAACTTAGGAAGGCTAACGCCTCTATTTAAGACCCTATAGATAGCAGAGAGGCGCTACTTAATATAGGGTCTTTATAGACTAAGAGGGGTAATAGAAGAGCTATAGTAACAGGGAGAGGCAGCAGGAACACTAGCAGGGCAGAGAGTGTAAAGAGTAGACAACTTTTAGCAGCTAGGCCTAGTAAGCTAGCATGTAGGGACAAGAGCAGCAGCAGGGGAGGCTATATATCCTCTACCGCTAGCAAACAATCTAGACCTATTAAGACTGTTAATAGGAGTATATACCGCAGCACTAGGGAGCTAACAAAGGTAGATAACCTGCCTATAAACAATACCTAGAAGATAGAAGCAAGAATAGAGGCAGCAGAAGAACTAGCGCTAGAAGAGAGGCTACATAAGAGACAGCAAACAGGGCTTAAAAAAGTAAGTAAAAAGGAGCAAAAAGCTCTACTTAAAAAAACATAGGCGCTGTAGCATCTATAACTACTAGCTCCTATAGCAGTGCTAAAGAATAGAAAGGCAAAAAACAGAAGCAAGAGCTAGGGGGAGAGCAAGAATAAGCAGGAGGCTCCTAAGGGCTATAGCCGTGGCTGCCCCTAGAAGTCTAAGAAAGAGGCTAGTAAACCTAGCCGCCCTTATGGCCAGCCCTGTAAAGAAAAGGCGCTAACCCTAACGTACTCTAAAGAAGACTCTAATGCTTCTAAGAGCAAAGGCGCTAAAGAGGCTACAGGTAAAGCTAAGTATGCTGCTAATAATAAGGCTGCTAGTAGTAAGGGTGCTAATAGCAAGGGTGCTAGTAGTAAGGGTGCTAATAGCGAGGGTGCTAATAGCGAGGGTGCTAAAGACGAGGGTGCTAATAGTAAGGGTGCTAACGATGAGGCTACTAGTAGCGAAGCTAATTAGGATTTACCTTTTAGCAGTAAGCCTAATTAGGAGCGTTTTAATATAGATATAGTTAAGGCTTCTAGAAAGAGAAAGCAAGCCTAAAATATAGCTTATAGACGTAGCTAAACACGCTCTTTTCCTATAAATTACGTGTTATGCTGCTTAAACATTGCTTAAAAACTGCTTTAAAAACAACTAAGTCCTTTAAAATTTTATATATTTTACTTAGATATTTATAAGAAACTTGTTTTCTACTTAAAGAGTAGGTTTTTTCTACTTAATAAGTAGAAAAGCACTTAATAAGTAGGGTTTTTCCACTTAATAAGTAGAAAAACACTCAATAAGTGGGGTTTTTCCACTCATTGAGTGGAGTGAGGGGGGTTTTTCCACTCATTGAGTGGAGTGAGGGGGGTTTTTCCACTCATTGAGTGGAAATCAATCCGCAGTGAAATATCAAGCTGCCAACACTGAGTCCAGTTCTTCAACATCAACTCAATCATCTGACTCAATCGGCTCCCATCGTACAATTCCTCAACCCAAGGAGCAGCACCATGCGCTACCAAACCCTCACCCTCGCCGCGGTCGTGGTCGCCTCCGTGGCCGCACTACCAGAAAACATGCGCAACAAACGCGAAGTCGTCTACGACCCCAAAGGCAACATTCGCCTAACTTGTCAGTAAAACCAGTGATCTCCTCATCACATGCCCATATCGCTAACAACTAACCCTCCTCTCAGTCTCCGACGAAACCATCAAGCTCGGCACCATCAAGATTGACGAAATCATGGACAATATTGGCAGAGTGTGCAGCACGCAAGGCCAATGCGACTCGACGACGATTGACCTCAAGGGCCAATTGATCTCGACCGACGAAGTCATATCTGAGACTCTGTCTATATCCCCTGATGGTGCTTATCCGACTTGGATTCATAATGGATTGGTCGACGGGCTTAGGGCGGCTGTGCATGCTGTTGCTAAGTGTGAGGATACGACGCATAAACCGAGTTGTGGGTTTTCGCCGTATTACTGCCCCGGTATGATATGAATACCTCTTACTTCCCCTTCCGATTTATACACACGATGCATACTCACTCATCTTGACGGCCGGATTGAGTAGAGTGCAAGTGTTGTAAAGTTCAATTCACTAACTTTTCTCAGCGAAACCATTCACTGTCAACCAGTGCGTGATCCCGAGGTATATAGGCATCAACTACCAAGCTCCAGATTGTGGTAACTGTGCTCCGCCAAACATCGGCGCGAGGCTCGAGATGAAACTTGACGAGGGAGGGTTCTGTAAGACGCTGTTGGAGAGCGCTGGTACGGTTGCTGGTAAGTGGAGATGAATAGGCAATATGCGGATCATCATATCTGATGGGAATACACATTCGCTAATACTAGATACAGGAGCTATTAATGGTTACGCAGGGGGCTTTTTCACGCTGCTGAGTATGGCTTGCAAGGATTAGGGGGAAGATCTGGAGGGGGTTGACACTTTGTTTGCCTGTTGTACCATATTTTTAGAAGAATATATCAGGATTGTTTTCTATGGATACGATATCTCCCGGAACTCTAATAACATCCATCAAGTCTCAGTCCCCATACTGACTAATGAAACATGAGTTTTCTCAACCGTTCTGTGCAGGAAGCCCAAGAAACATCCTTTTATACATGCAACCAATGCCCTCCACACAACAAACCGTATGAACTGCTTGGCGCTAGTTTATTCAGACATAGTGACAGACTACTGCGAACCTGTTATCTCGTCACGGGGTGAACGCGCTATTTTATTGAACGAGTCCCCAGCCCAACAACACAGTGGATATAGATCGACGATTTCCGGACCAACAGCCATATGAGAGAGTGGAGAGGACTTTATTCCGCCTCAGTAACAGTGTAAATGCAGACCAACTATATCTATTTGAGTATTGTGATGCTCTTTTATTGCCCAGATGATCAAGTCTATAGCACACCCCAGACCAATAGACTTAGATCTCAGCCTTGCTCGTTTTTAATCGAGTCTCTAGCCAAAGAAGACACGGACGAAGAACAGCAGCGCCCAGAGTCCAGACCAACAACCATATGTCGACTGGGAGTGCATTTTATTCCGTCGCAGTAACAGATCTCTACGAACCAGCTCTCTCATGCTATGGTGACACTGCATTTTTAGTAGTCGAAAACTGTAACAAATAGTGTAGTGATAGAATGCCGACAGTAGGAGAGCCCAACGGCGCCATTCTTCTGCTTTCTCCAGTTTTCAGTCCGAAGAGAAGAGAGCTTCATGGGGCAGTTCGGAGACTCGGTCTTGGACAGTGGCGATATACCAACCGTAGGAAATTAGGAACAAAGCGCACGGACTGCCATTGGGTTAAGTTACAGGCTTTTCAGTCCTCAGATGAGTTTCATGGAGCGGTTCAGAAGCCCACGGTTGTGGGGCAGTGTTATGGTAACTAAGGGAGGACCCAGAGAGATAGCCATTGTTTTCTTTTTCCAGCTTTCTTATGTCTAGATTGGAGAATCGTGAAAACGGGCACAGAGAAACTATTCTTCTGCTTTGTTGGCTTTTTAATTCCCATATGGAAGAACAATGGAGCAGTGCGGAGAGCCGCAGTGGTGAAACGGAATGGAGGCACAGAGACAGCCATAGTCCTCAGTTTTCAGCATTTCAACCCCCAAATTCGAGAGTTGAAAGAAAAAGGCGCAGAGACGCCATGTTTTAGCCTTCATTGATTTTTAATCCGCAGATGGGAGAGTGGTGCAACGGTTTGGAGAGCCACTGTAGCCGAACGACAGGGAGGCGCAGAGCTAACCATCATTCTCCATTTCCTGCATATCACTCCCCAGATGGGAGCTTAATGCATCAGTTCAGAGAGCCAATATTGCGGTGTAGTGGTGCAGTGTAGCGAGGAGGTGCGAGGGGATAGGGGGTGGATCCGTTCAACTTCCATTGTGCTTATGTACTCATTGAGGGAGTGCGGTCCAACGGGCGAACAGCCGAGTAAACAGCAGAACAGCCAAGCTTTATGCGTGGCTGTGAATTTCATGTTCCCTGGGGAACCCGGGAACCGGGGAACGCCCTCGACCTGGCTGCTCCATGGCCCCATATAAACAGCGCCTCTCCATGCTTCTCTCCCTTTCTGTCCCGCACAATCGACGCACGCTGGCCCGACCCCACCAAAGTGTCTGGCACACTTTATTGGAATGGGGGCGAGGAATTGCTACTTGCAATTAAAGTCCTGCCTCATGACCACCTTTCTGTCCCGCACAACCTCGACGCAGGTTTGCATCCAACTCCACCAAAGTGTCTGTTACACTTGGTGGGGATAGGAGTGAAGGAATTAGTATTTGCAATAAGAAAGTGCAATTCCTGCAGCATGAGACTAAAATCATCAAAGGCATTAAGCATGAGACTGAAGGCACCCAAGCCACTGTGCATGGGACTAAAAGAGTGCAAGTCCTGCCACATGGGACTAAAAGCTTCGAAGCCATGGTGCATGAGACTGAAGGCAACCCATTCACTGTGTATGGAACTAAAAAGAGTGCAAGTCCTGCCGCATGAGCATAAAAGCACGAGAGCCCTGTACACGAGACTGTATGCCCCACGATTACTGTTTATGAGACTAAACTGGAGCGTCAGCTGTAATATGGGACTAAAAAGGTTTCTCAGATGTCCCATAAAACTAGAAGTGCGTGGCATCCACGGCTATGAGATTGCGAACTTCTGGCAAACCCATGACATCAATTGATCTTGGAGAGATGTCTATGTTTCACGAGGCTAAAATGGTTTCTCAGATGTTCCATGAGACAAAAAAGTCGCAGCATCATTGACTAGCGCGTCTATTCCTAGACGAATTCGTTCAAGTTGAGTCGTTGTGATACAAGTGTGACTATATAGCTTGTGAAGCGAGCTAGAACGTACGTATCAATGGATAGAAATCATGTAGTCGAATAGTCATGACCCAAGCATATCTTACATGATGATTGGACCTTGTGGAGAAAGTCCGCGTGCCATACAAGATACACGCAATTCCAGCCGTTGAACTCAGTAAATGCAAATCGTAACGCCTTTCCCCTTTGCGGTCCCCGCACGGAGCTCGCTTGCCTTAAGCCAAATCCCTTTATCCCAAGCCTAGAACGCCGCATGCGTCGCTTCGCCTCGTGATTGTATATCATGAGAGGAAGGCGGTGGAGTGACCGGACTCTTTTCCAAGTCTGTATCTCGTAGGGTCATTCGACGTCCTTGCCAATACCCACCTAACTCCGGTGGTGGATCTGTTGGGCGTAAGGTATGCACTGGCGTGGGTGGAGTTGTGGAGGCAACACTACACTCACTCCATTCATCTCCGACCTCAACGCGAACAATCGTTCGCATTGTCGTTGTGCTGCTCAGGCGCTGTTCCCGTACTGTTGGTAGCGATTTGTTCGAGCGCGGCCATTGCATCAGTGCAATACTGCTGCTGAAACGGCGCATGCGATCTGATGATGCGGTGGTTGTGACGAGAGAGTTGAGAAACGGAAGGTTGGCGAAGCAGATGCACCCCGCAGTCTCGGCCACATACCACGAAAGATACACGGAGTCAGAATGCGGAACTGTTAGGTAGTACCGGCCTAATACACCAGCGATGAGTGCAAAAATACCGAAGACAATGAGTATGCTGAGGAGCATTTTCCGGGGAGATGGGATCAGAGGAATTGGGAGCAGAAGGGCTACTAGGCTCGTCGTATCGAATACGAGCGCAACGATCGGATACGTGGTACACTGAGCTGTTTCAAAGTCAACTGCTGTGTCCTAAAGGAAGTAATCGAGGACATACATGCGCTCGACCACATATTTTGATGATCGCTGGCAGGGCGACACCAGACCAGGAGTAGGACTTGGATGACCAAGTATGTAGCCAGACAATATGCGCTTGTCCAATGAATATAGATTCTCTCTTTGCCTAATGGGCTGTCAATGAGTTAGTGGGGCGAACCATGATGAGGGGGAGTCATAAACACGCACAAGATTCGTTTGTAAAGAACGAGGAGACAAGCTTTGACCAGCCAAGTAGTCGTGATCTGAAATTCCTCCAGAGCGAAAGCCATCTTCGGTCTCCATGATGCAAGCGTCCCATCTCCATCTAACATATTGGTTCGTAGCGCTACCTGGTTGGCACATACTACTGTACCAGTGAAAGGAATCTGTGACGTTGATAGTCAGTCCATATGTTAAGAGTAACTCACAGCTAGTGGAACTCACGAGAATAATGAGCATCAACCAGTCATCGAATTGTAATTTTGAGAAGTAGCCCAGAGTGAGCCGCCGGGATATTCTAGCAGGCATCAATTCTACCCAAAAGCGGTTCGCATTGCCAGCACGTACATTCGCGAAACGATCAGACATGTGCCGAAGGTGTAGAGTGTCCAAGATTCTACAGAAATGGGAGATAATGAAGTGGACATCACGCTGGGAAATGAAATGAAAATCGAGATGAAAATTGTAAAGACCGACGGACGGGACAGATATCAAAAGGAGGGGAAGCGGGCGAAACCAGGCACGTAAGGAAGACTCCCTGGGCAGGTATAAGGACCCTTGTTGCGTGTCCCTTACGTTACGAGGCAAGCACAGCCAGAACAGGAGGTGAAAAGCGAAGTCGAAAATCATGCGAAAGCCGTTGCTTCTTACTTCTATTGAAGGTTCTATGAGAGCCTGAGGAAAAAGCATGTCGGAGCGCATCGATTCTTTAACCTACTGTGACGAATGCGCATGGTGGCTGAAGTTGATCTGCGGGCGGTGGGGACAATCGATATCCGCGTTTGGTAGTATCTAAGTCTCGAGACGCGGAGAGCAAGGGAGCTGTCATGCTGGCAGGACATGGCTGATGGAGGAGATGAGTGCCGACGAAGAGGGTCCCCATCGCCCTCGGCATTGCTGGAAGGGGATTGGAGCCGGAGTGCGAAGGGCGCCCGAGTAAAGCTGCCTCTCAGCGTCGGCGAACGTCGGCAAGACACGACTGCAACACCAACCTTCTCTTGATTGGGCATTCGCGCTCACCATCACAACATCATCATCACCTGGCTGGAGACGCGTTCCTGAAGAACCTCAGCTACGGGACGAAGCGAGAGCTCACGGACCGTCCAGGGTTCAGGGGCCTGTGGGGGTCATCTCGTGCTTTGATCCAGCGATTGCAACTCCATCTGCGCCTGCGGCTCTTCCACGCCACGCAATCAACATTGAGCAACATGACACTGGACGCATACTGTCCCCGTAGTTGCACGAGAAATCAGTCCACGGGAAAGAAGCACTGCAGTTTTCCCCTCGAAGTTTCTCACAAGAGAACGCCACCAAATCCAGTCGGTCGGATCCAGGCCACCACTCCTATGCACATGCTGCATACTGCCAAGAACATGTCTGATAACTCCCCGCGCGCCAACACGCCAGCTCGTCACAAATCACTGAAACAAGACGCGAGATCCTGACCCGTTGTCATTTTCTCAAGCCTGCCCACTCGGCCGAATAACGCATCAGCCACTGCCCAAAGCCCCTTCGATGACCTCGCCTAACCTCCACGCCAAAGGTGGACTATCTAATCGTAGGTGGGCAGTGCCGCGTCTTGGTGTGCGGGGCTAGGGTATTCCTTTGAGGAGCCACCCGCCAATTCTCGGGACTTGGAGTGATACTTTGTAGCCAATTAGGACGGCCGTGCAACCGTCCCGCCAGCGGGTGTTATCGAGGGTTGGCTGCAGGAGCTCCGCATGAAGTCGACGGACGAGAGCTCCGAAACTTGGGATCGGGACGGGAAAAATCAGGGAAGACGATATTGTCGGGGAGCAGGCTCATTAAGATATCGAGAACGCCTCCCTCAGCTCCTAAGATTTCCCCACCACCATGTGCCGGAGATGAACACAGTGGCTACACGGGAACCGACTTGACCGCGCAAAATCTCCTGGAACATGATTGTATCTCAGGTCGAAGAGCTTGGAGAATTCTAAGAGTGTACGTACACTAACTAGGTCAGCTCCATCGCTAAGCGAGATCTGCAGATTCTGAACCCCGTTCCCAGATGAGTCGCCCACGATAGATCTACTATCTGGGGCCTGATATTCACGGATAGATTTCGACTGATCCCTCTACCATAGTCCGGGTCTAACCTATCCATAGCCTCGGTGCTTGGTCTGTTTCAGAAAAAAGGCAATACTGCACCAATCATAACGCCGAACTTCACAGTGCATATTGGTAGTAGCCACTGGCATGGCGCCAAATATATGGCGCGAAATGCACGGCACTGGTGAGGCTTCCAATCACGGCGGTACACTGCACGGGAAAGTTGGTACCTATTGTTACGTTCAGGGATACTGCCGCTTCAAGATTCTTACCATCTCCACATGGTGTTTCAGGCCCTAGCTCAGCATACCGAGGCTCCTACAGTAGTATCCCAGGAAAATCTCTTCACCACGGGAGCCCAATCTTTCACAGGATACCCTACACTGGCAATACGGCTCCCCTCTTATTCTCTTCTCCTTCCACGCAGATCAAATCAGAGGGAGTCTTGTCTGGATACCAAAGCCTGCGATCAGGGTTGATCCCCGTTAAAGATCAGCCCAATCTCACTGACGTGGATTTACAGCTGGGCCAACAGATTCCACGATACTTTCTCCACCTTTGTGCATCTAGGAAGGTGACAAAAACTTGCAAAGACTTTGGCCACATCCCGGGTCGGTGGGAACTGGTTAACACGGCTCTGTGCATTGGCGTTCTCACCATTTCACGATCTCAGCCGCCTTACGCCGACGGTGTGACGCGGACGCCTTTACTTGATTTCTTTGACTGCAAGACCGATACAGGGCCTTCTTACTAGCGTCAACTGTCATAGGAGACGATGACTCACCTATTGCTACACTTAAACCATCAGCTACCTCCTCCGTTATGGCGCTGAAGTCTCACCAAAAATCATGCCCCGAGCAAGTAGTAAACATTGAGATTTCTGCGTGTCTCGCCGTAATGTCCACTTAAAATTGAGTTCTAGTGCAGAGAAGCCGACCCCGAGCATTCCCTGCCCCGAGAATTCCTACCCGAACCCTCCCGTAAACCTCCCTGTCGTATTCGGGATTCGGGACTCGGAAATTACAGCCGTGCTTCAGCTCAGGGGCCTCTTCCAATCCTCGGGCCGTCGGAACTGATGGTCGGTGGAATGCTTGATTGTGTATCGGCTCAGAGAGATCTAGGAGTGTTGCCCAATTGCTTGATAGGGCGAGGGCGCGCATCACGTGCGAGTGGCATCTTTCTCACTGCCACGGTGGGCGCGTCATAACCAACAGGAGCTTGTTCACTATAGCCTTCGTCACCGTTTCAGCTCTCAGCATTTCTTAGGGCCAACTACATGACTTGACTACAAATCACTTTTCATTGACCTAAAAGAGCACAGTCATACCATCTATCCTGCGGCGCAATCGCCCCGACCCAAGCTCCTATTTCTCGGCCTGACACGGTCTGTTTTCTCAATGTCCCGTGCTCTATTGAGAAGTCGTTTTCAATGGCTATGACTACGTCTGTGGAACTACGTCTAAGCTTACAGCTGCTCCAGCTACACAAATCAATAAGCATTTACAAAACTACACAAATAGAAACCAGCAGATATACTGATTTTATTGGGTATCTCAGCTTGACGCGGGATTTTCAGTGATTATCTTTTCTTCTTCAAGATAACTTCAGCCTTCAGAAGCACCTTGCCCTCCCTATTGATGCTGTTCGGGCGCTTGGTTAGAGCTCCGAAGAGAACATAAGCAATATCATCACTCGCGTCTGACGCTTTACCTCCTTCGACGCCCATGGACTCTGCGGTGTGACCAACGCCTGAGTAGAGCGGGAACTCCTTAATGTGAAGGGTTATAACGCTGTAACCCTCTTTGGAGCGCTGCATCAACATCTTCAACGCAACAGCCTTCCGACAAACCTCTAATATTTTGTCAAACAGCTCGGCTTTCTGCGACTTTAGAGCTTTTCTAGCTAGCGGCTCCAAGCCCTCCTCCAACTTTCCAGCAACATAGTCACTATATCGCTCGGCCTTTTCCATCGTGCGGACGCACTGAAGCGTACAGACTCTCCAGTCCGCTATCATGTTGTCGTGTACTAATGACATATTAGAGGACGAACGAACGTAGTGACAGAAGTCAAACCTTTGGAACTTTCGAAGAGGTATTGTTCAAAGCGGCCCAGGTGAATTTCCATCTTCCACAAGTCCTCGGCCTCGTCATCTTTCAGGGGAACCTTGAGGCCAAAAATGGTCTTCGTGAAGACAAGAGTGTGCAGAATTTCCCAGATGCGCATTCTAACTCGGAAACCGACGTCTCGGGGTTTTAGCGAGAGGGTTCGCAATTTCGAGTAGAAGTGCCGATCCGCTTGGTTACTGTCAGTCCCATTCGGTGTTGGCGGGAGTGGACTATGAGCGAGGTCTAATGCTGGATTCTTTGCGAGCTGCTGAACGGTCTGTCGAAGCTCGGAGAAGGCCTGGATGACGTCTTGGTCTGTGACCTGCTGCACAGTTGCGTTGCTGATAATGATATCGCGAAACTCGACCTCCTTCCTTTCAAGATGTGCAATCTTCCGCTTCAGCTCAAGCACTTCTCTTCTGAGCTCGGACTCTTTTTCAGCACTAGCTGTGATAGTCTGATCTTTCTCTTGAATGCGAGTCTCCAGCTCGGACTTTTCGTTCTGAAGATTCTGGTTTGCCGTCATCACATCGTTGACAACACTGGTAGCATCCGCTCCCTGAAGGGTATAAGCCACTATCTTTTCAAAGGGAAATGATAGATTTGCGTACCTCTGGACACTTGTGGTCAATTTCCTGGCTATCTGCCCGGTTCCCATGCTGATTGGAAAGCCCTTCGGTGGTTCGTCTCGGCAGTTGTTGGATTTCGTCGTGAATGTTTGATAATTTGTCCATGACATTTTTAAAGCCTTGTTCAAGGCCCCCAAAAAGTCGGAGCTGGGCGTCGTCGTAAATACTCACGCCCCCACCCCCAACTTCACTGGAAGCTGGATTGATGGGATCCATTGGGACTGGACGGAGTCGAGCAACGCGACGAACGGAAACCTGTAAGTAGAGGCGTGAAAGATATTCAGGATCTGTAACAGATATCTTGTGGGGATTCATGGACGATATTGTTTCTCACCGCTTATGGCCAGGCTGAGGAAGAGCATCTATAAATATCGACGCATCTAACTTCCCCCCATTTCGCAAGCTCTCCCGCGGGCCGCAGACGGTGAGAACTAGCGAGAAACGCAGGTTATCTTCGTGTCAATCGAGCGACGTCTGCATACCGGGGGCGCAAAACGGCGGTTAGCATGACAAGGCTGGCCAATACAGCGCCTACAATTTCGACTGTGGCTGCGTCAACTTCCTCAGCCTGATGCCCAATATAAATAGCGGATATAGGAAAAACTTCATTGGCCATGGACGAAACTCTGAGAGTATCGCCCATGTATGATTATGCACCTCCCAAAAGCACCTGCCAAAAGCATCCGACAAACTGAGTGTGGAGCCTAATCTGATGATTCAGTAGCATGTTGACCTGAAGCACGAGCCTTTTGACTGCCTTGGCCATCCATGCGTTACCTGATGATTTCGTGTCACAAAATATTCAGCTTATTGGTGAGGCGCAATGGCTGATGATATAAACTCGAGAGCTGATCGCTCGAGTTTGGCTCAATCTCCAGTTTGCGGGACTCAGCCTTGTCACTCACTCCTCGGACAACACCAATTCCTGACCACGAATCTGTCTCAATTCTTTGAAGAGACTAGTCGAAATTATGGGTAAGCTTGGCATGAAGGAGCTGGCCACGGCCCTTGATGGCAACGACGCCCCTTCTACCTATGATGCCGAAGAGAGAGTCATCATCGCCCTTGATTTCGGTACAACATTCTCGGGTATCGCATACTGCTTTCCCAACAAAGCAAACTCGAAAGTTGCCACAGTGGTAAACTGGCCTGGTCAGTGATGTTTCAAGAGCCTCTGCTGTTCCCTCTTTACTAACTAACTCTATGCAGGCATGGATGGCGAGTCACATAACGCCCCGAAGATCCCCACGATTCTACACTACAATGGAAACAAGATGACTTGGGGTGCGTCTGTCGATCATCTTGCGGATAGCATTGTCGGCGTCAAATTGTTGCTGGACCCATCTCAGGAAAAGCCGCTCTATCTCCCCACAGGCAACGTCAAGACCGATCTGAAGAAGCTGCCAAAGCCTCCCGTCATGGTAGCCGCTGATTTCATCGCTGCTATTTACCAGTATGCCCTGAAGGAGATCTCGGCCCAAGTACCGGAGAGCTACATGAAACTGTGTCAAAAGCAATTCGTTCTATCAGGTAAGTCGATGCAGCACGAGCGCTCGACAACCTTCACTCACATAGATACAAGTGCCGGCAATCTGGTCTGATGCTGCAAAGAACACGACCTTGCAGGTGAGATGTCTTTGCCACTAGCATGCCGCAAAGACTTTCTATCTTAACACGCTCAGGCTGCCAAAATTGCGGGCATGTTTCCTGTGACCCTGATCAAGGAGCCAGAAGCGGCCGCTATGCATACCCTTCATGACCTTGACTTCTCCCTCCGTGTCGGAGACGCCTTCGTCATCTGTGATGCAGGAGGTGGTACTGTTGACCTGATCTCATACGAGGTGGAGGCGATTGCTCCCAAGCTGAAGCTGAAAGAACTGGTCCCCGGTACCGCCGGAATGGCCGGTAGTCTGGGCTTGAATAAAAGATTCGAAGAGGCGGTGAAGAACCTGATTGGAGAAGAAGAGGTCTTCCGGATTAAGAAAACCAAGGCCTGGTTCAGAGCAAACACGCAGTTTGACCGGGAGATTAAACCGGCATTTCGAGGAAAGCCGACTGAGGAGTACTTTGTGAACTTCCCTATGGCCGATCTGGAAGACGACCCTTCAAATGGACTGGAGTCGAATTGCTGGCGAATGACTGGGTGAGTACTCAATTTTCCGAAGTGTTGGCCTTCTCTCACACAACACAGTAATGATGTTAAAAACATCTTTGCTCCTCTTATCACCGACATCTTGCGGTTGATCAACGAACAGGTGAACGAAGTCTTGATCAAGCGTCCTGGAAAGGGCGTTACCGGAATTTTCTTGGTCGGTGGTTTTGGCGGCAGCCAATACCTCAAGTCCTGTGTAGAAAAGGCACAGCCCAAGATCCAAATTCTTCAACCGTCCGACGCGTGGTCCGCTATTGTAAAGTATAGCCATACTGCTATATATTCATAAGCAGCTACTAACTTATATACAGGGGTGCCGCCCTCAGCAAGTTACCCAGCACAGCCATGATCACATCCACCGTCGCAACGAAACACTACGGGGTCGAAGCGCGAAGTATCTACGACAACGAACTGGACTACGGCGAGAAAACGACAATCGATCCGCAGGGCAAGACACGCTGTCACACATTCACATGGTACATCACCATTGGGGATGATCTGCAACGCGATGCTGAAATCAAGTTTCCTTTTGTGCGCTGGCTAGACATAGACTTTGCGGACAACGAGCTGATCTTCGAGTCTGTTCTGTATGAGTCCAAAGACAGAGCAGCGCCCCGACATCGATCGAAAGGCGAATCCATCGGCACAAACTGTAGCGTGAAAGCTGATTTGCGTGGCATTGATCGCTCGCTGTTCAAGATGAGGACGGACACTTCTGGGAAGCCATAGTACGTTTGAACACTTGTTTGAGACATTTTGCGCAAAAGCAGACTAACCGGATTAGTTATGATGTGTACTATGACCTCGTTGTTCGACTCGAATCAGCACTCATGAGCTTTTCGACTGAAGTCAATGGCAAGACCATGGGCTCTGTCGAGGCCAGCTATAGGGACTAGGGCTTCCCATGGGTCTAAGCCTCGTTGTGTCTCTTTGTGTACATTTATTGGTCCATTTGGGATAGGATGTTGCCCACGCCCTGGTATATATAGCGGCTGGACCCTGAGTACCTCCGTAGAATAATGAAATCTGTCTCTTTTGGTAATCACGAGAGTTGGCTCATCGCACACAGATGAAAACGCGAGACAGACTCATCACGCACAGACGAGGATACGAGACAAACCCACCACACAGAGGATACAAGACAGACTAACCAACCTACCCACCCACCCTACAATACCATTTCACTTGTCTACTTCTCCATCGTTTCGTTAGATGCCCCAGACTAGGCGAATATTTCTTCTTTATAGTATGTGCTACTTGGTAGTGGTACGGTAGGTGCATTTAAATAAACGGATCACATAGAGGCCGGTTTGAAGAACCTCAACAATTTTGTCCCTTCCCCCGCCGAATTTCCACAAGCTGTATAACTTATCCATCCCTGCAGCAACCCCAGCAAAGCGACTAACACAACCAGTCTATCGAGACCGAAATGAGTCACTTTAAATATTCATGTTCATTCACTAACTAACCTGCCATTTTCCGCCTTCCGCAACCTAGCCATCCACTTCCCAACACCAGCCCCTCACCGCTTAAGCGTCTTCTGTTTTTCCGCATCCCTCGCCCGCTCTCCGTGCACCAACAACCCCTTCCTCCTCCTCACACCATCCATATACCTCTTCGCCACACTCTCCCTATCCGCCAACTCCCCCAAATCCTCCAACTCATCCTCCGTCGTCGGCACCCAAAACGGATCTTCATCCAACATCTCAAAGCCCATGAACCTGAGCTGCGGACTTGCGGATCCGGAACTCCTCTTGCGGATCTCATCCGAAAAACCAAAGCTCTCCGCAACCGGGAGCAGCGCATTGATTGTGAATGTCTGATTACCCGTCGTGCTAGCAGACGACGTCGACGACAGCGTCTCCGAGAGAATAGTTCCACGGCGACGCGTCAGTACGGCGTAGACCCTGCCGAGCACGTCGGTCGAGGCTTGGATCTCGCAGCTGTACATTGCGAGCAGGAGTCTCGGACTCCAGTCAAGGAAGCCTTGGCGGATGGAGTCGCGGACGATTTTGATGATTTCGCTGGTCAGCCGGCCCATGTTTTCTTCGCCGGGCGGGATACTGATGGTTAGCGATTCGAGGAAGACGGCCAGGCCTTGGACAGGCTCGTGGCAGAGTGGCCCTTGGGCGCAGGCGAGTTGGAAGGCGTAAGCGATTTTGTCGGTGAAGGGGGTTGAGGGGTCGTCGGAGATGGCGTCGGGGGAGAATTCGCGGAGGCTGTATGTACGGCGATAATTAGGTTTGGTAATCTTGGAAGAGGGCATCACTTACGCTTTTCCGCAAATGCCGCCGTGCGTGGCATCGACGAGAATATTTGGTCCAGTTCTCCTCGGACCGAAAGCCGTAATCTTTTCGATGACACCGTCCCAGATTTCGTTCGGGCCTTTTGCTTCCTGAAATGCGGCCTTCAGTTGGTCTTTGAAATCTGCTAGGCTAAGGATATGCCCGCTTTCTAGCTGCTCCGCCTCTTCGATGCCGTCTTCACCCACGACCCCTTCCATCGGCGTTTCTGTACCACCGTTCTTCATTTTCTCTTCTTCCGCACGGCGCTCAGCGTACAATCGCTTGATAGCCCCAGCGTTTTTACCCAGGAACTCTGTGACACTTGCGGGTAGCGGCCGCACCCTCAAACGTACAGTGATGTGCTTGCTGGTGGTGACACCGATGACCGTTCCTCGAGGCAGATTCGGATCTTTCGGAGGATTCATCTCAGCAGCCGCCACAATACTCTCCCTATATGGGACAATTGGTGCACCAGCCTGGATCTCGCATTTCGCGAACCGCTCTCGTAGATCCTTCAAGCATCGCTCTAGGTGTAATTCTCCTGCGGTGAGGATAACGTGCTCACCGCTTTGGAGGACTTCGTACTCGGCGCAAGGGTCGCTCTGCACTAGCAGTTTCAAGCCACTGATCATCTTGTCTAGGTCGTACGGGTTCTCTGGTTCCAGTGCCACGCGGACGATAGGTTGCGTTCCCATGGTGACACCGGCAAGGTTGACGGAGCCAGGAAGTTGCGAGCAAAGCGTGCCGGACTTGAGAATGTGGCCTGCGAGACCGCCGATACCGAAGACTACACCAGCAGAAACTGACGTCAAAGGCTCCAGACCACGACCCATCATGAGATAGAGTCCGGTGACTTTGACTTTTTGAGGCTCGGGCGAGGCGTGTGGCTTCGATGGCGTGAATTTCGGGCCAAGGACATAGACTTCATCGCCGACACTCAACGTTCCTGAGTAGATACGCGCAAAGCCGATGAGTTGCTCTGCTTCTCCATTTGATTCGTCCTTTTCTTCTGCAGTTTCGGTAGGTCCAATGGCTGCAGAATTTAATGCATCGGTCAAGCTACCCACACCTTCTTCACTATTCGCAAGAGCCTGCTGTCTTGCTATCTCGGCTCGTTTCTTTCGCCCCAGCTCCCTTGCTTCTTCAGCAGTCAGAGCCCCATTCCGTCGCTTGTTCTCTGGAAGTTCGCTTTCGGGAACGGCGACCATTTTGCTGACATAAGCGACCACGGGCTCACTTTTCGAGGTCTTGGAATCAACAATGGCAGAACGGACTTCTGGGGACACATGGTCTGCTCCGGGAGAATTATCCAAGATTTCGGGCATCCTTTCGGCCTGGGCTTTCGGTGGAGAGGGAAGATATTCTATGACCGAAACCAACAGTGCAGTCGACAGTGGAAGCCAAGACGCGAAGAGTGTAGTCAAGAGAGCACGCGGATCGCGAGAGCGGAGAACGTGCGCTGGGATGATCAAGGAGAGAGACTTCGTTATCTTTTCGACCATTGTGGGATCTCTGTATTGACTTGGATGAGTAAATTACTAGAGGAGTATGTACAGTACAAAACAAGAAGAAATTGGAGAGGAAAAGGAAATCCACGCACCCCTTCCCATTGTTACCTCCTGTGGTAGCCTCATACACGGCCCATATGTTGTCGAGTACCAGCTGGACGAACATTGGCTTTAGATGACGGCCCTTGAGGTGCTTAGAGCTAAGGACGCGTTTTGTTTTGGGGTCGAGGTAAAAGTCGCCCCATAATACTTTTTCTAGAACGGAGCGTTTGATGCTCAGTTTCCGTTCATACAATCCAGCGAATTGTTTTACTGTGAAGGCCCATCCGTCGATGGCGCTACTGAATATTACGTTATTCTTTTCGGGTGCAAAGTAAATGTCTTCATCGTCTTTCTCCTCGTACTCGGCAGGAGTGCTTGTAGTGTCTACGCTGTCGCCGTTCTCGAGCACAGACGATGAGCCGGAGCTTTCCTTTTCGGCGGCAACTGCATTCAGCTTCTCCTCCATCTTTTCTCGCCACCGCAGGTCGTCTTCCATGCGCTCTCCCTGATAAAAGCTGCCCATGACGGCGTTGACCTGCCCAAGCAACTTGCTCAAGTGGGTATATGCTTCACCTGGACTCATCTTTAATTCTGTGATTAGCCGATCCATTTTGTTGATGACGAGCAAAGGTTTTAGTTTCTCGATCCATGTCTGGCGGAGGACGGTGACGGTCTGGCTGCACACTCCCTCGACGGCGTCTACCAGCACAACCGCGCCGTCGCACAACCGCGATGCTGTTGAAACTTCATAACTAAAATCAATGTGCCCCGGCGAATCTATCAGATTTATCAAAAATTCTTTTTGATCGGGCTTGGCATCCGGTGCGGACCTCCGCAGCAGGGAAAAGTACAGGGATATGGCAGAGGACTCCATTGTAATGCCGCGCAACTGCTCATCCGGTCTCGAATCTAGGTATCTTATCTTGCCGGCCAGTTTTGGGGAGATGATGCCGTTCGTGGCGATGAGGGCGTCGGTGAGGGAGGTTTTGCCATGGTCCTGATGAGGTTTAGCAGTGCAACAAACGGAGAGGGCCACGACGCGGGGTGCGTACGACGTGGGCGAGAATGCAAATCTAGTCGACGAGTCAGTTTGAGATGTGAAATGAAAGGATGCCGAGGCCCGGGTACGTTTCTGATACCATCGGCGGCCTTTTGCAGCGAGACCAGCTTCTCGGGCGCTACCACAGGCATCTTGGAGATCTTCCCGCCGAGCGCGGAATGGCAGCGTTTTTAGGTGTCGGCGGGGTGGTGCGGCTGTTTCTGGATGAGTGGTTAGGGACCGGAGACGCGCAAAGAGAGGCTGTTTGAGCGCAGCAAGCGTTTCAGTTGGGCGGGTATCGAGAATAGCAGGAATTGAAGGAGGCTCGGTGGAGGCGGTCGCAGAATATTTGTACGCATGCGGATGGTTGGCTGTGAATTTGGACTCAGGATGACTCAGATGCGCTCACAAACGCCGCGACACCGTACTCCGTACCGTCCACGGGAGGGACCCCGCCAAAAACCGGGACCGATGTGGCGCAATGCGGCGGCAGCACTGGCACGACTTTACGAAGAAGCACGAGGACGTGCAAGGCAATGGAGACGTCAGGCACAGGCATGCCTGCTCTCCGCCGTCCCCTCCGCTCCAGACCATCGCCCGTCTAAGAATAATTCCACCATGGCCCGGCCACGGCTGCTCTCATAAAGTCGCTGCACGTCTCCCCGGTGCGCACCTCCGTCCTCACGCGGGCGGCCCCTGCTCAATGCATTTGTGCCCTTTCCCCTGTCTCGGCTGCTCCACTTGTCCATGTCCTTGTTGTCCATGTCCTTGTCCATCGCCCTCGCCCTCGCATAACACCACCGCAATATAGCTCGAGCATTCACACACGACACACACACTCGCCACCCCAAACAAACCACCGGCTTCCCCTCCCATTACTCAATTGTCTTTCGCATGCAGGATCCTCGTTGCTGGCATCGATCATGGCGGGAAACGTCGCTCGCACTCCCTCGAAGCCAATCCCCATCCGCCCTCTGGCCCCGACTGGCATGAAGATCGAAACGCCACTCCACGATGCCCGCGTTGAGACGATCAAGAACACCCATGCTGGTATGGCTGTTCTGTCGCCCGTCAACCAGAACGGGAGCTTCGAATTCGACCGCGTCATAAAGGCCGGAACGGTGCTCAAGCGGACGCGCAAGACCAAGGCATGCATCCAGAATCGAAGCCCCTGATGTGTTTACTAACATGGGCGACAGTCATGGAAGCCCATCCACATCGTCCTCCGCCCGAACCTCCTCTCCATCTACAAAGACAAGGACGAGACCAAGCTGCGACACCAGATCAACCTCTCCGAAGTCACGGCTGTCGCGCGCCAGAGAGACTCGAAGAAGAAAATGGACCATGTGTTTGGCCTCTTCTCGCCGTCGCGGAACTTCCATCTAGGCGCATCCAGCGAGAGGGAAGCCCAGGAATGGGTCGAGGTGATACGGAGGGAGGCACGCATAGACGAAGAGGAGGAAGAGATGATCCTCATGAGTCCATCCGGCAATAAGAATACATTCATGGGCTTCGATCGGGCAAAGCGCGAACACCTGGCTTCCAGCTCCTCGGAAGCAGAAGCCCGGCCAACGAGCTCTAAAAATCCCGAGACCCTCCACAGCGCTCGCCAGCCTTCTCATGCGTTGAGCTACTCCGGTAATGAAATGGGCTCGTTCTCAGACTTCTCGGACACGGGCGCGGGTTTCCACGCCGCATTTCAAAACTCCTCCGCCTCCCTCCCTCGAGATCCCGCCCCACGTAACCGCAATGTTAGCCAAGGCAGCAATGTTGGTGGGACACCCGACGACGAACGCGTCATTTATCATGGATGGCTTTACGTGCTAAAATCCAAGGGTGGTGTTCGGCAATGGAAGAAGCTTTGGGTGGTACTCCGACCCAAGACGCTCGGTCTCTACAAGAACGAAGAGGAATATCGCGCGAATCTCATCATACCGTTTTCCAGCATTCTGAATGCTGTGGATATCGACCCGGTGTCTAAGAGCAAGAAATACTGCATGCAGATCATTTCCGAAGAGAAGAACTTCCGCTTCTGTGCGGAGAGCGAAGATTCGCTGGCGAAATGGCTTGGCGCGTTTAAAAGCTTGCTGGTGAAGAGAAAGGACGCAGAACAGCACCGGGTAGTTCCTACAGCAATGAGTGTGCAGGACGCTCGAAAGCCCGCGCAGCTCCCTTCTGCGCCGAAACCTAGGGTGACCAGCGGACAGCAACCCCATTCAGGGGCAACAGGGCCAGCAACAGCCTCCACAAACGGTGTACAGCCATCTCAAACTCTGAATTCAAAATAATGCTTCCACGGGTGAGCACCCCGACCTTTGTTGCAAACCCCCGCTCCCCCGCTTCCAACCGAGAGAGACGGATGAAGATGTAACACAACCTACTCGCCTTAGCTCCACCCCCGACCCTTGTACATATGCACACCACCGACACATCACATAACCCCTTTTTCTTTTGTCAAAAGTCACAGATCACCACCTCAGCGAGTTTTCCTTTCCCCTTGTCTTCGTTATGATTGATATGATTCACGATATTATGCCACCCCGCACCCGTTTGCTTGGCAAATTGGCATGTGCGGGCGAGCTGTTTGAGGTTGTTTACCTTTTACTCTTGGATTCGATTGAGCTAGATTGGATTGGTATATTTGTAGTGTAGTGTAATACTAGAGTGTAGTATGATGTTGTAAGGGGACAGGGCGGCGTGGAATGGTGGGAACTAAACATTGAGAATCGGTTGGAGATTGATGCAAGAGCGCAGTTTGGGCTCGGCTCTTCTGGAGTTGGGGAGTAGTCTCGAACCGAGAGAAGACACAATGTCTCCCTCAATTACATATCCAGTCACAAGAATGGCAACTTATCAAGCATTGAGACATCGCGCTTTCTATGAACCCTTCTCTACCCCTCTTTCTATCTCTCCTTCCCTTGCTATCACACATTTCCTCCCGTCTTCACACTAACCACCTGTGCAATCTTAAACCCCACCTGGAACTTCCCTCCACTCTCCTTCCCCAGCCCCCGTAAACTCGTACTGCCCACATACACAGCCTTCTCCAACTCGGCATACTTGCCGCTCGAATTCGCCGAAAATGTCCAGCTGCTCGTGGCCTGGAAGTCGCCGAATTTGACGACCCTCGTACTGGCTGGGTTCGTGACTATGTCCCAGACATCTGGGGTTGCGACTTCGGCGCCAGAGGCTTGGATCCGGATGTACTGGGGTGGAGTGTCGGATGTGGCGATCAGAGTGTCAAGGTGTAGGCGGAGAATAGCGCCGGATGGATCGATGGTAATGTAGTCGCCGCCGCGGATGGCGTGGCCGGTTATTGAAGGGGTAAACTGGAGGGGTCAGAATGAGGATAATAAGGAGAGCTAGGGTTGATGACGGGAATGAGAATTGGAGGCAGGACTTACACCGGGTTCAGAGACGAAGGTACCGGAGACGAGGTCAGCGTAGGTGAGAGTGGAGCCAGTCGCTGTGGGGCCAAGGACTATCTGTTGGGAGGATGTTAATGCGAGGGCCTTGGGGCTGGGAAGGGCTCGTTGATGGGGTGCCTCTTACGGGGAGGTTAACGGTGGCCTGGGTGGAAGGTTAGCTCATGTTCTCTTGCGAAGAGGCTTGGGTGGTCACTTACATTAAAGAAGATCGCGGGGACAAGCGAACTGAACAGCATCTTGACGGTCTTTCTGGATGCGGGACGGGCTAAGCAACAGCAATCGATGGGCAAAGTTCTCTTGTGAGGTGACAGGGAATTAGTTGGAGTATATAAAGCAAACAAAGACCTCCAGATATCGTTGTGTAGTCATTGCTTTTCGCTCCCCGACTCAGGTTCTCATCTCAAGTATGCTGACAACTTCTGAGTCGTTTCTCCTAAAAGCGCTTTATGTCCACTAACCAAGCCACAGTATTGAAGTCGTTATGATTAAGCATGATAGAAAGCGGTTCAACATCCACGATATTTCCAAATTTGGGGGTTCCTTATCCGTAGTCAGGAACGGAGATGAACGCAGCGGGTCCCTAGCTACGGCTACAGAATAGCGTGGGAGCGCGATGTTGATTATGAATGAAGGAACTGCTTCGGCAAAATGTAAGCTAGCATAGTTGCCGAAGCGAGAGATGTTTAGGGCGTCACTGCCAGCTGCAATAGGGAAGTTTGGTTACTAATCATTGCTCTCCTTGGGACTGCAGACCACAGCGGGACTCCCGACCCCGGCTATGCCTAAAAATTACTACTCAACGTGAAGGTTCTTGGTCTACCGTCTGCGCCGGCCGAGGATTAATTATTCCCTCTTCAGCTGCGGAACTAAGAATACTGATCAACACAAGCTATCAGTAACGCATCTTGGTAGCAATACCATCTCGCTGGGTGTGCAGGCACATACTGTAGGAGCAACAACAATATAAGAATGAGGATGGCCAAATTACCTGTAAGATAAATCAGTTGTCTCTCAAAGTTTGCCACTTTAAGCTTAATTAAACAAAGCTTCCTCTTCCTAATCAAGTTCTGTAGGACTTTGCAACATGGCGACGCAAGAGACGGCCAAGACGCAATACATTACCGCAAAAGATATCAAATATGCCTACCGAATCATTGGACACGCCTCCAGTAATAACGCAACTACACCACCGCTTCTAATGTTGAACCACTTCCGCGCGAATACCGACCTCTGGGATCCGGAAGTCATCAACAGACTCGCTGCGACCCGTCAACTCATCACGTATGATTATGCGGGAATGGGCCACAGCGGTGGGGAAGTAGCTCGGAGCGTCAAAGGCTTTTCGCAGAACCTCATTGCGTTCTTGACCGCTCTGCTGCCTTCGCTAAACACGACGTTCGTCGACGTCCTCGGGTTCTCCCTCGGCGGCTTCGTCGCGCAACAGCTCGTTCTTGACGCCCCGGATCTAGTTAGGAAGCTGGTTCTTTCCGGGACAGGACCGAGTTTCGGTCCTCACCTCGAGCGTCCCATGGCCGAGGTGAACAGCGCCATCATGGCCCCGACGCCCAGCGGGCCTGCAGTCATCGATACCTTCTTCCCATCCTTCATCGCAAAAGAAGCCGGAGAAGCATGGTTAAACCGCGTCGTCGGCGGCCGCCAAGCCATGGCTGGCAAAGATGACGAACCAGAATGGGCTTTCTTCCTCACGGGTCCCGGACTCAGTAACCTCATCGAAGCTTATCTCAAGTGGGATGCCGATCCAACTCCATACGCATTGTTGAGCACCGTTCAAAAAGATGTATTGGTGACGGCAGGCCAGAACGATTTGATCGTTCCGAGCCAGAATTCGTACATTCTGTCGCGTCAGCTTCAGCGGGCGAACTTTGTGCTGTATCCGGGATCAGGACATGGCCATCCGTTTCAGTATCCGGAATTTTACACGAAGCAGGTGGTTAGCTTTTTGAATGGCGAGTGGCCGACTCCGCCGTTTTCTGCGGGGACGATTGCTCCGCAGTAGATAAGCAGATACCTAGGCTGTGTGCTCTTCCACATTTAGTTATGAGAAATAAAACTGTATTAAGCCTTCCCATTTTCTGGTCTCCGTGACCTTGGGTGCGCCTATTGTGGTGATTCTGAAGATCATGATGAAGGGATATTGTACCCCGGGTATGAAATAACCTTTCATCCGAGACATTATAGGGAAAATATCTGGTTTGTAGATGGAAGGATGGCTTGGTCTTGGATAAGCTGGGGATTCGACCAGTGCATGTCCTCTCGAAGGAAATCCCGCTAGCCGACAGGGAAAGCGCATTTGAGCTGTCTACTGCGCCGTATGACCAGAAGCGGCGTTCTATTTCTTTAAGAAGGTCTTGCACCCCGGCTATATAACGTCCCTCCCTGCGTAGTGGGACACCCTGTGTGCCGGGACGCTTTTTCATCCGGACCTACGGCGTCAGGCCAGCGCCACTGCGCGAGGTCAAGCTTGACGTGCATAGATTCTACAGCTGCTGCTCTCCCGGCACAGTAGCCTCGGACCAAGAAGAGCGCAGTGTTGGGCGTGCTGTAGGCCGATCTGTCACGACCATCAATCAACCTCCTCCAAATACCCCCCTGTCCAGTCGCGACGACCAATCTCTGTCCATCGCTCGGAGGTCTAAAATGAGAGCCTAAACCCTGAAGATTAGGATTGCAGGCTCTAGAGGTTAACCTAAAGCAAGGAATGTGCCTTCCGGCAGTTTCTCCGCGCGGATAGCGAGATCGCCAAAACTCGTCTGCACGGGCGTGGATCTATCGCCGCTCTTGGCGTGCTCAGATGTCTGTGTATCGTACGGAGTATCGTACTGAAATGCGCGCTTTGCCTACCTAAGATCAGCCCCTGAAAATAGCTATGCAGCAAGTCCATTGCTACACTCCCAGATTTGCTGCGCCGCAAGACGGCTGAACTCCGCCAGCCATGCAGCCTTCCATGCCCACCAATTGCCTGCTCGCAGCCTGCTTGATGTGCTTCATGTGTGTGCACGATAGGGACGTCTCCTGCTGCTCCGCAACTCTGACCTCTGCCCGCCTGTGTTACGCACCGCAATCGAGTCTGCTGGCATTCTTGAGAGCGCATGTAGAGGCACAATGCGCCTTCTTCAGTATCTCCCAGGCGACGGCGGCTTCAAGCTGACCACTGTTAGCGACGACCTCGCCCCCCCTCGGTACGCTATCCTCTCGCATACCTGGACGGACGGCCAGGAAGTTACATACAATGAGCTATTAGAGGGAACAGGCAAAGACAAGCGCGGTTACGCTAAGCTGCGGTAGACGGCCTCGCGTACTTCTGGGTCGACACCTGCTGCACTATACAGATTCACCACTGACGACAACGCCCTACGAAAAGGGTGGCATATGCCGCCGAATATGGCGGCAGACTGTACATGGCTTTTCAATACAACCGTATTAATATTTCCTTACTACCTTTTCATCTGAGAATCCTTGATCAACGCTCTAATTCGAGAAACCGATCATGCAACGAGGGCCGGAAATCGGGCACCCCGCTATATAGTGGCTAAGCAAAACCAGATGAAGCTGCTGCTGGTCCGCGGTTGTATTCACAGGATGACTGCTATTTTCAAATGGATTCTACTCTTGGCATACACCCGACTAAGTTAACTAATAAGTTAACGTGATCAACGGGGTCTCCGGCCACACCACGTCCTCGGCCACTTTTGGCTACTGTATACGTTCAAATTATAATATCTAGCCACAACAACACTATATAGATAAAATAAATACCCCAATTTACTCCTGACGCCTTGGACACTTCCTTGCATTATGCTCAACTGATGCGCATAGGCTACATTTTGGTGGAGCTCGCGTTTTTGCTGCTGAAGCCTCTCCTCGTTCTGCTACTACTTGGACTGCGACCCGAGCGCGTTTCTGCAACTTTGCCTGATTGACCTTTTCAAGGCCTTCACCAATAGTCAGAATGCCGCCGTTTGAAATAGTCTTCCGTCGTGTCTTTTGCTGTTGTTTGCGTCGTGAATTTGCAGCCCGAAGTTTGACGTTCTCAGCTTACAAAATTGCCGCACTCTGTATTGCCATCTCGCAGCCCTTAATAAGCTTATCAAACGCGCTATCTTGTGAGCTAACCGTTGTACGATGACGCCGTTTAATAACCTCGACCTGTCGCGGTATATCGCCTGTCGTACGTAGTGTTTTTGATGTCCAACTTGATGGAGTAGTAGGACCTAGTATTGGTGAAGGAGTACGTGGAAGCCTTGAAAGAACACGTTCTGGATTAAATGGCACAAGGCCTGTTGCTTCAAAGCCAGCTTTGACGTTCTTTTCGGTCATTGCTTGATCGTGGGCGACGTGGTATAGTGGAAGGAAGTCGTCCTTTACGATGTGGTCGATACCAAGCCATGCCCGACCTTCGACCTGTATACCATAGGCTCGCTTCAAAGGGCCAAAACAAGCTACATCAAGTGGCTGTAATATATGAGACGAGTGGGCAGGTATACAAAGCGTGATAATTCTATGCTACTTGCAAAATTCCTCGAAACGGGCCGTATGGTGGCTTCCGTAGCCGTCAAGTATAAGGAGACGGTACCGGCCTTTCGTACGGCCTTCGGTATGGACGTGGAAGTGCGGGATCCATTCATAGCCAATTTCATCATCAGTCCAGCCCTTTTCGCTTACAGCGAGACGCCAATCACGCGGTAGGCCTTGCGTATACCAAGAGGCTTGGTGGAGCTTTGCCTTTAAGATGAGAAGTAATGGTAGGACCCAGCCAAGCGCGATGATAGCGTTTATTGCTGTAGCCCATTCACTACTCCCTGGCTGAATAGCTTGTACGCGACCTTGCCTCTTCTCTGTGCCTGTAATAACCTTTGCTGTTGTAATTATTCCCATTTGGAAGCCCGTTTCGTCAAAATTATAGGTATCGTCGTCGAGAATGCCGCTGTCGAGACTGTGTCGAACAGGTCGTCCGAACGGAGTTAAACAGAGTTAGATCCGAGCATCGGCAATGGCGCCGCAAGTGGAAGGCAACCTGGAAGCCAGCACCCACATACAGGCGCCACTAGCGACATCATGGACGAAGGCTGTGTGAATGTGAATGTGAGTGGGCCCCAAGTCAAGATGAATTTGCCGAATTGACTTCTACCATCGGGGTTGGTTTGGTGAAGGGATGCTCGAGAATCTGGAAAGCTGGCGGAGTTCTCCGTATTCGTTGTGGTAAAGGGTTGCCTACCAGGCAACCTCCCACCCCGCAAAAGCCGATCAAGGTCAAGATTATTCCTCCGCACCAAGAATTTGTTTCTCATTGGGGTTTTGTACATCGGGGTTCTTGTGTATGCAGCCCAAATCTCCATCGGAGAAGCAAAGGGTCCTCCTGAACTCAAAAATTTCTTAGAATACATATCCGATACCTGTCTATCCCATCCTTGTGCCCAACCTGGATCTGAGAATACAACCTTCTATCGGCGCCAGTATAGAAACGAGTTTGCCTAGTCGAGATAGCTAGATGTCACTATCAAAGAAGTCCCAAGGAGACCTCTCCTCCCGGATAGGCAAGATTCTCGTCTTTCCGTCCCAGGAACTCAAGTGTTCCTTCTGCTGCTTCCAGAATCTGGCCTCTTTTGACCTCCTTTCCACCATTATTCTGGCTTCTTGCTGTAGGGCTTCGCTCGCCCCGGATGCCTTAAGTTCTTCGAGAACGACAGACATAATCTCATCGAAGTTCTTGACCATATCTTCTTCGTCGGCGTCGTTGCAGTTCAACTCAAGTTTCAGTAGACGATTCTTTGTCTGAAGAGCCGTTATTTCCTTCTGTGCCTCTTGTATTGGCGCCTTTGTCTGGGCTTCCAGCGCTGTCATCGATTCTTGGAGTTTCCCCATCCTCTCTAGAATTTTCTCTCGCTCATTCATTCGTTGAGATCTCTCCTCTTGCAGTCCCTTGTTAGCTTCTTCGTAAGCCTTCAACTGAGCCCGAAGAACTGGCACATCCTGAGCCGTGTGGTCATTGAGAGCAGACACCAATTTGGCCGTTTCCTTCCGAAGGGCCTCTATTTTGTCCTCATGAGCACTGAGCGTTCGTCGATAGACCGGAGAATTGGCAAGGTCCCTATCGAAGTCGAACTGTGTGGCGGTCGGCACAGATTCGAAGGAGAAAATGCTCGCAGCATCATCCTTTGACCCTTCGAAGATGGAGGGCGGCACACGCATCTTCGGGTATGCTCGACGCAGTTTTTCGGAGCTGCTGGTCCTTAACTTGAGAGCGGGGACGACCTTTTTTTTCAAGATCTTTTGAATTTCCAGAATCGAGTCTTGGTTTCTTTCCCTGTTTCCTGTCAGTATAATGGCGAAGTAGACCACTCGAAATAGGCTGGTGTATCACAACTGGCCACGCAACTTGATGGAATGGTGTCTCTGGGCAGGCTGGAAAAGCCACAGGGCTTCCTTACATTTGGAAAATCTGTACCACGTCGGCCAAAGCTTTTTGATGCTCGCGCAACTGATCAAACAGGTGGGCCATCGCCGCCTCATTCCAGGTATATTTGATACGAGTGGTAGTCGACTCCACATTCTCAGAGAGTTTTTGAACCTCATCCGCAACAGCCGAGTAAATGACGGTGCAATCGGTGAGCGATGTGTCGATGATTCGCTCTAAGCCCGGCTGCGACGTAAGGATTTTTTGGAAGTCTCCTATATCGCTTGAGATGACGTTCTGAAATAGTCCGAGGCATGCGCCGATCATCATGAGCTCGGAGTGCATCGACTTAATCATGGGTTCAGCGGTCTTGTACCGCTGTCGGAGATTGTATAGTGCCTGCGCTGTGGAGAAAACATGTCCTGAGATGGCGATAACAGTGCCGGTAATGGTGAGAGGGTCCATGATGGGCGGTGAGGAGGTTGAGGAGAAACGAGACTATGAAGAAGTGGCTGGAAATAGCGATGTTTTAAAGTTCGTGGAAGTTGATTGAGGCTGCCAAGCGGTTGTGGCTATGAGCTGTGAGCGAATGCAGCCGGCGGGGAGGCTTGCCCACATATTGTTGCGTCGAACTCAGCCACGCTGAGGGGGGTTGGCGTGTTTTGTTT
Source organism: Clohesyomyces aquaticus (assembly GCA_002105025.1). Lineage (NCBI taxonomy): Eukaryota > Fungi > Ascomycota > Dothideomycetes > Pleosporales > Lindgomycetaceae > Clohesyomyces > Clohesyomyces aquaticus. The sequence continues at coordinate 37,881 of MCFA01000026.1, forward strand.
CCAACCAACGATTCACACATGATGGGGAAGCAACAAGGAAAGTGTATATGCAGAAGAGGAGTCATGCCTTCAGTTCCTTTCAAGAGCCGAAACTGCAGAAACTAGAATGCAGGACGGATGTCTCTTGTCACGATAGTGCCAAGACTATCGGAGTCTCCTCCGTGCAGCTCGCCTACCTCTCACGGGCTATGCACTCCATAGCAATCTATCATCGTGCTCACCCACAACATCTCTACTTACAGTGCCAGATGACTCTGCGCAAGACAAACTCAATCTGCAACCAGAGCAGCTGAATTTGTCATTTCAATAACCAGCAGCAGTATGTGTGGAATTCCGACAATGTCATGTTAGACAAGGACAAAAACTCTTCCCGTTAGTGGACGACAGGACGGAAAAGCTTGGTGAAGGTGAACAGGGCGAAGTGTATAGGCAACAGCTGCCTGCTGTGCTGCGCTGGGCTATCGGTCGGAGACATGCATGACCACTTCAGCTCTCTTGTCGTCTCTCTCTCCATGACAAAGGAATAATCGCAAAGAAGCCTAAAGTGGCGAGGGAAACATGCCGATGAACGGAGGAGGTTGTGAAAAAGTTTCAACGCCCCCTGGCACGCCACGATCGATGACGCACCAACCTGGCTGCGCCACCCCAATTCCTCCACCTTTCTCCACTTCTAAGGAAATCGTATCGAAGATGGTTCTTTTTTTAAACTCTACCCAGGCTCTAGGTTTCTCGAGCAAGAGGTGGGGAACTGAACTCGATTGATTCCGCCCTAACCCCTCCTTGGCCCTCTTGGAGAATATTGGCAGAGATGTTGGAGAAATAGTTTGGAAAGAGAATTTGCAAAAATAACAATCAATCTCTATTAAAATGACCACTGAGTCAAAGATGTGGGTCTTGTCTTGTCTGCTATGCCATGATAATTCAATCCAAAAAGCGATTGTGGCAATCTCGAAGTCGTTCCCTCCAAAGTCCAAACAATCTCCAATCTATCTAATTTCCGCCGTCCAGGACAGCCAGTCAGTTGCAGGTCGGACCTAGCGATGAGTGTGATATGAGAATGCAATACAATGCCCACCCACACGAGCAGGCCAAAGAAGAAAAAAAAGGAAGAGTTGGACAACACCCCCTTACCCCCAACGCCTCCACCCCAAAACCAATCATCCACTAATCCTCATCCTGATCAACCCCCCGTCCTAATATTTACAGTCCTCCTCCGATCCCTCCTTCCCACCCCCATATCCCCCAAATCCCCCATCTCAATCTCCTCCCCCTCCTCCCTCCCCCTCCTCTCATTCAGGCCGCGTAGCGTCCCGCTGATCTCGACGAATCGCAAGCCGACGCAGTAGCTTCTCGTGTCGAACTCGATCTTCGTGTGGGGGCAAGCTTCACCCGGTACCTCACTCTGAGTCTTCGTCCTATAATCCAGCAAGGCAATTTGTCAGCAGCCTTTTAATTTATTAGCTACGGGAGCTGCTAATTTCCTATACTAGACTTCATTATTGGGCGCTACTTTCGCGTTCGGAATTTTGTCCCGGAAACGTTCTGGGGCATCAACCTGATGTATCAGAAAGTTGGAGCAAGGATGAGCTTTAGTTGGGCTCGTAAACCTCGTTGTTGGGTATGGATGGAGTTGTAAGCCCGACCCGCAGTCGGAAGGAAACACGGTCTGTAGGAGGGTAGGTATATAGAGATTAGATAATATTTATTAAAGATAGTTGTGTAGAGAAATAGTCAACTTGTTGTCCGAACGCCAGTCGGTGGTCCTCTTCTCCTTTTCTTCCAGCTCCCCTCGGTTTTCCCTCACCCTTTCACGCACAGACCACCCATCACGTGCAACCCTATCCCAAATTAAACCTCATTCAACAAGAACTATCCCATTACACCACAACGTCTTCGACAGAATGACGGTTGTTATTCTCTATAAGCGCTGTCTCATGTCGCAGTATGCTTGGGTCCAAAAGGTCTAAACCAAGCAAGCGAGCAAGTGGAAACCCTTACCGTTAACTACGCTAGAGCTTCAGAAGTGCGGCAGCAGATTCCTCGGAATAGACAGTCAAAAGGTTCCGCAGCTTGCAGAAAAGCTATATCAAAAAGGTTGGATCAGCTATCCTCGACCAAGACAGATCAATTCGATCGGGGTATGGATCTTCACAGCGTCGTCCAGAAGCAGACGCAGGGCGGCCGCTAGGCTAATTTTGCCACGGCGTTGGTCAAAGGAGGCTTTTCGTGGCCCCGTAACGGACGTAATAACGACAAGGCCCACCCGCCTATCCACCAGGTCAATTTCGTCAATCCAACTAAGCTCTCACATAAAGAGCAGCGTGTCCATGAGTTCGTCGTCCAGCACTTTCTAGCATGCTACAGCAAAGACGCTCAAGGGTCAAAAACCAACATAAGTATTCTCTATAGACCAGAAATATTCAATGCATCTAGCCTTGTAATCTTAGAGCGCAACTGTCTCGAGCTCATCACCTTTGCCTTCCCTATCACCGTCAACTTAGTCAATCAGCAACGTTTTGCTTCATTGTTTTGCTTAAACAGAAGTCCGTTTTCATCCTAAAGGAGGGCACATTCTGCAAACGATACTCGTACGGCATTGGCTAGTTTCTGGAGGCGCTTCCTGCTCGTCTCATCCAGCGTATGGACCTCTTCTTCTATGTGGCTTCGAAGCGACGTAAGACCCTCTGCTGTCACTGGCGTTTGGAGTAGCCCGTCTTGCAAAGGTGATCCTGCCACCACATTATTGGCTTTGGGAACAGTCAGCTGGGCAGGTGGCCACTGGATATCTTTGAGGACTCTATCCAGGCTAAAAGGAAACAGTCCGGCCTTCATCCAGCCTACATTGATGTTGCGAGAAGTAAGCGCTTAATCCTGCACAGGGCCGTAGAGAGACGTGAAATGTTCCTTGTTAATCATGTTCGCACCGCCTCAGTACAGTTGTTCAACTTGGTCACGTTACGCTACTTTCAGTGGACGAAAGACTCCAACATCACAGGGCTGAAGCTTATAAGAGGTATAGGAAGGAATACAGCACAGGGTAATGTTTTTCTCGAAACAATATTCCAGCATCTCAAGAGTCTCATGCGTGCCAAAGCCATCAGAAATCAGGACGCGTGGCTTGTCCTAGGCCAGTTCTTTGGTCTGGGGGTCAAATACACGTCTGAGCCACTCCAGGCTAATCTTCGTCCGTGTATCCCGAGTCAGAGAACGCGTAATGTCATCCGGGCGTGTGATATGTTGTCCTGTTGCTTCGATGGGTGTTGATTGAGACTGCTCATCACTGTGCGATCGCCCATCACTGTGCGATCATCCATTGCGGTGTGATGGCACGCCACATGACGCGTGCTGCCTCACTTATGTATATAAATCAGGAGTGACATTCCTGTAGGGTGAATCAAGCACTCAAATCCACAGGTTTTGAGCCCTCATTCTTCACATAGTTACGCAGATAAAATTCCTACGATGGAACCACAAACTTCTCCACGCCTAGAACAGCTACTGTTTAATAAAAAAGCATTTTGTAAGGGCCTAGTTCATGATGCGAACTCAAAGGGCTGTATTGCTACGAAGAGACTAAGCTAAGGAGAAAAGGAAGAGAAGATACGCGGGCCAGCTCGCGTAGAAAACTTATTGCATGTGGCCCACGTGCTACTTTAGAGGGGTGCGCGAAATGCAGAGAAGATGTGGAGAACATGAATACTTCCTTCCCGACCTCCCCTTGGGGGGCTACTGCTTTATATATCCAATGAGCCCTTGTTATCACATGCAACTTGCTGTCGTTCCCAGATACACCAAGCTGTCTCTTTAGCGCGTGCTCACGTGAGCAAAGTGGTCAGGCCGATTTTGCTCCCCGTGTAAGTCGGCGGCCAACTCGCGGCCAACTGTCGAGTTCTTGCGGCCGGCAGCAACCTAGCAGCCAGTTAGCGACAACTTGCGGCTGTCGGCGACCTGGTGGCCAACTGGCAGCTAACTAAGAGCCAGGCGTAGCCAGCCCATCACACTTGGCTTTAATAACGATAGACGTCCTGCAATGTATGGTTCCGGCTCGCTTGAGAGGTGCCTCGTCAAACAACTCGTCAGTCTAAGAGACGCTCCCCGATAGTGGCTTTAGCAACGATAGACGTCCTATAATGTATAGTTCTGGCTCGCTTGGGAAACAACTCGTTAGTAGATGTTACCTGATATTGGCTTTGACAACGACAGATGTCCCGCAATGTATGGTTCTGGCTCGCTCGGGGGGCGCCTTGTCAAACAACTCGTCAGTAGATGTTCCCTGATAGTGGCTTTGACGACAGATGTCCTGCAATGTATGGCTCCGACTCGCTTGGGAGATCCATCATCAAACAACTCCTTAGTCTAAGAGACGCTCCCTGGTAGTGGCGGTAGCAGGTCCTGTACTTCTTTATGGTGATGCTTTTGTCCAATGTTCCTCGCGATTCTCGTCCAGTCATTAGTGGCCCTGTCTTATCTGTCCGGTGACAACATTTCCTTTGATTAAAGTAGAACAGACTAACCTTGCTGTAAGTCTTGGGGAACCTTTGGCCACTATTACTTCTGTTAGGGGCTCTGGATGAAAATAACTTAGTAAGCTGATAGTCTTTCGATGTAGAATCTCTTTAAAACTTAATTGTCACGTGGTGAACCACCAAAAGTAGCCTAGTTGCGTCCCATCTTTAGTACCTTGGCAGGTCCGACCTATATTAGGAGGTTTCCCTTATTATCTAGCAATCAACGCAGTTTTCCCTCCATATCCTCCAGGAGTCGAGTCACCAACTCCTGTAATGATTATTGATGGAGTTGCGATGGATAGCAGCGTAGGTGGACGGTCACGGACCAAATGAGTTCATTGTATCAGAGATGAATCGCTGCCAAGCCAAGCTGGCAGCGGAAGCGACTAAATAGGTCCCAACGGCCACGTGAGCCCACGTGAGGCCCATTCAGGCCCATTTCGGCCCATAAGGACTCGACGGTCCTTACAACTCCAACATTAATTAAAGATAGATATTCAGAAACTTTCAAACTCTGCTCTGTATCACACTCAATTGTGAAAGCTGCAAAGATTATTATGTACCACTAAGTTAACTGCATATGCGAATTGAATTATTCAAGCCGTCTTGGGGACCGTAGATGAAAGGAAAGTATTGCCGGTATAGGGGGCCGAAAAGCTAAGCCACAGATGACTGGGGCCCGAAAATAGGACCAGTCAGTCTATGACACCTCATATCGCCACGAGCTGATTGGGGCCCAATTTCAGACCCTCTTTATGCTACTCAGGGATAAAATCAGGCACAATCAGAGAGGCTCAGGCTTAAATCAAGCTCGATCACGCCGGCTCACGTTGGCTCAGGGCCAGCTTATAAGTGCTCAGCCACAGCTCGAGTTGCTTATTAACAGCTCACGTTACACCCCGGCGCAACTCACGTCTCAAAACAGAAATGGACTCTATATGAGGGCATTTTGTCCCCGTGTATCTTTCGCTATTTTCTACTGGATTCTACTCTTGGCATACACCCGACTAGGTTAATCGAATTTAGTCTATTATATTTGTCGTGTGCACAATTCCACGGAATGGCTTGGCGCCTCGCTTACATAGATTTCCCTCTCGCCGCTAGCATTTTGCTGGTTTCGCTTAGCGAGCCAAAAGGTTTGCTGCTCCTGCCCAAAATCAGAACAACTTTGAACCTCTCTAGAGCAACAACGCTTAGAGAATAAAGTACAAAAATCTAGACTTAGCACCTAGATAGCTAGTAGAGCTACTGTCTAAAATTTTGTATCTTTTTCTCTACGCGTTGTATTAGGCATGAAGAGAGGGGGAGGGGCGAATTCCGAAGCGAGCGCCAAGCCATTCCGTGGAATTGTGCACACGACAAATCAGCAAAATCTTACTCGGCTCAACATCGGCTCATTCCTGCTCAGCCTGACTCAAGCTTGCTCGGGCTTGCTCGGGCTTGACCATGTTGAAAACCATGGTGCCTCATGCTGCTCTTATTCGACTCCCTTTTGGACCTTGTCCTGATTCTGGTCCCCAGCTACTCTTGGGATCTCATCTCTCCTAGAAGCTTTCTCCTTGGAGCATCTTTCTCCTTGGAGCATTCTCTCCTTGGAGAATCTCTCTCCTTGGAGCATCTCTCTCCTTGGAGCATCCCTCTCCTTGGAGCATCCCTCTCCTTGGAGCATCCCTCTCCTTGGAGCATCCCTCTCCTTGGAGAATTTATTCGGGGAGCCTATCTCTCCTTGGAGCATGGTTCTCCTATGAGACCTGCTACGTTCTGCACTTTAGAGTTACTTCCTTCGTTTTAACTGGCAGACTTTCTTTCTTGGCTCTCTTATACTTGTCTATGAGTACTATGGACGGCATCTCTCTGAATTACTATAGGGGTGCTATCTCAATTGCTATCTTGGCTTCCTGCACTGTTCTTCTACCATCCAGTGCAAAACGAATCCCTTGAAGTTAGTGAAGAACCTCCGCGGGCACATCGAAGGCATTTACAAGTTCAACTCAGTTAATTTGTACCCTTTCTAGGAATTAGTAGTCGCAAGAGGGAGGCCCATAAAGCATTCTGCCTAAAATTCTTCCCTTTTAAACCACTAAGCTAACACTATTCTCCACGCTTTTGGAGTAACTTAATCCAAAAATTCTATATAACTTATCTCTAACTTAGCCCGTCTCTCTTAAGTCAAGGCGAAAGGGTGTGACTTCTTGACATCCTAGACATCTCGCTTCATAAATTAGCTTACTATTAATAGCACCTCGCTTCTTTTAGTTTCTGCTAATGTGTCTTGATCTTGTGAGCCGAGTAACTTGATCTGAAATGTCCCCCATGATATGCTTGTCTAGTTGGAGTATCTGTGAAATCTCCTTAGTGGTTTCTTGCCTAAGGACCTGTCCGTGATCGCTATTGTTAGGAGCATTACGATAGGAGTCAAGTTGTATTTCAAGTTTATTTCGGAACTCGGGGTCCTGCTCCCGACGTTCCTTGAATGAGAGAAGCATACATACATTGAAAATGCTGCTATTTTGTGCGAGACGTCGAACGGGAAAATTTGATTAATGCCATCTACTAATTGCTTAGGTGAGAGGGTGGTCGTCCCCGCGTTGGCAATTAAATTGAGCAGTCGTATGGCCTAATCCACACCTACGAGCAAATGTCTGATTTGGTTAGTGGGATAGCTCTAGAAGCGCCAGGTACGATGGTATGGTTCAGCAACACATGGATAGCAAAGAAGCGATCTCGGAACAAGAAGCATTGCTTCCTGGCAACCAGCTCCAACGCTTTACCGAGGCATAATTGACGTGGGCCATTCTCTCTAGATGCTATTTTACTGAGAAATTCGCCTAGCAAGCTGAGATTGCGAGCGATACTTTTGGCATGTTGAAACAAGCCAATGAACATCGCCTAGCTGCCATTGACAAGTTGCGTAAACGTATCTCTAGCAAACAGGCTATTCTTATTACGATGTCTCCAAATCTAGTTCAACTGATCTATGATGCATGCGCTTTTGCATTGGGAATACTTAAGAGTCACCCACATCCGTTACATCCATTGGGAATTATATAAGGTGCGCAAGAAAAAAGGGGGGTTCCTAGTTTCAGGCCTCCGATCCGGAGTGGTCTGATCACAAGGATGTGCGTCTAACAAAGATTGTAGAAATAGGTAGTTTTAAATATTAGAGAAAGGGATCATACACGATCCGAACAATAAGCTAAGCAGTAAAAATTACAGGTTGAGTAAGCGGTTCAACAAAGTCGATGTTGTCGCAAGTGTGGTATGAGTTTGCATCGACAAGGCCACGAGCGACGAGCTGAGCACAGCGATCAACTCAATGTTCCGCTGGTACCAGCGTGCAGAAAGATGCTATGTATTCCTGACAGATGTCTCTGTACCAGAAGAGGTCCCCGACGCTGAGGCCCTCCCTATATCGTGGAAACAGGCTTTTCGACAAAGCCGGTGGTTCACGCGAGGCTGGACGCTGCAAGAGCTGCTAGCGCCGGCTAGTGTTGAGTTCTTCTCGCAGGACGGCAAGCGGCTAGGCAGCAGGATCTCGCTAGAGAAGGAAATACACGATATTACTGGGATTCCTATCGAGGCGCTGAGAGGTCAGACGCTCACCGAGTTTAGCATTGAGACACGCTTGAGCTGGGCCGTAAGACGCACAACGACGCGGAAGGAAGACAAGGCGTACTGTCTGTTAGGAATCTTTGGGGTGTTTTTGTCGCTTATATATGGGGAAGGAGAGGACCATGCGACGATGCGACTGAAAGAGGAGATACAGAAGCGGCAGCAGGGGCAGGCAGTAACAGATCGGCAGGATCTGCTTCGTGCGTCTTTCCTTAGCTAAAGTAGCATTCTATTGCATGAGCTATACTCTGCTAACCGAACATAGTCTCTTCATCGTTACCTCTTACACGAAACGAGCACTCTTTTAGACGAAACGCCCAGCCCCGGTCGATCGACTATACCGATCCCCGTAAGGATAAGCAGTGGCAGGCGTATGCAGCGCGGTCAGCAGCGGCGCATACGAGAGAAGTTTTATCAACCATCCCTGGTGCTGAAGCTGTTGAGCAAAGAACTATGCATGATGTCAAAGACGACCCAACTGATGTTGTTCCCTCAGAAGAGCATGATTTGGAAGCTGCACTTGCGGATCTGGCGCGTGAACGATCTGAAGGATTTCGGTGGCAACATTCCGCAGCCGATTTGCTGAAACTACTTGACCTATACTCCGATGAACCATTCCGCAAATGGCTGGCAGACACCCTGCGTGTACGCGCAGGTCCGATTTGGAGTGTAACGCAAAACAATGCTTTGCGTAAGGCAATAATAAAGGAACTTGCAGCAGCTGAATTCGCGTGGAGAGAGGTGATAGAATATCGCCTCCAAGATCGTCGTTGTCTCAACTGCGGGGATGTGAAACACTGGAAGGACAATTGTAAAGCCAGTTGTGGTAAATGTAAAACTACTGCGTTTGTTAAGGGCTCTTCCGATCAACTAACGGTGGTTTTCTTAGGTCTTTATAATGGTCACGACGCCACAAATTGTGGATATCCTGTTCGTTGCATTGAATGTAAGTTTCTCTTTTGTGGTATTGTACTTTACTGATATAGTTATGTTTAAGGCAGACAGATAGGGCATATGGCTAAGGACTGTTAAAGGGTAGGGCTGATGTAGGATCAGATGAGCTTGCAACTAGTGCGAAAATTTTAAGCCAGACTTTGAAAGAATGCTGTTGTGGTTATAGCATGAACTATTGAGACTGCTTAGGAGACGAATATATCTTCCACAAGGAATTTTTCTGTACCTTGCAAGGCTTTTCGAGGAGTAAGGTGCATCCCTAGGTGAAGAGACACACTGTGTCCCGAGACGGGTTCGCAGTTCGGACCTCCAGCACATCTCTCTTGTAGGCTGGTGAAGCCGCCGTTGATTTGTCACAATTCTATAGCTAGTTCCCCTCTAGGACACGAGTCTCCGATCAGGATCACAGCAGTGGTGGCCAGGCTGTCCATCGTTTCGTCAACATCGTCAATTGACTCTTCAGCAACGCCCCCTGTTCATTTGCTAATCCGAGGGCCTCTCTAGCATTTGGAGGTTTGGGTAGAAAGAGCGATCAAGAAAGAGGATATTTTGAGGTTTTGAAAGCTATCTGACGTAGCAGCGTGCATGCTGGGGGTTCTGTTTTGGGGAGGAGGAGACCCTTATGAAGCAATCCGGTCTGATAGCGTAATATATGTCGTGTGTACTTATATAGAAGTAACGCATCGCTTTATATGCCTTTTAAGATTATCTTCGCGCGTGAAGATCTTTCCAGGTGTTTTGCACTATAGAATTAGGCATTCACATCCGTTTCTTTCTGTGTGTGTCGCTTCGTGACGCTCGAGATTAGTCCAAAGACCAAATGTCTTTCCGCAGCTGTAATAGACACATTTGAATCGGTGGTTGTGCGTCTAAGTAACATGCTTGCTACTATTATTTAGCCTAATTAGACATAAGAAAGAAAGTTATTACATAACTACCTGAGTTTAAACTTTTTATTAGCAACAAAAGTGCATTACGGGCATGTAAAAGAAGATAAATTAGCGGACATCGTTGCTAGGCCAGTATGTCTAGGTGTACCAGGAGACTTCTAGTTGTTCTTGGCGGTGCCTTTGTCGTCGAAATTGACAGCCATATCAGGGCAAAATCTTCCAGCTGCTCCAGCTGTATCCATGAGATGGCAGTCCGACGTATTCTTGGCCATGGAAGGACCATAATTTAGTAACTGGAGATGTTCGTCTCGCAGGTGGGGAAGGATAACAGGATTTAGCTGCCACTCAAACACTGACGGAGGGAAACAGGCTTCTGCTATATCGTTGCGATCTAGCGCATCCTCTTTATTGTTACCTTCTTCATCCGATGGTCCAGCGAAAACCGCAAAGAAATTGGTAACATCATCAGAGGTTTTACAAGTTCTCCTTGCAGCCTTCCATTCATCTGGTAAGCGGTCTACGACTCGTCAGGCTATTATCTCGTATTGCCCGGGCTACTGACTCACCAAACAATGGTCCTCTGCCAATACGAAAGCCGACTGTATCAAGAAGGGACTTCAATAGCTTGAACGGAAGGCGACCAGCGTTAAGAAATTGCCTAAGCACACCTTCAGCCTTAAGCCCTCTGAATTTGTTATAGAGTCGTAAAATATTGACACCAACTAGGATGCCCCATGCCTCCTCGTGTTTGACTCCTTTGACTTCCTGGTGGAAACGTATAGTCCGTTTAAGCAGCCAGAATAGCGAGCAGAGACCACCCATTGTACAAGTCCAGTAAAAGAATGACCGGACAGTGAGCGCAATGACTTCCATCCAGTACAATACCACAAAACCTATAGTTAACAGACTAACGATGACACAGAAGTTCGCTAGGATTTAATCTTTAAGGTTAGTGGTGCGTGTTCCCAAGTTCTGGTTCCGTGAACGCTTTTCGTCTTCAATATCTGACATATTTATTCTCGTTATGGCAATAATACATTTGAAAAGCCACGCATTTCTAGCTATAGTATCGAGGTATAGATACACGATACATACCCAGCGCAGAGGGAATGGCATAGGGATAGTAGATGGGACGGCTTTTGTCCAAAACCAGAGTATCCCCACAAGGAGGATAAGAACAGTGAAGTCGCAAAGAGCCGCAATCGTGAAGTTTCCGAAATCTCTAATGCGTATTTCGACATCGTAATCGACCAGAGGACGATTGGTTTCGTGCTTGGCGGTTGACATGTTGGAACCTTTTATGGAAAGTACTAAGCATGTAGACGAGCAAAGCACACGGAGACATTTGTACTGTGTTCCAGGAATCTAGTATGCGTGAGAGGAATACCACTTTTTGGACGTCTGGTTGGCTTCCGCTGCCTCGGTAGCGTGCTTACATATCTGTGCATCGTGATCTGGTAGACGCGTTTAGAAAGCCGCGAGCATGCGCCACAGCTGTTCTTAGTCTATAGCCTGCCTAGGGATAGCTTTAAATTTGTTATAATACCACATGGTTATATCTGAGCATGCTACTACATCCTGCCGCATGCTAAAGATGCTTTAGTGCATCCTAACACGCTGGAAAGCCTTTTACGATCTCTGCTCCTTACCGGCGAAACTCCTGGACTGCGCACCGCTTATATAAATACAGCTTTTAAGGCTATGAGACATAATCTTCCTCGATAGTACTTCGTGCCAAACCCTCTGGTTCCTACAGATATTCTCTAGATCGTGAATAGACAAGGGGGTATGGACAAAGGGCTGATTCACGGCGCTGATAAAACGATTGACAGCTGGGTCAACATCGCGGCAGTGCTTGCCAGAGGCTGATGCACTGACAGAGAAGTGGCTGCAGAACCCAGAACATTACTTGCAGAACTGTTCAACTGGGATCAACAAATGGCGAAGCTCCGAAATGCGAATCTGTCCCGTCACACCGTGCGTCCCGGTACGCTTGGACAGACGTTAGCTAGGAACATTCAATCGCAAACAAGACAATCTCATTATCCCGTTCTTGACCTCAATGGCTTTGCTGACATGGCAGATGATCGACGGCGCTAAAACAGGCGGCTGAGGCCAGGGTGGTCAGCACCCCACAAACGCGTCGAGAGCTTTCATCTCAGCATGCTTTTCCACTCTTTATCGCGTTCGACAGCTCTACTCGGCTTCTCAGCGCAGACTTGAGCAATGTCACGGCCGCCAGAGGAGGGATCCGGAGTTGCGTCACATGTTTCCGGCGACCGCGCACCTCGCCAGCCACTCCGTGACCCTCACGTGGACGATGTCGACGCGACCTCGACTGTCTTGAAATCTATCGTGTTCACGGATCATACAGCAAAGCGATATGTTTTTCCTCTCGAAATTTGTAAATTCTGGGATGTAAGGAACTCTTCAAATTCTCATGTCCTCAATTCTTCACAATCCCAAAGCCCGTTCAGCTTTGTCGGCGTTCACTGCGCTTACCCCTGCCGGACAGGAGTTCAAGTACTTGATCGAACAAGTATATTCTCGGATAGAGGATGGAAAATATAGCAGCGATGTTAGCGGAGAGAAGTTCGACATCATCACTAATGTAGGCACGATAATTATGCCTACCGTTTGGGGAAATGTCGTGCGACCAGGTCTGGAAGTGTGGATCGAATTCTGGGAATCGAGTGACCTTTCACGAAATAGGAGAGAGGGCCGCGGTAGAGTCCTGTTCTCAGGCATTCGCCCAAGGTCGCGAGTGTTGGAAAGAGAAAGAGATTTTCCAGAACCGGAGTCCATTCGGAGAAGGCAAGGCTCCGAGGGCGAAGACCAGGATTACATTCTCGAGGTGGATGAAGGGGATGAAGATGACTCGACAACAGATTCGGAATCAGAAGAAGAATCCGAAGCTCCCCCTCCGCCACCTCCACCTCCGCCACCGCGTACAGTCATTCCGCCTTTAGATCGCGATAGGAACAAACTCTCTTTCTTCGGTGATGCGACCTGGCCTCATCAGCATCCGCATCTCAACCAAGGCCCTGTGACGACCAACGATGATCCCTTGAAGATTCGCAGTCTCCAGGATATGAAGCGAGAGACCCTCAAGATTTTACAGGCTCGTTCGGTAACGGAGGAAAACCGAATGTCGATTCAGATCCATACACTCTCCGGGCCCGAGAAGAGTTTGACATCTTCCAGCGTTGATGTTCGGTGGTACCACCTGCAGGGCGATGAGCTGGACTTTGCACAATTTAAGGTATGTGCTCTTGGTATCTACTCTTCCATTATCATGCGTAGAACTTTGGCTTATTGACAATGTTTTACTAGAACGTATGCTTGACTGTAGACGGTCTCTCTCAGCGCTTGCAAAGACTTGTGGCCAAAACACTAGAGAAAGTCGAGAAGGAGAATGTGAAGGCCTTCCTGGATGGACTCTTCATCGAACCGGGTACCGTACTACGTGGCGACGAGAGTGAGCAGAAGGATTCCCAATCTGTCATTTTCTCGTGTGTCCCATATTTCGATATCCAGGTCCAACCGAAACTCGCTTCAGCGAAAAAGGATCGCCTCTTTCCCCCTCGGAGCCTCATGCAGTCTTATTATCCCTACGAACCATTACGGGAAAGAGATCTGGAGCAAGCGTTCAATAAATTCGGAAATGGATCCTCAAACAGCATCATGTATGTGCCCGTGCTTTGGGTCATGAATATCGGCGCACATGCGGTCGTCACCTGCGGATACAAACCCCTTTCGAGCGAGTTCGTCAAGTCTATCACAATTGTTCGAGAAGATATCAAGGCATCCAGCCTCACTCTGAATGAGCAACCCGATAGCACGCGAGCAAAGGACATGGCCTCTATAAAGCTGACTGATTGGACTGGTCGCGTCCTCATATACTCTCTCGATGAGTGCAAAACGTACTTCGAAATGGAGCAAAGACTTCGAGAGCTCAGATTCACGTCATGGTCCTCAAATTCGGCAAGCTTACAGCTGCTCTGGCACACAGAGGGCTCAACTAAGATAGTCACAACCGGAAATTGGCTTGATATTATCAATCGCAGCAAGAACACGCTTATATTCATCGAGCTGTCGATTTCGGATATCGACGAGGGAAAAGAGGTTGATACAGAAACAGAGACTACCAATCCGGAGAATGCCTTGGCTACCATGGAATTGAAAACAGTCTCAACGAGCTTAATTCCGCCTTTCTTCAGCTGGCCATATCTCATTGTGCAGAGAGATGAAATATATGAGAAAGACCCCACGTCGGCTACTGAGCCGAAGCTGAAGGAAATCCTGAAGTCTATCTCTCCCGTGGAATGGCTGGAGAAGGTTGAAAGGGCTGTGATGTCAGAGACTCTGCCTGACTGGGACGCAACGCACATCGTGGAGCAGTCATTTACCTCGACCGACTACTACCAATCTCTTCCCGAGGACACTTGGGACAATCTCCAGCAGAGTCTCGTAACACAAGCCCAGATTCATAAAAATCAGGGAAAGGAGTCATCTGCCCGCACGAGACATGTGTTCATTATGAACGACCAGTGTTCGAGACTCACATCATCTACTGTTACACTGACTTCCATTGTCAGCGAGACACTGAAGTGGTTCGTGGATGATTTGAACACAAGCACCGTGTTACGGAAAGTTTGGGGTGCAATGAATAATATAGCCAAAGTAAGCGTCACTAACTCCCGGTTTCCACAGACCCCTTTTGTTTTGATCTCAGCGTAGTCTAATCTTTACAGGTCATTTCCCAAACGCAACACCGCAGCACTGCCGAGCCCGACGATCTGAGAGAATACACTGATCCAGAATGGCGTTCTCCCGACACTGGCACACGGCGATGGACGATTCGATCCCCCCAGGATTCTATCCAACAGGGAAAGTACGCTCCCCCCCCGGAAGATAGCGCCCTCAATGAGTCCATCAACGGCTGCAAGAAATGTCGGCACCGTCGCGTTTACGATAACCCCAGCGACGCCCTTAAGCACTTAGAGATACACCTTTCACAGATGGATTCGTCTGGAAAAACCCGACGTGCTAATCTGAAGGACTGGATACGGAATGCCGACCAGCGTGCCATTGAAGAGGTCAACGCGGGCTTTCTTGCTGTGCTAGATCAAGCTACAAAAAAATCCCGCTTTTTACTCGCAGAAGCGCGTGGACTCGCTCAAGGAGTCACGGACTCGGAGGGCAAAATGTCCAAGCTGTACAGCTTCTCTCCAGAGTTACTGAAATCGTTGCAGCGCTTCGTTCAATTCTTTCTGTCCATGGAACGATCAATTCACTACACAGAAGCATCTTACCAGGAGAATGTAGAAAGGACAAGAGCAGAGAGCACATCTTTACCGGCAAGGATTACGAGAGATGCTTCTAACTCGTACAAGGAACCGTATTCTACAGAAGGCTTGGAGGTTCTGCATAAGTTCTGCGATAGCGTGAAGGCTAGTCTGCAGGCGGCGAGGAAAGACCTTTGCCGGATGGCACACACGAAAGGACCGAACGATTACCGCAAAAGGCTTTCACTTGGGCCCGAATATCTTTGCGCGTGGTTTATGCGGAGGCTGCTTGTCAAGCCTGTAGACAATAGTATGACGACTGCTGACCTCTACCACGAGTACCTATCGACCCTGCAGTTCCAGGTCAATCACCGACCTTCGAAACGCCTCCTGCGTAGTATCAACCTTCTCCAAGAAGAGCTTCTCGCTCTCATGACCGTCAATTCATGGCAATCAAAGCTCATCGAGGACTACACTGCTGTCCTCAACCCCACAGGATATTCTCAGGAAATCCCTTCCCGCAATGCCATGTTTCCGCACGAACAGCTCCTTCTCTCCTCGTGTCTGAGTTCCCTAGCCGACGCCAAAGAAGACTACACGGAGATGATAGAAAGATGTGGGCCGCTGTCAGAAAGCACAAAACAGTCGGCAGAGATCAATGAAGAGGACCACGGCAAGGCGATTCTCATATTCACTATTGTCACGGTCATTTTCGTCCCTCTTTCGTTCATCACGAGCTATCTCGGCATGAATACTTCCGACATTCGCGATATGACCAACAAGCAATCTCTCTTTTGGGAGATCGCCATCCCACTCACGACAGTCACGTTGGGGAGCATAATGCTGATTGCATACAATGGTGACGAAATAAAGGACCATATAGCCAGCTATGGTCGACTTCTCACTGGGAAACAGGACACCAGGACAACGGCTCGAGGCATCTCCGTCGCCCAGCGGAAACAGGCTTCAAAAGTGACTTCTCAGTCTAGTTCGACTCTGGATTACAAGTCCCTCGCCGACGAGGCAGAATTCGCACCACCCTACTCGTACAACGACATATTCCGTACCGGACGTAATCCTTTTGCGGACCTACAAGTCGGATCAACTCCTCCGAATCCCCTTCGAATGAACCAAACCTATGAGGGCAGTCTCTTCGGACCACAACCTGTACCAGTGGCAAGCAAGATCGCACCAGAAATACAAGTCCGAAGAACCCGAAGAACCGGTCGATATGCTGCAGGTCCCCCGCCACCGCCACCCCAACCCCAACCACTCTTCGGATCGGGCATGCCTAACTATCCCTCCTATCAACCACCGCTGCCCGCCGCAGGTCCTTCGTTGCTTAATTCAGGCGTGCCTACATACCCGAAAATTCACAAACAGTACCTCGATCGCGAGACGCTAGCCTACTACAATATTCCTTGGGAGTACGATGCTACCGATCCGGACTACTATGTTCTTTTGCAGGAGATGGGTCCTCATGAGACAGACATTTTATTCGAGCATACGGGGAGGATTCGCGACATGAAGAAGAGGAAGCTGTATGTAGAGGAAAGTGGCGAGAGAGTAGGAGGAAACGAGTATGCGTGGGTCAGGAGAAGGCATGGGAGAGAGAGGAGAACAAGGGGAAGGGATAGGACTGCCGCAGACATGTTTTTCTAACACATCACGGCGGATTCTGATATTTGGAAAAATAAATGTAATGGCATATGCTAGGCTCCTAGCCAAAGAGAAATAAACATCTGTAGCCTGAAAAACTGAACCTTCAACTATAAGCCATAGTCCACCACCTCCCTCCTTCCCTCCTTCCATCTCCCTACTGATTGTAATACCCCCCAAAAGGCCTCAGCCCAGCACACGCCTCAAACGCCACCCCCGCCCCCTTCTGACACTGAACATCCCTTGAGGGGTTCGACAGTGTATATGTGACCGTATCCATGCAAATCTGCCCAGGCATACACCTCAGCACATCACAGCCCTGCTTCCCATCGCTACCAACCGCTTGCAACCCCGCCTCATGCCCTGGACACGCATCCGCATCGTACTTGTTTATCGGGTTCGTGCAGTGCATGACGCTCATCCAATATGTCACTGAACCTTCTGCCGTCAGCATATAGTTGAATTCAGTGGCCTGGGTTGCGCTCTTCGGGTTCCGCGAGACCTGGAATGAGACGTCGCTACTGGAGTACGCGGGATGGAGCTCCTCCTCGTGGATCGCACCGGGGAGGATGGTGGCGTTGGTATCTGGGATTAGGGAGGTGATCCCGAGAGGGTTCTGCGGTGGTTTGGAATAGACATGGAGCGGGTAGTGGCAGGAATTTAGGATTGTAGCGTACCCCGGCTTGGGACCTAGGGCGATGAAGTTCCAGGAGGGGACTGTGGCGGGTTCGAATCGGAGAGGGTGGGTGATGGTGGGGCTGGGGAGGAGAAAAAGCGTTGCTAGAAGGAAATACATGTTGGTCTTGTGTTTCGATGTATTTGGTACCGTAGCAGCGTAATGGTCGTAGTCGTCAAGTCGAGAGATCTTGAATTGTACTTACGGTGATGATGGCTGTTGCTCCGAGAATAAATGTAATGGTACGCTATGCGTTGGCAAAGGGAAAACATCCTCACTGCTCTCTCAGACCGTGTCATGTTTCTTTATCTCTCGTGTTCTGAGAGCACGGCTTTAGTTTCTTTCAATAGACCCTTTGTCCTAGCCAGGATCCAAGCTATCCGGGAGGCCTGGTCTTTGTCCTGCAGTTGGACTTGCGCCATCTCGATGACAAAGAAATGGGTAGAGGGGGTGCCACGCCAATTAGGGTAAAACACAGTTACGAACAGCAGGGCATCGAAGTGATGAGAAGGCAACTGACTATGAGTCGTAGGATATTATGGGGCCGGCGTGCACTCATTCCACATAGGGAAGCGAAAGTATAACCTGTAGGAGAAGAATAGTGTACAAGAACAGTTTGAAATCCATCGCCAAAGCACCCAACTCCATCCCATTTGCACCATATATTGTGCCCCCTGTCCCTTCTAGCCAACTCGAGTTTGTTGTTCTCCGAGGTTTCAACTACATCGTTCTATCTATATCATAGCAAATAAAGTCATAGGGACGAAGGCGAAAGAAAGAATGCAAAACTGGTTGCAAATAGGGCAGGCAATACTAGTATCCGACAGGGCCCTGAGGAACTGTAGGGTTCGGAGAGGCCCCAGTCTGCGCATAGCACGAGTACATCGGACTAAGGAACTCATTAGCGAAGTCGAGTATTTCAAAGGACACAGCACATGACTTACTCTTGATACCCATTCCAGCCCACACACTTCCAGCAATTGAACAGACCAGTCGGATCGTATCGCTTCTTGATAGCAAGAAGCTTGTCGTAATTGCTGCCAAAGAAGGTCTGCTGCCAGTTCCCCTCCATCCAGTCACCTTCATTCATATAACATCCGCCACCAGGTGTGAGCGCCTTGAATGGCTGAATCGACGCAGAGATGGTGTTCTGGATCTGTACTCGGTCATTGAGGGGGGTATTTGAAGTCCAGATTCCGCCCATAATGACCTCCCACATCGAGTCTCTCCACGCGGGATTGACACCTGTCTTGGAGTTGTCTGGCTGGTTCAGGGGACCCGTGGCGTATAATTGGGCGGAACCGCCTCCCTTGTTTGTATACGAGAATTGCATGGCATTAACGACGGCGTTGACGATGCTCGCGATCTTTGTCTCGCTATTGAACAGCTTCTTGGGGAGGAAACGGCCCGACTCTTGGAGACCGAGTCCAACTGGTCCGTTGCGTGCAATGGAAGGTGTTTCGCTGAACTTGTGCCATTCGGAGAATTTGGGAAAGACGTGATATGTGTTGTCCGTGATGTTGATGCCGGGATAGTTGGTGAGGAAGTCGTGCCACTGGGATGTAATGCTCTGAATTGCTTTGGTGTCATTGGAGGGCAGAATCTGAAGTGAGACCATGTGGTCTGGCAACAGGAAGTTGTAGCCCGCGATGCCCTGTTCGGCAAAGAGTGTTTGGTTCCGGGCCAAGGCTGTTACAACATCGCGGTGGACCTTTGATTGAGTGATGTCGAAGCCACTGGCAGGAATGGCCCAATGGGCTTGAAAGCTGTACACGTTCAAGGGAACGGCGGGATGGAGCTGGAATTTGTACGAGATCAGGACAGCGTAGGTTCCGCCGCCACCTCCTCGCATCGCCCAGAAGAGATCTGGGTCGGTGCACTCGTTGATAGTGCGAGCTTTACCGTCTGCCGTCACGACGTCGAATTCGATAGCCTGATCGACCATCAATCCGAAGGTCGGTCCGAGGGGTCCATGACCGCCACCTTGGCCGAAGCCGCCTGCGATACCAACAGAGGCAACCGCACCGACGGTGACCAGCATGTTCAGTGGCTCGAAGAACTCCCATGCCTCTCGAGCTTGGATGCCAGCACCGACCTCGCCCACATCGGTGTATTGTGTCTTGCAGCCTTTGGGCTTGAAGTTCTTGTGGTATTTGGCGTCCTTCATGTTGTAGGTCCAGATGGCGAGAGAATTTGCAGCGCTGCTACGGCCGAAGTAGTCATGGCCCGTGTTCTTGATCGAGACTCGAATGCCGTGTTGCTGGACGAACTGGAGCGCCTTGCTGATGTCGTCTGCCGTGTGTGCTTCAACGTAGTATGACGAGAGGCGGCCGAGGTCACAGCTTCCGGCTACGGGTGAAGAAGGAGCAAAGGAGTTGAGCATGCAGCTTGCTTGTCCACACATCTCCCAGTCGAGGAACTCCATTGAGCCGTACTGGGCAGTGCGAGCCATGCTGTCCATGTAATGGCTTCCGACATTCTTGCACTGGTCGCTGGACGGGTCCGTGTAGCAGGGTGCAGCCCACGGCAGAGTGACTTTGAGGTTTCCCCCAATGGTTTGGTTCAACTTAGCCCACTGGCTGGGTGACGGCCAGCATGCTTGCCCAGGAACGCAGGAGTAGTTAGAGATAGAGGGCATGTCGTCGATAGGAGCTTGCGGCTGTTTGCCGTCGGGTTGAGGACGGTGAGGGTGATGAGGGTGATGGGCGCCGGACATGCATCCTGATAAGAAATTGAATGATCCGACTAGCACAGTGATGCAGAGAAGGAAACCAAGGAGCCATGTCGGAGGAAGGCTGCGTCCACCGAGTTTGGTAGGGAAGACTCGCCATCGTTCAATCCTCCTGTTCCTGTGTGTGTCCGTCTGCATATCGTTCGCTTCGAGCTCCAAATCATGCTCGAGCAGTGAAGCCTTCTCGTCCGGGAAGAGCCCAACGTCCGCGAACTTTGCCATTTTGCTCGTGGCTCTGCTCCCCGCAGGATCAATGTTTCGAAGCCACCAGACGTGTTGATGCGGCGTAGTCCCACACTATCCTCTTGCTTGCCCTATAGAATGAAGAATCGATAACGAGATGCAGGTGCGAGACCAAAGCAGGAAATAGGACGACTTCACAGCAGGAAGCGAACAAAAATGACCTGACTCGAGGAAAGACGGGGCCCTGAGATGTTGCAGACGCCAATTCCGCTGCGTGCGACACTGTCGATGAAATATTTCATCATTGGGGCCTCCAAGTCTTAAATACGACGCTCCCGCTGGAAGCCATCGATTACATGTCCATTTTTGGCAAATGGCTTCCCATCTCAGCCCCCAGCCCGGCGAACTCGTATGCGCCAATCAGCGCTGGTAGCTCGGCAATACAAAAAGCGACCCCATTC
Organism: Clohesyomyces aquaticus; assembly: GCA_002105025.1. Lineage (NCBI taxonomy): Eukaryota > Fungi > Ascomycota > Dothideomycetes > Pleosporales > Lindgomycetaceae > Clohesyomyces > Clohesyomyces aquaticus. Next base: position 58,843 of record MCFA01000026.1, read on the forward strand.
CGCTCATCGCTGAAGTCATCCCAGTCTCACGCCGGGAGGCGAAGAGGCGTCAGGCAGAGACAGTGCGCTGAGCTGAAGAGGAGGACGGCAGAGGATGGTGGAGAAGAGGGCGCATGGCATGCGGTTGCGAGAGTGGGTTCGTGCCCCTTCCCAAAGCCATGGTTGCGCGACGGGCCTCGTGCTTGCAGCGGCTGCACCCCTGCCGCAGCCCCCGCGCGTTCGGGAACGTGGGCGGCTATCGAGGGCTGTGTTTGACATGCCACAGGCCAATGGCCGACCATCGTGTGCCGAACTGCAACTCAAAAGCACGCCGTTGATCCCGCATCGGGACGGGCCTGGATCGTGTGATGTAAACGCGCAGCGCACGCCTCGTCCGCCTTCTCGTCTCAGCCGAAAAACAAGAACTCCGCCTCTGGAAGATCCCTCGAAGGCGGCCTCATTGCGCATTTCATCTAGCTCGAAGCGGTTGAGAAGCTATAGGTCTCACCGCAAGCCAAAAAAAGCCGTCGACAATTCCTGAGCACAGCTTTCGTCGAGAAGCCACCAGTGTCTCCATGATCATGGGAGGAGGAAAGCGGACATGCAATGACTGAGGCGACGCCCACACCTCACACCAAATCTTGTCTCGGACTTTGCCCTTCTACACATCCAGTCACCGGCTTGGACTCGACGCCTTCAAGTCTCGCCGCAATCCTTTCACTCCATAGCGAAGGCTTTCCCCAGCCCACCACCCAATCTTTCGACCTCGTGCTCCTGCCTTTACCCCAGGCACCAGTTTTGACGCCGCAGAGTCTGGGGCATGTGCATGCGGTCGTCGATCGACGACACAATAACGGCCGAAAGAAACCGCGCAACTCCCGGTTGTTTGCCTCGGACAACTGTACGCCCACAATGAGGCGTAGAGCTCTTATGATCCAGCACTCAATATCGGGCTCTCTGGAAAAACCACAGACAATCGCAAGAACCCTTCGCTACAGCCAGTAGAAAGATAGGGGATACCCTCTTCTGCCATATCTGGTGTTATATTGAAGCGTATGTATGCAGTCGACCGATTCCAACCTTACCTAGCGATCATATTCTTTCCAGGGGTCTATATTATACACTTAGTCATTTTATACTAAAATTAGGCTGGTCTAGGACCATATGTCAACACGCAATCTCGTTCAACATAGGCGAATTCCTGCCCCCTCGGTTTAATACATCATGATCCGAGGCACAGTTCATGCTACGTTCACGTGGTTGGTATGAAGCACCAATCGCTATATGAAACGGCCATCAGGCTAAGCGATTCTATGCTATCTCCTTATCTCTCCATTTTGTTTGTGATTCACTACCCAATTTCAAGTTCTATTGCCAGTCCGCTCTTCATGTCGAAGGAAGGCACAGCCTTCCAGCCGTTCCATGCCTCATCAAGCAAGTTCTATGGCATATGGCCTCTCCTGGCGTGCAGCTTCGACACAGCTTCTACATTCATTACCACAAACCCCGTACTCAAACAATCCGATCTCCCCGTCTGCAGCTACCATGTCGTTCTCATTGCCAGCTCTCTAGGAAACCCCTCAATCTACGCTCGCTCTATCACCCAATATATCTAATTTCTTTCACGCGCATACAACTCTTAGCTACCCAGCTGTACATGCAAGCTGTTTGCATCTGCCATGCACGCATTTGTCTCTGTGACATGTCTGTCGCAGAAAATAAATTCACCCCTCTTCACCCGCAACCACGACAGTTTCCACACATGTGTACAACGTCCGCAACACTTTCCTCGACGTATCGAATATGCTGGCATGGTAGGTCCTACTATCACTCACCCACCCGCGTCCCACTCCATCTACTGAAATAGAGAGCTTGAAATTGAATGGCAGGTAGGTATCTAATATCCAATTCCCAGTATGCGAAACCCAACCCGACAAATCTGTAATACATTCACTTCGTCCCTATAGAACAAAACGGCAACACAAGCCTCACTCACTAACTGTAAACCACCCGCACCTCGACCCCCAAACCCACGATCCCGTTCATTGTCTAAAATTCTTTGACACCATGGCCATAATACCCACCCCGTTACCCCTTCTCCCGTAGACTACCTAAGTCAGATCCGGCGCTGGGTATGCTGCGAATATAAGCTTTCCACCCTGTACCGTACCGTTTCCCAGCCTCGTCAACAGTCCTAATCTACCCTTTCTCCTCACTTCTAGGCTTCATGTACAACATCCCTACTGTAGCCCGCTGTCCCTATCGGTCGCGCAACGGCGGCTGTCGCTGCGATAATTTGGGGGTGGGGGGCACTCACCAAGCTTGTGGATGCTGGCATTATGATTCTTGAAGTGAGGCATGAGCATTTGGTGTCGGGTAGTGAGAGTGCTAGGGTGTTACTTTCTTGCGCTCTATGGATGGAGTTTGCGCTCAACCGCCATTGACGATGGGCTGGACCACCTAGGTAGGCACGCAGGGGTAGGCAAGATGGAATATTGCACGTGACTCTTTTACCGAATACCGATTTCGTTATTGTTATGCCCATTATGAATTGCTAGTTGAAAGTTCGCCGGTATACACGCATTCAACCAGCGTGGGTCATGTCAATTAGTCAGATTGGTCAAACACTTGTGCAGACGTATGAAGTTTCCGAACGCACAAAGTCAGGTGCTCGATCCAAACAACAACAGAGTATCTACGCGAAGCAAGGAAACGCTCTAACCCACGTACTATTTCTATTTCCGCATCCTTGCGAACACGAGGGTAGTGTGCGCGCACCCCAAACGGACTCACGCGTCCCAGCTCGCCGCATCCGGCCCCCATTCCAAAGCACGAACAAAGAAACTCGCGAGATCGAAACCACCACCACACCACCATAAGGAGGAAGTACGCAGGCATATAAAGCTTCATTCAACCTCTTCAAACTACCTCCCGCGCCCTCAAGAAGAATCTTCCAAAGCTATTAACACCCCTCCACCCTCCTCCACCAACGATGTCCCTACCCCCGCTCCCCCTCTCCCCCGGCATAATCCCTAACACGCCCACATCCAACTTCTCCCTAAAGGGACACTCCGGAACGCAAACCGTCTTCCCGCTCTCCTACGAGCGCACCCCGCTGCTCGCACTCCCACTCCCGCATGCGAAGTATCATGTTCTGCCTAGTGAACATATATACGAGACGGTTAGCCCGATTCAGGAGGAATATGATCCGAGGACGGGGTATATTGGGTTGGAGAGGGGGAGATGGGGTATGGGGGACATGAGAGGAATGAGGAAGAAGGAAGGGAGGCAGGAGAGGGCTGTAGTGGATGATGATGAGAAGGTGGGGAAATGGACCGAAGATGAGGGAGAAAATGAGGTAGAGGAGATCGATGTATACACCTTTCTCCGTTCGAGGTCGGTCAGGGACTTTCAACCAGGTGAAGCGGAACACTCGGGGCTTTCCAGACTGGGGGAGGAGTACGAAGAGGAGGGGTATGAGGGCAGAGAGTCAATGTCGAGTCATGGTAGTGTTGATTCTGTGATCAGTGACACGGACATCCAGGTGCTGGATGAATCTAGCAGGGAGCAGGGCAGGGTACAGATTGTGGTGGAAGGGTATGGGTGGGAGGAGGATTGGGAGAGGACGGCTGGGTATGTGGTTACGTGGCCGGAGAGTGGGGAGCGGAGTAGCATTGCACGGGAGAAACGGGGCAGTGAAGGGGTTGCTGAGGAGGTGGAAGATGAGAGTAGACGGAGGGCGAAGAGGGTGAAAGAGAGTGACTGAGAATCTCCAACGGGGTCATGTCTTCAAGTGAAGGTGTGGAGTTCTGAGTCTGTCTTGTTTGGGTTGGTGCTGTCATCAATCTACCACTTCCCTCCCTTTTCTAGGATAGAGAAAGAAGGGAGACGCTATTCTTTTGACATTTACTTGATCGTAGTAGGATGCTGAAAGGTCTTTTCTTGTTCTATTTACTCAGTTCGAGAGTGCTTAGTGGTGTATAGGAACAAGAAGAGTTTGTTCGTATCTTTACCATTGCAGCTACGTATGTCTACACGCTGATCGTTTTGAAGACCCTGTGAGTTGTCAGCAGCATGTCTTGAGACGCGATGGTATACGTACCCAAATCCAGAACCACCGGTCGCCATCACCGTCCCGGGGATTTGGGGGTGCCAGTGGGCCTCCTTGACCTGTTCCATGTAGTGCACAAACAACAACTGCGGCGGCACATCCTGGACGCCTGCCGTATCTCTACTCTCCTCATCGTCTAGCTCAACCGCCAAATCCCACAAGGTCAGCGTATTATCGCCGGCACAAACAAGCACGATGCTGTCATCTGTTGGATGCCACTCAACAGCCGTGATCTGCTCCTTATGAAAGTTGAAAGAGGCGACGGGTGAGGGCTTCTTGTCACTACCCAACGAAGTAGACGGTTTCCACTGTCGCAAGTCCCAGACAGCCCATTCGCCGTCATCAGCACCTGACGCGAGGAGATGTGCGGTTTGATGCGACCAGCTCAGGACATTGACGTCTGTGTTCGAGACTTGGACGCTGACGGCTGCTTTTCTTGATTTCGAGCGTGCATCCCAGATTTTGACTGTCCCATCGTTGGAGGCGGACGCGAAAACACTCTTCTCTGTAGGAGACCACTGGAGCTCTTCGACCGTGCCCTGGTGGCCAGTGTAGGGGGTTGTGTCGGTCACGAAGCCGCCGCCTTGGGTTCGGGTTGTTGCGAAGATGTTGCCGGCTACATCCCCGGTCAGGAGCTTGCCTTCTTGGATCAGAGGTGACCAGTCCAGGGCATAGCCTTCGTTCGCCTTGTGTGCTCGAATAGTGCAGATGGGTTTGTTTTGAGCAGGGGTGATGGTGGTGCCCGGGGTATCGAAGGAGGTGAGGTGCGGGGTGATGTCGTGTATTAGGACCTGGCCTGACTCGGTCATTGCCGCGGTGAGGGTGGTGGGAGGTCTTGCGGCCGTGGTTTGCGAACACTGGTGCGCGCGTATCCGATTCGTGCAGCTGTTCATGGGTATGGATTTTGTTTCTAGTATGGGATCTGAGGCCTCGTCGTCCTCGTCGTCGTCCTCTTCCTCGTCGTCCTTTTCCATGCGAGACAGACTGCTCATCTTCATGACCATGATCTGATTCTCCTTGTCTCGTCCTCTCGCGGCTTGTGTGCCGGCCACTGCGTAGACGGTGGCAGGGTAGGTTTTCCGGTCGGATCCCAGGCTGTCGGGTATGATGTCGCAGGACAGGCAGGGCCAGGGCGCATCGAGGGTGTGTAGGAGTTCGTACGTAGATAGATCAGGTGAGAGAGTCTCGCCGGCGGAGAGCTTGTGGCGGCCGGGTATGAAGGTGCCTTGATCGACTTCCATGGCGTCTGCAATGGTCAATCTGCCAATCCAACACGACTAGACGGTACAATTTACCTACTTTCTCTCTCGTCGGCCTCTCGCTCCGCATCCGGCCGGCCATCTACACCCGCCTCGAATATCTCGTCCTCGCTCTCAAACTCATCCTCATACTCGTCCTCGAACTCGAACTCGCCGGCGTCGTCCTGGTCGATTTCCATGGGCCGGTCGCCGTTCTTGATGGCCCCAAGCTCCTGGTCGGCGGGTTCCGCGGGGCGCTTCGCCATGTTGGAGGTTGGGGGGACTTATCGGGCGGATGTCGTGGGGCGTGGAATTTGGGAAATGGCTGTCGGCGGGGCCAATTTCACGTCGAAACTTTTTTGGCGTTTGCGCGGGGAACAGGGACGTCAACGCGCTTGTAGGACCAATCAACATACGCGGCTGAGGATTCTGCGGATGGCGACGAAGGGCCCGACGAGCGCCAAGCTGGACATTCAAAGAGCGATTGAATCTTGGATATAATAGACAGCCAGCCGCGGCATGTCAACTTTTTTTGGAGTATGTAAGCGGCGTCTGCGAGTCTGCGTTGGTGGGCGGGCGCACGGGCCGCGTGATTCCCCTCCAGGGCTCCGACGTGGACACTGATGCGCTTCAGCCCAAGCCGACCCCTGCTGGTTGTCGAGCGGCCGCGGCGAATCACAACAGTCAACACACAGCTGCTGCATCCCTCCGCTGCGCTGGCTCCTGAACTGAACTGAACTGAACTGAACTGAACCGCTGCACCTGCACCTGCACCTCCTGTCTGCGGAGCATGACTGGAGCCGCATCCGACACGCTTTGAGACCGCAGCCCCGACGCGTCCTGGGCCAGAGTTTGATTCACGACTAGGCGGGGCGGCCGATTCTCCCTCTGGCGCCTGCTTCAACCAGTCCCCTTCGCTGTGCCCTTCCCTCCCTCCCATTCGCCGACGACTCAAGACACCGTCACTGCTCGAGTCCGCCTGCTGCGACACGTCCATTACCCTCAACATGGATACGGAAATGGAGACCCAGCCGCACCCCGCCGTCGTCCACGACCCGCACGAGGCGCAGAAGCACATGGACCAGACCATGGAGGGCGACGACAGCATGAACACCACCATCACCGCTTCCACCATAAGTCCGCTGCCCGAGATGCCGCCCATGCAGCAGATGCAGCAGATGCAGCAGATGCCAATGCAAAACAACGCCTATGGAAATGGGAATGGGAATGGGAATGGGAATGGGAACGGGGAGCCACACCGACCATCGACATCCTACTCGGACACGTCCTATGCCTATCCGCAAGCAAACCCCGAATCCCAGTACGGCTCGCGCTTCAACACCCCCTCCGACGCAGACACCCCGCCGCGACAGCACAGCTACTACAACGGCAGCGCCAAAGAGACGCAGATGGGCCAGCCGCACTCACGGCCGAATTCGAACCTCGGCCACCGCTATCCCAGTTCCGAGGGCCAGTCGCGGTCCGTCACATACCAGGAGCAGAACCAGCGGAGCTCGCAGCCGCAGCAGGAGTCCGCCGCCAAGAATACCAGCGTCGTGATCAAGGTCGGCATGGTCGGGGATGCGCAGATTGGGAAGACAAGTCTGATGGTCAAGTACGTCGAGGGCAGCTGGGACGAGGACTATATTCAGACACTAGGTGGGTTTGGTATCTCCAGGTTGATGACATTGTCTGACTTTATAGGCGTCAATTTCATGGAAAAGACCATTTCCATCCGGAACACCGAAATCACCTTCTCCATCTGGGATCTCGGAGGCCAGCGTGAATTCGTCAACATGCTCCCGCTAGTCTGCAACGATGCGGTTGCCATACTGTTCATGTTTGATCTGACCCGCAAGAGCACGCTGAACTCGATCAAGGAGTGGTACCGCCAAGGCCGAGGCTTCAACAAGACCGCCATTCCTTTCCTGGTCGGCACGAAGTACGATCACTTTGTGAACTTTCCGCGAGAGGAGCAGGAGGAGATTTCGAGTCAGGTGAGTTTGCCGAATGCTTAGGAATGCTCCTGTTAATCCATTGCGTAGGCGAAGCGCTTTGCAAAGGCGATGAAGGCTAGTCTCATCTTCAGCAGCACCAGTCACAGTATCAACGTGCAAAAGGTATGCACCCCACCTCCCCCAATAATAAGTGTGGCATATTTCTAAATGTCTACAGATCTTCAAGATCGTCCTCTCCAAAGCCTTCGATCTCAAGTGCACCATCCCCGAGATAGAAAACATAGGGGAACCCCTCCTCCTCTACCAATCCGTCTAAACACCACCTCTCTACTCCGCGCTTCCAATCTACAGGGTAATCAAAGAACCAGGTGGCTGGTGTTTTATGTGCAATGTTACCATGAGGAAATGGCATTCATGAACTTCAGAACTTCACTTTTCGAGGCGGGCTGGCTTGCATCACTGGGGCGATTGGAGCATACACTGTCTGTTTGCTTTGGTGGGCTCTATCGTTCCTTTGGGCCTGGGAAAACGGCGTTTGCTTGATTGAGGGAGGGATCGCAACCGAATTGCCTTGATCTGTGCTCCCCTGTGTCTGCTTATGGGGGAGCGCAAGCGCAACTTGGGATGAGAGCGGGCGCACCGGATGAGGATGATCTTGTCAAGAATACAGTGTCGTGTCTGATGGAGTTGGCAAAGGGTATTAGGTAGCAATTGCTCCGGTAATCTGACCATGTGCATTCTCCAAACAATGATCGTCCACAAAACCGTGCCGTTTCATATGGGACTCCCAAGCTGGCTTGCACTGAGGCATGTGGTTGGGAGCAGGAATGGCAGGTTTTCGCGAACAGGTAGTAATCACAAGCAAGTATAGCCGAAACGCATCATCTTCGGGCATGCATGTCCAAAAAGATTCGAAACCATCCCATCGAGCACGGAATTACTTTTGCCCCGCTCCGATACCCCCAATTCACCACTGCTCGTCCGAACGTCCAAAGTCGTCAACACTTATTCAACTCCCCCAGCGCGCCCAAACCCCCACCTGCCCTCCGCGTCGCCAACACAACCCCACCCACTTACCCACCATGTCCCTCCCCTCAATAGCCCTCCCAGGCCAACTTCTCGGCCCCGCAACAAAATACGCACCCGGTCCCGGAACCCATATCCACGCGTCCAACATCTACGCCTCCATCGCCGGATCGGTAAGACCGCTCTCTTCAAAAAGAGTCTCGGTCCCGCTTTCAACGTCGACGTCCCAGACCTCAAAACCCGGCGCCCCGAAAACGAAAGAGAAGCTGGGAGACAAGGGAACTGAGAAAGAGAAGCTACTACCGTTGATCACCGTATCACACACACCGCTCCAGGCTTCAGACACAGACACAGACACATGCACCTACACTAGCTCGGGACGCACTATCAGCAGTGGGAGTTCGAATATTCTTCCGGAAGTCGAAGCCATTGTCCTCGCCCGCGTGACGCGTCTGGGCGCACGCTTCGCTACCGTCGAGATCCTCGTCATCAACGACGCCGTCTGTCGCGAGACGTTCCAGGGCCTCGTGCGTCGCGAGGATGTGCGCGCGACGGAGAAAGATCGCGTGCGGATTGAGGAGGTGTTTCGGGTTGGAGATTTGTTGAGGGGGGTTGTGGTATGTTAAATTTCCTTCTTCTCCTTCCCTGGGTCGAAGGTCTCTATGAGGGAATGTTTTTGCTGATTTGATATATTTTGGAATAGATCTCCCTCGGCGACCAATCAAACTACTACATCTCCACCGCCTCGGACGAATACGGCGTCATCATGGCTACCAGCGAGCAGGGCAATCAAATGTATCCCATATCCTGGAAAGAGTTCCGAGATCCGAAGACCGGGGTCACGGAGGCGAGGAAGGTGGCGAAACCGCTATGAAGGAATATTCTAGGAAGGCAGCTCATGCTTCTGAAGAATTAGGTTGAGAATGGATATGGTAGGTAAAGCTGTTTGATGATTTGAGGTATGGATGGAACTACCAGGTACTGGGTGGGATACACTATATACCCGTGGTGGAGCTTCCTTGGGGAAAGAAAGAAATGGGAGGATGTGCAAGGAAGGGATACGTCTGTGACAAGGCTGGGAAGTGAGCTGTGAGTATTCTATCAAAGCCGAATTTAGACCAAGCACCAACTAACGCACATCATTATGTAGACATATATTCAATAGAAGCCTGCTTGACACCGCAAGCAACATGAAGGGTATGGCATAATGCATGAATAGGTACATACCATATATACGTGTCGAACAACGCAATTGTGCAATTCGGCATGATACCAGGTATCATTCCGCGAGATCCGCTCCAAATGTACCTGCAAGCTCAATATATACAAGGATATTACCACAACATATTTCCAAGAACATAACGATCCATACCATCAACATGCTTGATGAATCTCAACTACCGTTCGCTGAGCTCGACGTTGCGTCGATATACCTTTTCCTCTCTCTCTCTCTCTCTCTCTCTCTCTCCACCGGCACCGTCCCTTCCATCGGGCTTGCCTAGATCCTCCTCTTCACCTTTAGCTTCTCCATTCTCTTCGCCCGGCGGTATCTCTTCCTTTCCCTGCGAGCCTGAATCTACATCTACATCTTTTTTCTCTCCAACATCTTCCTCGTCTGCGCTATCCTTTATATCCCCGCTATTGGCCCCACCCACCTCTACTCTCGCCTTATCCTTCCCATTCTCTGCACAGTCCGCACAATCTCCATCTCCACCCTGGGGCCCACCGCCTCACCACCACCGCCCCTCCCTTCATTCCTCTTCTCGTACACCCTCCCCGCCCTCTCTCCCAAAACAGCCCACCGCATGGCCCTGCCCATCCTCCGTTCCGGCCTCTGAGCGCGCCACTCCCCCACCGTCATGCGCTTCTTCGTATCACCAGCCAAGTAAAAAAGACCTGCGGGAAGCATGTCTTCATCATTCATTATCCCCTTCACCTTAGCTGATCTCGACGCCGCTCCACCACCTCCCCTCGATCTCGGTCTCGGGGTCAGTCCCGGAGCACATCTCGCACTGTAATTATAATTCACCACCACAGACCCCGGCACCGAGACCGAGCAGGCACCATTCCTGCCATTCTCGTACAGAGGCAGACGTAATCCCGGCTCCGCATCTCCATCTCCATACCTGTCACAATCTCGTCCCCGTTCTTGTGACTCTAGATACCGGATCCGTGCTGGTGGTACCGGAGACTGAACAGCGGATTCGCGTAATATCTGCACGAGGCCGATTTCTCCGTTTCCGCCGCGCGAGCATGGGTCGATGCACTTACGAATATCAAAGCCATTACGCATCCCAGGGATGCAAGTACGCAGCGCTCGGGTTCCAGTTCCAGGTCCGCATCGAAGACAACATCTGTGTCCTCCTCCGCGGAGTCTTGGGATAGAATCAGAGTTGTTGACATGCTCGCCAGAAGGGTTGGATTTCCGGTGCTCACTATTTTCGGGAATTTGGCCGCGTGCGGGTGAGACTGCGCCGCCGCGAAGCCGCGGGACAGGGGAGTCGGGATGAGTGGTCGGGGGAGAGCCGCCGCGTAGCTCGAGCTTTGTGACTCCGATGCGGGGAGTGAGAGTGTACACGCTCGTGCTGGAGGTTGTTGTTATACTCGATGTTTCTCCGGTGTGGGCGTCCTCTTCCCGGTTTTGTAGGGTGGGTTGTTGAGGCGTGCTCAATGACGTGTCGGTTCCTGAGTACCGGATAGTGTGGGATAGGACTTTAGAGTTCGAATCTTGTGCTACGGTTTTGCGGCTTTCAACCGTTTCTACATGAGTGAGTGTCGTAATTGTTGATAAAGGTGATGATGGACGTGGATAGTGGGCTGGCCATTCTAAATCCAATGGCGCGTTTGTCCGGCTAATATGCGTAGCCTCAGACGCCCCAAGAGTGTTGCGGAGAGGTTGTAGTTGAGGGCGACGGAGCGAATGTCCAGTTTCCGTACCCGCAGCTGTAGCACGAACATGTCGAGAGCGAATCTGAGGCCGGTTGGACCCATCGCCGCCTTGCTCTGGTGAGTTTCCACGACTACCAAGAGTGTAGAGACCAGCAGGGCCTTCCCTCCTGCTCCTGGGATAAAACACAGTTTCTGAATAATCAGTATCAGAGCCCCCTGATTCTGGCCTTGCTGCTGCGACTTCGACAACAGCCGCAGTGTGCGGTCTCCTCGCCGCCGCTACTCCACCACTCGCTAAGTGATGCCTCACTTCATGTTTGTGTATATATGGATAATCGCGGGAACGTGGCAGACCGTGTATATGATGCAATTTGGGGTTTGCCAAATCTCGATTACGTGACAATGGTGACGTGGAAGTGAGCCGATCTTTCAGAGTGTCGAACGTGAGTCTATTGCTCTGCTCTTCCTCTGATAATGGGCCATGACGTGTGGGCGGTCTACTTGAACGTATTTTGGGAGAAGGGGTAATAATGGAGCGCAAGGAGTCAAATTTCGGGAGCGATTTTCGTCGGGGTTCTGGAAGCGTAGATGTGGTGGGCGTTGGTTCCCTTGACTGTTCGGCGAATGATACACGTGTATGCCCTGTTGCCGTGACTTGTGCGAGAGGGCTTGATGGTAGTGGACTGCGAGGTGTTTTAGGACGCGAGACGTTGGCCAGATGCCTGCAGGGACTACCACGCGGTCCAAGACTGTCTCTGCGACCATGGCTTGCTGAACCACTTGTTGCAGCGCGAATAGGGTTTGAGGAACCCAAGCCGCAGAGGAGACATCGAGAGCGTGGCCTCTCTATCGAAGGGAAGGAGGTATAAATTGTAGAATCATACGGACATGGGTGGTCAGACAGTATTAGAATGTTGAGTTTTGGTTTCAGATGTGCTCGTTCATCCTCAAGCCGGGCGTCGCGCTGGACAGTACGATCGTCAAGCTCGCTCAGGTCAGGTGCGCTTTTTGAACGTTTCTTTGGCGTGGATTTGTGGTGTGGCATAGATGGTATGATAGATGATAGTCGTTGCAGGAAGGTCAGTGGACGTTGCGGAGCTGGCTGCCGAATCTCTGCCTGCGGAGACTCCCTCTCTTTACCCTTATTTGGCTCAGGGGCCATAGCGACGGGCTGTGAATCTGGTATATAAATTGAAGATTACGATGCACGGATTGGAGGGGTGCGGATCTGGTCGAAGCAAGGCAGATCTATGTTCAGGTACCTGACCTGAGGAAATTTACGGGTCAAAGACATGTTTTGATTGGGGTCATATATTGGTAGAGTCAGCGATTGGGTTTGCCGAAGTGCACACGACCAGCAACGAGAAGATGTGACGTGGTGAATGGGGAGCAACATGTGACAAGTATGCGTACAGCGACAACCTCAAATGCGAAACGTGGAGAGAGACAGCATGGGAGAGCCTTAGGCTTGCGCGAAACATAGTCGCTGCCAAAGAAGTAATCCTTGCAAAAGACCACCTGGACCGTCATCATCGGGCTTTTATTGTCGTAATGCGTTTGTAAGCAGAACCGAAAGAGTCGTGAATCAAGCCTCCGGCCAAACCCCATACATCTCCTCAGAGTGTTTGCCGTTCACACACGATCTTGTCAAATAATCCCAATCATCGTCGCTTTCGTATTCCCTATTCCCATTATAAGGTCGGTCACTTTTCTTTCGAACATGTCTCTTTGTGGGTGAATCGATGTTGCAAAATCCCTTGATTCCCACCCGACTGGTGAAGTGCCTGCAATCTTTGCCTTCGCACCTCACGTATCGTCTCCCCATGATGCTGAATTCCGCCCCCAATGCGAACCAATCTCGATCGACCCCGCATTTTATGCAGAACCGTGTATTTGCTTCTGCACCATTGCGGCCCCGCTTTCCCTTCCGCATGTCGTCCGTGAATTGAATAAGAGGTCGGAATCGAATGCAGCCTTTACATGTAAAGAGTTCGCTGGAGATGGACCACTGGCCGGTTTCGGCGGCGAGAAACTCTTGATGGGTTGGTGGCTTGATGAGCGAAGAGAAGTATTGGTTCGTGCGGGAGAGACGTGCTTTGTCCTGGATTTCGAGAAGATCCACAATATCGTAGTGCAACTCGGGAGGCAGCCGCAGGAGTAGAGGAGAGGTCATGATGGACGAATTCCGACTGCACCTAGGGTTTGGGGTGTGATCTTTAAGTAGTGAGGTGTGAGTAAGGTTTCGCCACGATGCAAGGGATGACGCCCTGAAAGAGATGCATGCAACACGCAGTACGGAAGGGCGGAGAAGGAGATGCCGCTCTTGTCATGAAATTTGACCATGCCGCATGCAGTCCATGCGTCAACGTTACACAAAGCTTCATCGTCGCCTGTCATTCAGTTCGATATCCGACCCATTCCACGATGGGTCTCAGCAAGACGGTGCGCTCAACAAACGATATAGTGGTGTCGAATTCATTTCGCAGGCCCGAGCATAGACCGCGATGTGCCACCATGGCATAATTTCTTCGGTGATGCCGAAAATTGGTGGCATACACTCGGACTGACGGCAAAGAAAACTTCGGTGGTTACCACGCCTTACAAGGTTTTCTCTTTCCTCAGATCATTGATGACCATGTATCTCGAGAAGGTTATCCAGCCCCAGCGGAACCAACGCATTTGGCTTTGGTGTGCCGTGGTCATAGCTTTCTGGGCGGTCCGATAGCCCAACGGGCCGCTGATAGACATCAACGGAGTCGGAAAGCCTCCCATCTCTTTTCTCTTTACGATAGCGGTAATGATGGTGAATGGCGAGTCCATCAAGCTGAGGTATTTGCGAAGGATGTTTGTCGTTGTAAGGGTGTACAGCTTGATTGGACATTCCCACCCACTGTGTCTGTGCATGAGCGCCTTGAGAAACGCATGTGCTCCGTTGTAGAGAGATTTGTGGTTCGGATGGGAGGAGATGCCGTCGGCGTCGAACGTGATAATCACGTCAATGGTGGTCTGCGGGGCTTCTTTGGAGGATATGGAGGCCATTTTCGGGGCGAACCCCGAGGTGAGGAGGTTCGATATCAGTCGGGGGTGCCATGTCACCGTCATGGAGTCCGGAAAGTTCCTGTTCGCCGGTCAGTGTGGTAGCACGTCCAGCTGGGGTAGGTGGCCTACTTGTCTTCGATAATGAGGATGTCGTCCTCCCCTCGCAGACCCAACTGCAGGCCGCTCTTGACTAGCTCGCGCTTCCTGACTTCACCCAGCCCGTCGGCGTCGCCTGGAAGGTAGCGCAAATTAGCTCTGCCGTCGACTGCGGTGGGGGAGGTGGCCGGATGGAGCTTACCGCTGCTCAAACAGAGGATTTTGATATGGTTGCCAAGCTCCGGACGCGTCAATGCCAGCAGGGTTGGCGCAAAGAACATGGCCTCGTCATCGGGATGCGCGATGAGGAGCAGTATGCGCTTCCCTTGCAGCGTAGGAAACGACTTGCTGAGCTGGGACGTGTACAGCCAGAGCCCAAACAGGACGACGGGCAGCGAAGCCCAGGCGTACCAATTCATGGCGAGCGGCCTGTCTGCCGGCAGTCTGGTTGCCTTTGCTGTAGCAAGACCAGGAATATATTCATGCTCGGACGACGTGTGGTTCAACAAGGTGGAGCGAAGGATCGGAGCCGGGTGCCGGGCCACGAAGGAGCTTGGGCGCGCCTTGCTCCTTCCGTTCCGCAGAGCCGCTCCACCAGCTCGAGTCTCTCCGCCAGCTTCTTCGCAGGCTTCCCCGCGTCTGGCCCGTCCAACTGTCGCTCCGCACGCCCCCGCAGACGCCCGCCCTCAACATGGCCGCGGGAAACCGCAAGGAACGCCGCGCCGCCGGCAAGCACGACGGCAAGACCACCGGCGCCGCTCTCCAGCCCACCACCGAGATCGACGAAGCCGGCATCGAGTACCTCCTCCAACACCCCGATCGCTCCGGTCCGAAGGGGAAGACCCTGTTCGATCTCGCAGACGAGCGCCAGAGGGAGCTGAACAAGGCCAAGCCGGCAGGCTGGAATCTGAACAAGGACAATACCCCAGCAGGCGAGCGGCCCTTCAACGACGAGGACCCCATAGGCCCTGCAGGCAACGCCGTGCTGTATTCAATATCTCTGGCCACGCTGCATCTGACCCTCGATGTCGTCGTCTACTCGCAGTACCGAGAAGACGTAGTATGGTCTGAGATTCTCCAGCGTGCGGCCAAAGTACTCCCCATCTTCTTCGTACTGGTGTACCTTCTCCACGTCGACTCTGTAAAACGGTTTCCTACGCTGAGAAATCTCTTCTTTTTGGCTACGTCTGTCATTGCGGGATGCTACATGGTCTACTCCGGGAACGTAAATGGCTACTTCTTCGTCATGAAGACCGCGCCCCCCATCGGCGCGCTCTGGATCTGGAGCGTGGTCGAGATGAGCTTTCCCTATGCTCTGACCAACGCGGCCGTTGTGCTTGGTTATCTATGGTGGAACGGATTTGAGGCCTTCTGAAAATGTATATTTCTATAGCAGAATCCTAGAGATACTCTGCCAACTTTGGCGGTAGCGTTTTATACACGGGCTGCATCAACACAGGATCATACCAATTCCCCCTCCCATCCGACCTCTCCAATTGGATCTTGAACTCGTCCATCGTCGAACACAAAATCCGCTCATACGCACCCCTTATATCCGCCTTCTTCGACCCTTCAAGCCTCACCTCCTTCCCTATCCGAGCAATCTGCAGCCATTCCTCACTGGGACTTCTCCCCGACCCAAAGTTCTGCCAAACGGTCACAATAATCTTTCCGTCAGCATGAAAACCAACTGTGCTTTGCGTCGGACAATACAGACATCTCCAATCGGGCTGTGCGCAGAACCGGGAGAGGTTGACAGCCCGCTGCCTCCTCTCCTTATACACCCTAACTATACTGCTCGCCAATTCATGCGCACAAACACGAAATCCTATAGTCTCCAAAAACTCCAGCACAGACGGCTCTTCAACTTTGACTTTTTGCAGGAACATGGTCCTTCGGGGCGTGAAGCTGTAGCTCTCTTGCAGCAGCAGTTTGTCCAGTACAATCCTCGGCTGAATATCGTACTTGAACACGATTTCTGAAGTCCGCGATATAGGGAAGACGCGTCCGCCCTGGCATTTCAGCGACTTCAAACAGACGCCGTGGGGCGCGCCGAGAAAATGCCGGTCCATGGCCGCTTTTAGGAGCGCGAAGTCCAGCGTGTAGAAGGGCTCCTTTGGCAGACCGAATACTATGCTTGTGTTTGTGCTCGTGCTTGTGCTCTTGATTTCCTCGTTCCTCTCCGCCTTACTCGTGATGTTGATATTGAGGTTCCCCGGATCCAGCATGCTCATAATCCTCGAATGGCGTTTCGTCGCCACCCCAGCTCCTCCGCCAGCGGAGTCCGCACCCATGTTCACGTGATCCAGCTTCTTGCGGCGGGGATGGAATCTCTCGCACTCTTTGCACCGCCACCAGTGCGAGCTAGCAAAGTCTCGCTGCAGGAGATCCAGCATGGAGGCGTGCTGGTACCAATTCGCTTCTCCGGCTTTGCTGGCCAGCTTCCAGGACGAGGGTCCGAGACTGGCTGCTAGAGCTCGACAAGTCAGGGCGAGGCTGGCGAGATCTAGCGGGGCGAGGTAGAGCGTGATGGAGAGCAGGAGCTCTGTGGGGAGCATTTGGAGGCCCGCCGGAGATGTGGGACCTGGCTTATTCCCTTTTTTGGACGCGGATGGGGTCGTGTCGATTAAGACTTGGGGCGTGTAGTTCCAGTGCTTGTGGAACGTGCAATTACGGTGACCACGGCACGGAAGCTCTACTGTGGAGGGCGCCATGGTCTATAAAGTTTGTTGGGGACAATTCAAAGGAGGGTTGGTGCAAGTTTGGAGGTTTCCAGGATGGGGTGGTTGCGGCTGCCGCCGTGTTTCCTGCAGGATCATCACATGTTGGAGATGAAGCTGATTGGCCCGAGGGAGTGCTCCTCGCCAACCCGACAACTTGGTTAATGCAATTCGGAGTCCGCTGTGCGTTGGAGTCTATGTAAAGATATACATTCATTTCAGAAAGTCCACTGTCCCCCAGTCCCCCAATCCACGCCATCGTACATCGTGTTCCCTAGAAGTTCCATCCCGTCAAAGCCATCGAAACCTGGTGCCTGCCAGAAATCAAGATCGATTGCACTTTCCCCATTCACATCCTGTGCGTCGAGAGTCTGCTCGTCCGCGAGCGGCGTCGCGGCTTGGGCAGGCTTGGGATCCAAAACAGCGTCGACGACTCTCTTGAATGCTTTCGTAGCCTTCCGACAAAGCCGATAGTTCCCATCTCCCGGCTTCGCCACATTTTCCAAATGTGATATTAATACAGAAATCATTCTTATCATCTCTGAGCGTGAAATCTCACCAGCGAATGCGGCAGACGTGTTTTGCTGCTCTTGTAATGCGGAAACCAAGACGCTGCCGCTGGGGATGCCATAGAGCACGATTGTGTGTAGAAAGTCGCGGTGGACGTCGTATGTACGATCACGAATGGTACCAAGGGTGAGAGCAGTGGAAACAAGGTCCATTGAGACGCGTAACAGAGGCGTGTTAGACGTCAGGGGCATTCTGCTGTCCAGGAGCTTCTGGACGAGAAACTCGTTGAGGAGATATGTCAAGTAAACGATGACCATCATAAGACAAACAGAACTTGGAAGACTGTCATCCCAGCAATTTGGATAGTACCGCATATGAGCGGGAATCTGTGCCCAGACCTCGCGATTCCGGACGGAGATTGAGAGGAGTTGCACTTCGGTCTCGGAGGAAAGTGACTCCTTGGAAAGTGAAAAGGAAATATCGAGAATCTCTTCGCGTAGTTGGGAGGTTCGATACCGCTGCCGAATCCAAGAAGATCGGAGCCATCGATCCTGCGTATTCCAGCCCTGAGAGTCAAGATTGCCAATTGCAGCTTCGAGAGTTGTGGGATCTGACACGAGATCTTCATCAGAGATGTCGAGCGGTAGTCGAATGTCTGTATGGCGTCTGCTGAGACGGGGAGGACGGCCGAGAAAGGTTGATATGGTTTTGTCTACGTTGAAGGCTGAGCAAAATATTCTCCGACGGGTCTCCAAGATGAAATGGGGCAGATGGGAACCCTTTGATTCCTTGTGCATGCCAAGTGCGTAAATCTGAGTCGCGAGCTCACCAACGCGACGCCAGGATGGGGGACCTATAATAGTCAGCAAGTGGGAAGAGACGAGAGCGTATTCCGGAATAATAGTCCAGACAAGCAGCGAAGAAGCGTACAAACTCACTCGTGTAACCGCAAAGCGTCGTGGAGAGAAGGAGATTTTCGTAAAACAGCCAGACCACTACATCATTCGCTGGACTTAACATGTTACAGAGAAAAAGACAGCTGGTGCTGGCTCGAAGCATCTCGTCTGTAAACTGAGGCTTGAAGTTACGTCGGCTGTTGTCGTTCCAACTGGCTTCTCCAAGACCAAAACTCAGTGATCGAGCTGCAATTGCAAAGAGGGTCCCGAGAATTTCAAGGCGTAGATTTTCACCTGTCATGAGTTGATGAAACCCACTCGCTTGGATTGACGGGGATATATTGAGTGGCTGACTTGAATTCTCCAAGACGGCGGAGATCAGCTGGGGATCTGGTGAAGATTTCGTGAGGTCGTACTTGTCGACAGTACTCTGGAGTGCATTAACAGCATTTGCTAGGAGAGATGCCGGAACGACGCCTGCTTGGTTGGATTCGCAGTAGTAAAGCAGAAGATGTCGAATCATGTCGTAATTCCGTAGGCTCTTCAGCACAGCAGTGACCATCTGTATACGCATGACCTTTGTTAGAGGATGTTGATGATCCAGTTCATGATTGGAATCATCAGAGTCAATAGAAGCTTGGCGGCTGGCTCGAAGAGGAGATGCAGTCTCTTTCGGCAGGATGGCAGCGTAGCTAGTCGGCCCTAGGTAACCAGGCCGATATGTCTGTGCCGCGACAGAGTCTCCGAAGTGTTCATCTTGGGATAATGAAGGGTCTGCAAATATTTTCGGATTAATTGCTGGGTCTCCGGAGCTTGAACTTTGGTCATTCACTCGTCTTCAAGAGTCAGTTCGGAGATCCTGGACGCACGAGATTAAGCTCTACCTTCTTTTCGTTCTCTGCGGGTTCGTAGACGAATTAGCATTACGCCCATCCTTTGGTTTGGTCAGCGGCGCCGGATGATAGAAGCATTGGTCTGCTATTCCGCGCTGGTGACATCGATCGCATTTCGGAAACGCGTGGTCGCATCGTGTTTTGTTCTTACGGCATGGCTCACAGCTTGCCGGCTTTCCATTCCGGCGGCTCGAATTCCTTCCTTTTCTATCAGCAACTTAGTCTGCAACGGCTTTCATATCCAAATAGAGAATTTATTCACATCTTAGTATTACAGTCATCGGGGCTCAGTCTTGGGACCGATAGGGCGGTGCTCAGGAGAGAAAGCGATGCTTTCACGACTTTCGCAGGGCCAAGAAGCAGTTCAAGGAGGCGGACAAGAACGTGAACAAACAAACGGTATCTTCCGAATGTCTCGAGGAGTATAGAAGTCGGGAATTAGAACAGTGAGCCGTACTGTGGCTGGTTATTGTGCAGTCAGATCTATGTGACTCTGATCAAGGATGAGATGGAGCGGGATAATGAGCAATCAGACCAGAATAGGAAGGCGGAACCGCGGAGTGCAAGAATAGGCGCGACACCTAAACCGGACTAGCCCTCAGAGTATCACCCTCATCATCTCATCGCCTGATTTTCAGTTCCTGCCAAAATTCCGCAATGTACAAAGCTCTCGAAACGCGACAATACAGCCCGAAATCAGAGGCTATGGCTTCTCAAGTGAGCTCCCTCTTTGCTTGTCCACCATGCGCTGATTTCAATAGCCCAAAGCCGAGGTTGTGTGGGCTAGATCTCAGAAAAGAGATCTCAGCCGCACCGGTCTCTTGGATCTTCCGAGGGAGTTGAGGGATATGGTGTATGAGAATGCACTATGTGCGACTGGGGCCATATTCATATACTCGTCGGACCCGGACAACATCCGCCATACTATCAGAGCCAAAATTGTTAGAGAAAAAGATCTTGGCCCTCAGGAACCACAGTCTGCAGGAAACAGCATCTCTGCAGCACTTCTCCGAACTTGTCGACAGCTACACTCCGAAGGTGCCGCGTTTCTCTATGGAAAGAATCTGTTCCGCATGTACACCACTAAGGCCATCTTTGATTCCATGTACCACTCACTTGTGATGCACATCACTTTCATAACGGATGCCGATCATCGGATCTACGAAAATGATTTAGAGACGGCTAGCTACTGGTGGAGAAGGCGATTCTGGCCACAGATCATTGAAAAGAGTACCAGGCTTCTAGAAATGTATCCTCGGTTGGAAAGTCTGAACGTCCCCATCAAGTCGAATTACATGGGCCGAACCTGGCGACCTGCATTTATGGCGTCTGATCTCAAGACCCGCGAGCAGCGCGTAGCTCTTGCCGTTACCTGGATGAAAACGAACTGTCCATTCGAGAGCAATCGCGTTCGAGGATGCTTGCACCTGGAGATAATGCCTGCCATAGAGGTGCCAGATTCGGAGGAGGAAGAGGAGACGATTGAGACCCGTGTCGCTCGCATTCGGGCACGTGTTGCGGAGCTGACAGGGAGGACACTTTTTGATGAGGATTGGGATTGTACTGAGTTTTCAGAGGCTTTTGAAAGGATGAAGCTTTCGGGAAAGTAGAAGAAGCTTAAACACGCACTTCCTTCTACCCATCGCCTTTTGATAAATGACATTGTACCGTGATGCCTGCAATTAACCCGCTTTATCATTGACCCTCCTAACCCTAACCCTTTTTTGTGAACTATGGAATTTGTATCCAATCCCACAACGAAGTCCTGTGCAACACCATGCTAGACTCCACACATGCCTCTGGTGCACTCCAGCTCCTTACGCAGCGTTGAGGCTCGCCCACTAGCTTCGTCTTGCCTGAACCAGATCCCAGTAATAATCACTGTACACAATCCAGAGCCAGAAGTGCAATAGCAGGACGGAAGCAGCAAACCACTCCAGAGGCACCAACCCATCGTTCCAGATGAATCTCACCACCAATATCAGCCAAATGAAACCATCTGGTGAAGTCCAAAATATCGCCCAACACCAAGGTCTGTAAGTTAGATCATTGTAGGCGAGAATCCAACAGCGTCTGATCTCATAGAGCCAGTGCTTTGCAAAGCCAATGCTGGTGACTGCAGTGACAATGGCGGCGGCGGTGGGGCATAAGTAATGGGATGTCTCTTCGGAGGGACGGAGTTGGCCATGTGTTAGACTCAAGAAATACATTAACCGCAAGAGAGAAACAACTTTCTCATATAGGAGATGCTCTTGAGAAATCACTCAATTTTGGGATTTGGGTAATGGCGAACCCAATACTGATCCAAGAACATATTGTGCTCGAGTAACGTGGCCTTTTAACGGGTTTGCTCTTATAAGGGAATCTGGGACGTCGCGGCGAAGTACGGGCATCCAATTTTCCCAAAAGGTGGCCGTTTGCAGAGAGCGTTGAGGTCCATGAGTATGGTTAGGTTCAGGGCTGCGAGGGGCTGTCGTAGATCGGTTATTGGGGGCTATCAGACCCCCAGCCACCAAAAATGAACGCGCAGCGCGCGTAAATCACATTGCCAGGTTGGAGGCGAGGCGCAAGCAGTCGGAGTGTAGATTGATAGAATCATTGAAGAAGAGTTTGCTGCCCATCTTTGACCGGGTTGAGAGTATTGTCTCGTCGGGGTAAACCATGGATTCCGTCCGCTAAATGATGCCAGCCAACCACGGTAATTCGGATGTGGTGAAAAAACGGTAATCACGCACTTCGACTCCCGCCCAACAGCCCCTATTACGTTGTCACCAATAACTTATGTCTTTACCGGTATCGAGGAATGCAGGGCCCACTACGCATCTTGAGGCACTCTGGGCGCAGCCGCACTCGCAGCGGCCATTTCCTTCAAACAGGGTGCTTCTATCAAATTACCCCAGACGAGGTTATGAACAGTGCTGGTTGCGACTACCAGCCAGAGGAGCATAACGATGGCTCCAATTATCTATACTATATTAGGTCCATGCAACCACTTTGACCGTTTGACAACTTACGGTACCCAAGATTTTGAAAAAGCTCGAGGGGAGTTCTTCTCCCATCGTCAAAGTGGACATGGCAAAGACACCGATTGGAAAAGTGAACCCTGGACCATGTTAGAATATCTCTATAGTTGAAGGTCAAATCTTCCATAGTTACGTACCCCACCAGCCCATGTTGAAGGGGAATTTGGAGCGGCTGATCGAAGCCAAGGCGAAGAACAGCCACACAAGACCAAATCCCCAGAGTATTATGGCGACCGCGAAACCGAGTACATATAGAATCTCGCCTGCAGAAGAATGCAGCGTATTTGTTTCCGGAAAGATCTTCATAGCCACCTTTCCAAGCTGCATGATTCCGTAACCACCCTGACCCATCGGGCCTAGCGGAAGGAAGACACTGACGATGACTTCCTGAGATGGCAGTTTGTAGACTGCCAGTCGGTGGAAGTAAATGACAAGTACCACCAATGCTAACGGTACGCCAGTTCCCCATAAGACATAGCTAGTGATGATCGTCAAGAGAGCATGATATGGATTAGGCAGAGCGGAGGCGACGACAGCCCCGGAAGCGGCAGCAACGATGGGAGCAACGATGGGTAAAAGCCATGCCGCTGTCATGGTTTCATGGGCATTTTTATGCTTCGTCATCCTACGGTTTTGTTAGAAACCTCATTACAAGAAGGCGTAGGAGATGTTGACATCTGGAAAGGCAGGCCGAAGCAACAAGCTACGCTTATTACTGCATCGATCCACCACATTGCCCAAGCGAACTGGACACTAACCCCTCCCCATGCAGGAACACAGATGAGCGTGAACATATTCACTATCGTAGCGAAGCCCATGGGTATTGTTCCAAGAAAGAGAGACTGAATCGGATGACGGAGCATGAGAGTCCATGTTGCCGGATACAGCGTATATCGAAGAAGCGACGTGATCGTGATCAGGGTGAAGAGGAGCGTGTTGAGAGCAAAGAACAGAATGCTAAGAATCCGGAGTGGTATTGAGCTGTTCGGGTACAAGGTGGAAAACGAATGTAACAAGACGGATACGATCCCGGTACCCATCGTCACCGAATACTACCGCGTGGTTAGTCATGGCTGAAAAATGGTACTCGTT
This sequence comes from Clohesyomyces aquaticus, assembly GCA_002105025.1. Taxonomy (NCBI): domain Eukaryota; kingdom Fungi; phylum Ascomycota; class Dothideomycetes; order Pleosporales; family Lindgomycetaceae; genus Clohesyomyces; species Clohesyomyces aquaticus. The sequence continues at coordinate 82,313 of MCFA01000026.1, forward strand.
AACGTGGTACTCTACGTACCCACGAAGGAGTGAAATTTTGAATCGCTCGCCTCCAGCCCTTTCTATCTTGTATCAACCATCTCGGTGCAGTTTTCGGTGAGTTACCAGCTCTTTTGTCCTCCTCTTGGTCTCGTCTCTGAGCCCTCGGCTGAGCCATTGAAACAGGCACAGACACCTTTCGGAGGAAGAGGAATATAAAAAGAACGGAGTGGCAATCAGTGTACAGTATTTGGTGTCAATGCCTAGATTACTCAAGGTAGACAAGGTGATGTTGCAGCTGAGATCTGGTCTAGGTCCTTGAGGAATTAACTCGAGTGAGCGTGAACGAACAATGGGGCAGGTTAGGAGATAAGAGACAGAATAGGTGCTTTTGTCGAAGTGAGATACTTGGCCAATAATAGAAGGTTTGAGTGTGAGAGTCACAAGTTGATGTTATACTAGCTACCTACGAAGGTAATGAGCTTTACACATGATGCTCGAGTTTTACAGGAACGTTTTGGTGAATGACTCAAGCTGCTGACACATTCCGAGCTTCCGTAGGAGACGAATAATTTGAGGTCGGCCCCTACGAATCGTTCATCTGATGACTGGGTGACAGGAATTGGCATTCGCCGTCTGGCCAAGAGAGGAGGCAAAGACAATGGCGCAATCGGCGAGCTCCAGTCCCCGACCCTTAGCGCCACCACGTGACTTGGCGTCCAGCTCCACATGAAACCCCTCTCTCGTCTCACCCCGCCTTCAAAATTCCCCCATATTCCGCTTGATATGATCCTGGGAGCGGGGAAAGCTCGAGGGAACTGCAATTATCTGGCATCAACGCGTCTAGACAAATCCGCACTGTAACTTCTTTGGTACTTAGCCTCAAAGGTGCTAGAATGTGGCGAATGCTGCTAATGTCTCCTGTTCGACTCGCACGCATTTCCTGCTGATGTTTAGCAAGGTAAGACTGCGATCGATGCAATAGAGATTACTCTAGACTTAACGCGTATCAACAGCATCTGAGGGACTCTGGTGCCCACAACTTCTGCCCGGAATGCAGCTACGATGCGACCTTTTGGTATGGCCTCTCGGACCATTGCCGTGATCGTGGCTCTTGCATCGTATCTGATGGCTGTACTACCAGACAAGAGCTTTGGTGTCCAGACTCCTATCGGCAACACGTTCAAGACGCAAACTTCTGTAGGCATTGTGACCGTCATTATGAGCCTCCATCCAATCTGACACATTGGGTTCTTCCAACACGGAATCTTCCCAGAATGCTCACTAAGCGCTAGCACAAACTCACCCACTGCTCTCCTCAATACGAATGCAGCATATGCCCACGACAGTTCACGACTTATGGTCGCATAGTTGGTCTTTCACCGGCCATCCCTGAACGACTGATTGATTCTGTGTAAGATGATCCACTATGAAGCTGGACATTGCACTGATGCTATCCGTGTCAATGAACTTGTAGCTCGTTGCTATCAATGGCCAAGTACATCAAATCCGGCTATCGGGTAGCAATTTTGAACAGCTTGGACTTGAAGCAACATTTCGAACAAGACGTGTATCCGTTCGAGTGCCCTGTTTGCGAATGGTCCTTTCCGAAGCTTTCCAGTTTGTTCATGCACGTCGAATCTCCTGCTTGCGATCAGAAGCTCAATAGCTGCGCCATTGGGAAGCTGGAGCACTGGCTTGATAGAATGATCGATTAAAGGATTTCAATACGGTGATCTTCCGGGTCCTCAAATTTTGTGCGGATTTGATGTTCTGGTTGGGTTAGGTGTTCGCTGGCTGGCGGCATCAGTATTAAGCTTTCGAGTCAAAACATATCCCGACTTTTCTGTCTTCTCAAAGGCCATGTTCTCCTTTGGAACTCATAGGCGCTGATTGAGCAATTGTGGTCAAAATCTGCCATCGAATCCACCGGCCTTACGTAATCTCATTCTAAACCCTCAAACAACGATTTTCAGGACACTGCTCATCTTCAGTTACATTCAATCAATATTGTGCGATCTCAAGATCTCTAAGCCCATCACCGCTACTCCAACCAAGGCGCCTTATCCACTCCAACAACAAAATCTCTTCCAATAGGCCGCCACATCAACCATCCCGTCAAATCCTCGCTCTGTAACTCCTTCCACCTCGGACTCGGATCCTCCACATCCACATCCGGCGGAATCAGCTCAATACATCCAAGTCCACATTTCTCATACGCGCCCCTCGCAGAAGGCAACGAGCTCACCACCGTCTCAAGCCCAAGTTCATCCGCCTTCTCGATCCCCCAACGGACCAACTGCCGGCCAGCCCCCCGATTGCGATGGGATTGAATTACAACTATCGACAGCAGATCTTCATTCATATCAGCACGTGTAGGACCACCTGTTGGATATAGGTACAGTCGTATTTGTGCAACTCACCCATATGCGGTCTCGTAACCCTACTCCCCAAAAACCCCCACAGCCCATCAATAAACCGTTCCGCAAACGCCCTCTCCACGCTCCCCTCCAGATGCCAAACCGCCTGCGTCTTCTTCACCGCACCTTCGCCCCCCTCCTCTCCCTCTTCTTGCTTCATCTCATTCAGCTCCCAAACCGCGGTCCCGACGACTCCTCCATACGGACTATCTAGAGCATCTGTGTCGACGACCTTCAGCCACCATTTCTTGCTCGGATCATGTGTTTGAAATGCTGTAGCAGATCGCGCGGCGCGCCAGGCGATGGCGTCCGCGCGGTTGGGAAAGTCGGGGCGGAAGTGTTTGAGTTGCGGGTTGTAGGGGGTTTGCCAGCCTGGAGAGGTTGGTTAGCTTTGGCTAGGGGAATGGGATGGGTGGAAGGGGTGTGGGAATTGCTCGCGCACCGTCGTAGTCCATTGCTGCGATGTTGGTGAAATCGGCTTCGTCTTTGACGACCGAAAGTACGAGTGGCATTTTCGAGGCAGATGAATGCAGAAGACAAAACTTGATTGGAAGTTTGGGGAGACGAGAGCTCTAGTGAAGGCTTTCGGACTCTTAGGCACTCTCTAACCCGATGGACAATATCTCACTAAAGGTAAAAAAGTAAACAGAAAGCGACCTGTAAAATGCTGCAGCCCATCACAGCATTATACCTTTCCCAAGCCTTCCCCGTCACCATATCTAGCTCCATACTCCGCCCGTAAGCTCATCATTCAACTCTAAACTGTCGTTCGCGAGATTTCCTAGAACGAACTACGTACCTCCGCACCTGCATAGACCCCGCAATCCGTCAAAACCAGACGACCAACCAGCTTGCCGTTCCCAACTGCCATCCTTGCATATGTCGTGCATTCCCGTGCAGCCATCTTATTTCCTGTCGCTTGTCGCGCAAAAGGCCAACAGAAGGCGGAAGCGTGAAAGTGATATTGTACATGCACATGCGTCGCCCGCTGGATTAGGGAACTGAGGGTGATTCTTATCTCGCATCGGCTCATGCCGGTTTGAAGAAAGAGGAAGAAGGACAGGACAGGCGGCTAGCTCCGAATGCCTGCACGTGTTCGCGAAGGTGCAGTTGTTGGGAGAGGAGGTGGGTTTGAGCGTTCGGTTTCACTGACAACAATCACCGAAATCGCTGCTTGTGAGACGGCTAGAGTGAATACGGACGGCGCCGTCGCAAAAGTCTCTGGTACGCGGGATTATAATGTGTCCAGCTTTAAATGATTGAATACGTATATAACGTAACTTCACATCTCCTGCTACGCACATAGCCCAATACCATCTCCAATGCCACGTCCACTGCACGATTCAAGATATTGAAAGATCGCCACGATCAACATCCGAATGCGCAATAAACCTTGCTACGCTCCCGAATCAGGAAATACACGCTACTGCATTAGGAACGTTCAGAAACTCCCTCTATCGAAACGGGTACGGCTCTCTCCGTTTTCTCCTCAAAAGCAAACGCCGGTTTGACCTCTGGTCCGGTCTGGTACTCTCCGCTTCTTTCCTCGCAATACAACGCACACAGCGCACCTTCGAACATTTTGACTTTCCACCGTCACATCGTCATCTATGCTCATGCTATGCTCGTCGACATCATGCTCCCACACTAGATCTATACCATGCCAAATGCACGCTCCAATGCAAAAAACATCAATCTCGCCCTCAAACATCCTCTTCATCTCTATACCATCCACCCCAACCAATCTCAAAACCCAGAAACATTCAAGAAAAAATGCCCAGAAATTATTTACCGCAAGGTATACTCCAAATTCAATCTACCAGCTTATTTCCTACCAACATCCTTCCCCCACTTTAACTTCCCAAATCCTCGTCTCCCCGAACTCGATCCCGGCTTTCCTTCCTCCTGTTCCGCCGCCGTTTCCGCCGCCCTCTCATCCTTAGTCGGAATCCTCGGCTGCTCTGCGAACCTGATACCCGGCGCTCTTGGCCGCTGTGCCTGGCTCTTGTGCTGCGGAGAGCCATGCTGCTCTGTCCCACGGCCAGTCTCGAGGGGGTCACCACCTTCGTCGTCTTCTGAGTCAGAAGGAGCAGGGGAGTCGTCTTGTCCGATACCGAGCGCGCCTAGTCGACGTTTGCGTTCTGCCGCCGTCTCGCCCACGTCCATGTGGCTCTTCGGGGCGTGGGTGGAAGGCATCGCGCTCCGATCTGGGGACGAAGACCCTTGGATTGCTTCGAGACGCCGGCGACGTTCGGCGGGCGTTTCTTCTTCTTCTTCTTCTCGCCCGTGTGGATCCTCGTCTGAGGAGCCTTGCTGCTTATCGGCAGGGGCGTGTGCGGATTCGGCGGCCATACGGCGACGACGCTGAGCGGCAGTCTCAGAGCGGTGGGTATTGTCAAGGGAATAGCTGGCCAGATCATGTTGGACCGAGTGAAACGGGATATCCTCGTCATCGCTATCGACCAGTGTCATCCCTCCAGGCCCGCGTTTCCTATCGTCCACCTTCGCTTCTGGGGACTCGATCTTCTGGATCTGTGCCTCGCCATCATCGCCAACAAGTGCCGGGATTTTGGCAGAAGAGGTGGCCCACTTACGAGCTGCATGGTCCTTTGCGTCCTGTTTTACCTCCCGCTTGACACCGTCTGGGACATCGCTGTCTTCTATGAGCTTGGCACGAGCCTTAGGGTCCAGCTGCTGCATCTGTTGAATGAACTCCATCTTACTCATCCTTCGGCCTCCAGCGGTAACGGTGAAACGAATACGGTCGTCGTCGTCATCAAACCCCGGCACCGCCTTCTTCCTAGCATCTGGTGGTGTGCCACCTGTACCGGATGGACCCGCGGCTTCTTCAGACTCGTGCGTCTTGGCTGGCACACCCACGTAGGTACCCATTTTGCGGAGACTTTGCATGGCGCGACCGCGGCTGTCAATCACTGAAGACTTCCGTTCTGTTCCAGGGCGCTCCTTAGGAGCAGAAGGAATATCGTACTTCTTGAGGACTTCGCCGTCTTCATCCTCAACAATGATAGTATTGCCGAATTGGTAAGCAAGAGCTGGGCCGCGTTTTTGCACAGGTTTGTGCGCTTTGGGCGGCGTTGCAGGCTCGCCATCTTCCTTGTGGTGTCCAGTGCGACCCGAGAAACTCTCCATCCGTTTGCGCATATGCTGGAAGCGACCAGGGTGTCCAGAATGTCCGGAGTGCCCAGGATGCTCCACCTCGTCTTTGATAGCCTGTACAGCCTTCCCGGGGGCCTCTTCCAGTGCACCGCCATGCTCCGTTTGCGCCACACCATGCTCCACATCTTTCTCGACCATCAGGCGATGACCCTCTGCTTTATCTGCCTTCTGCCTCTGCTTTTCGGATTCGTTCTTTCGGCTTTCCCTCACCCCCAAGACGTTGCCTTCTTCGTCTTCGATGATGGTCTTATCTCCTTCCTCGTAGAACTCTTCTTCGTCCTCTGGAGATCCTTGACGCCTGCCCTTTTCCTTGGTCATGGAACTCTCTGGAGAATCATCGCTAGGACCAGCCAAGGTATCAGAATCTTGCATGGGCGAGACCGCTTCCGAGGTGTCCCCACCAGGGTATCTTGGACCGACAGGTGCAATAGCAGATTGGGAGATGGGACCGCCGGGACCTCGACCAGCGTCCCACTTTCTGCGTCGAGCGCCTGGGCGAACAGAGCTAGCACGGCTGGAGCTGTCCTCCTCCTTCTGGCGCTTGAGAAACTGGCCCGGTATTCCAACTGGAGGAAGGAGACCAGGGCCGGACAACTCCGTTTTCTCATCCATGGACGACTCTGAAGGTCGACGTAACGACATGGACGACTTGGAACGCGACTGAATACGGGGCAGACGTTCCATCCAGCTTGGGCCATCCTCGGGTCCTGTCGTATACGACAGAGAAATCGTGAGGGTGTTGATGTGCTTTCCCAGCGTAAACACTGCGATCGAACTACCATGCACAATGATGCTACAAATGACCAAGAATGTTGTGATTGGCCAGATGATCTCGATGATGTTGAGATGTTCAAAGCCTGGTTCTGGTAGTTCTGCCAATGGAGTTGTCGTCCCATTTTCGAGCTCTGCCCTGGCTAAGATTGCGACAAAAATTCCACCCACACCAATTGGCCCAAAGTGTCCGGCGAAGAGAGCTTCACGCCAGGTCTTTATATCTGGGATGAACGGTTTGAGCATCAGCATGATCGGAATGCGACGGAATAGAAGGACCAATATTCCAAGGACCACGAGCCTCCACGGTGTAGTCCCGATGATATCGTAGGCATTGTACTGATTCCAGGGAATGATTGTGCCAAAGTAGACAAAAAATGCCAAATTGATCAGCAAATCAATGACGTTGGAAACATGAGATTCCTCGGTCTTTTCCAGGAACCATCCATCGTTTGAAAAGCCCACACCGCAAGCGAATCCGACCAGTAAATCGTCCAGTCCAAGAATGCTTCCAGATCCGGCACAGAACAAAGCGAGGACGAAATAGAACACGAGAAAACTCTCTCGGTCGATGAGATCTTTTTCGTGAGCAAGACGAATAGCACGGCGAGCAATGTATCCAATTGCGACTCCATAAATGGCTCCGAAGACACATTCGTATAGAATGGAAAGGACGAACCAGTGGAAAGCCACCTCGTTGGCGTGTGGACGATATTCTATGAGATAGAGGGCAAGGTAGATGAAGGGAAATGCCATGCCATCGTTGCAACCAGATTCTGCGGAAAGAAGATCACGGAGATGCTTTGGAACTCGCTTGGCGAACTTGCCTTTTCCGACGACGGAGGAGGCTAAGACTGGGTCGGTCGCGGTAACACATGCGGCAACGGTGAGCGAGTCCAGCCAGTTGAGATGGGACCCGAACATCCACCAGATGAACAGGCTAGTGATGAGCCAACCGAAGGTCATAACGGGTATGAGAAGCAGCGTGACGGACTTCCAGTGTTTCTCCATGTATGCTCGCGGCAATTCGACTCCGACGGCGAAGCATTGTACGACCAGGACGATTCTGGAGAATTCCAGGGTAATAAGGTCAGTATTCCCCCAATCTAGTGGGTTGATCAGATTGGCGGCGTGTGGTCCGAAGATGATGCCGCATATCGTCGCGACGGTGGCTTCTCCAATGTACAGGCGCTCCTTGATGATGGAGGAGCAGAGCATGAAAAGGCTCGTGAAGCCGCCCAAGATGATGTACACCAAGTGCGGCTTCGTGATGGACAGGTGATCCCAAGCCATAGCGGTATGAGGATGTGTGTCCTAGATAGTGAAAAGAGTGTGGAACGGTGTGATGAAGAGTGTACCAGGTTGGTTATGTAGGAAGGATATAGCGGCCCGGACCTCGAAGGAGAAAATCGGGTTGTCCAACTCGCGGCATGTAGGTGAGGTCGCGCCCAGTCGCCGCTCCGTAAAAGGCCCCGGTGGGCTGTCTAAAGACGGTTGTCGCGAGGGAATGAGGAAGGCGGGGTCCGGGGTCTCGTGCTCGACTCTGCTGGGGACGGTGGTTAGGTTGGTGTGAAGGCAGGCGCGAGCAGTCATGTAACCCTGACGTGCAGGTGGTGATAGCAGTGAAAAGACTTACAAAGCTGAACTCACGTCTTTCCTGATCTCTTGGCTTCTTGGCCTTTTCGACAAGCCCCGGGACTTGCTGAGCTTGGAGTGCGAAGCGTTGGGCGGAACTGAGTCGGAAGTCCGGCCAAGGTATGCTTGGAGCCACGGAACGGTGCTGGGCCCGTATGTCGTTACTGGACTCAATGCAATCCAATGCGAATCGCAAGTGCTCGCCGAGTGCTTTTGAGGGGATTGCGATGTCCCCGACACAGGATATTTGCGGACTGCAAGGACGAGCATGTCGCTGAGGGCTTGCCAGTGTTTAATACTAGCGTCCGAATTTCCGTGCTAGCCAGGGTTGTGCCGCTTGGCTTGCGTCGGTGCAGAAGCAACATGTTTTTGACGTTTCCCTTCCTGATATCTCCTTCACGCCTTGCACTAAACTTCACAAGATATATTTATCAAAGCCCTCTTGCCTAACATCCTATAACCCATTGTGTAGCCCGACACAAACTGCTCTAATGTCACGGTGGAAACCACAGAGTTCAACAACCACGCCCTTGGCAGACGACATGATTCGCCGCCAACAACCGGCAAATAACACGGACTCTCAGGGCTCGATGGACGGTCCAAGTCCTTATCACCACCACACCTTCAGGAGGTTGTGCCCAGAAGCGTCCTCGGAGCTGAAAGTTCGCACGACCGGCAGAATGAAGAATCATGCGAATATTGTCCCTGGCTATCAATAGGAGATAGAAAAGCAACTCGGAACGCCCAGCGCGTCGGCACGGGATAGGCCCAAAGCCCCGAGCGCCACGCGCACGTGCAGCGCCTCCAACAAAAACGTGACACCACTTCGGATGCTCCCCACGCTGGCGGTGCGACGTGGGCAGCATGCAAGGCTGAGGATTGGCCAGCCTGCGGAGTATTGCGTTGGTCGAGCTGCCCTTGACTCATCACACGATGGGAAGAATGCAAGTGCGTCTGCAGCCAGAAAACTGTTTCCTTACTTCAGCGAATGAAGCGACTTTGACTTCATTCAGTGTGCATGCATCCTAGCGGTCAACGCGGGGATAGAAAGACGAGGAGTCAACGGATGAATCATCTGATTGCATCCGAGGCTGCAAGTAAGCCTGACAGGGAACTAACTCTTCTCTTCCGCACTTGGACGTAAAGCAGCGACCAGCGGTGTAGGAGATGAGGTTGAGGCAAAGTATTCCATCGATGCGAGCTAGAACAACCAGAACAGACTCGTTGGACGAAGATATATACAATCTCGATAACGGCCCGACTATGGTCGGAAAGTTCCCACCCTATAAACACCATGTCGCAGCCTAACATGGCGAGACGAGGAGCCGCTCAGCTCAAACCAAGCCGAGTGCCTGACGCACATACCAACATTCCAGGATATGCCCAAACAAGTGAAAGAATCGTGACGCCTCCCAGGTTGATCCCAGATGCTGAGTCAAACACTAGAAACCCAAGCAAAATTTTCGCCTCTGAAGCAGGAAACAAGTAGACACAGATATTAGCCCAAATATTGACAACTCTTGGAAACAATGCGAATACCCCTGGGCCAGATAGTGCTCCCAAAATGACAAACCGTCAGCAAATAACATATCTCATGTCGTCATGTACACGTTCCGTCTCGTGAACCGAGGGTATCTTAATGCCCAACTGGCAGCCACGTCCTTCGTTCGTCCATGCTCCTGCTATTTACACGGCTTCCTGGCGTAAGGGGAATCTCAACGCGGCTCCGGCTGGATCGACTACTGCCCCCCATTTCCCCTTCGCTGTCATCGTCGTATGCGTCAGATAATCTCGAGAAGTAGTCGGCCAATCCATTGGTCGGTGATGCAATGCTTTCGTAAAGAGGAGGGGGTGTTTCCATAGGTGGGGGTGGCTCTTCATCCTCGAAGGCGGGTGGGTTGAACGAGGGCGCTCGCAGCAAGTGAATAGGCCGCTGGACTGCGGCATCGTTGGGTCCCCCAATGTGGGCCTGCTGTGGGCGTGCGAGGTTCGGGCTTGGAATGGAGTCTGTGGAGTTGTCCCGTGCTCGGCCAAGAGCGCTGAGTGTTGGCACAAAGCTGGTGGGCGAGGTTCGACGAATCGGTGCACCAGGACAACCACATTCTGGCATTCTTGCCTCATGGGGTGTGCTTTCCGGCGACGAGTAAGCTGGAAGTGATGTGTTGGCTTGAGTGGCCTGGCACGACAATATGTGAAATGGAGAATCAATAGAGATCTCGAAATGTCGTCTCTTGCTCGGATCGTTCTGATCAGGTTTCGACAGGCGCATGACGATCTGCAAAAGTTAGTGAAAGCGAGGCAATCAGAAATCGAAGCACATACCTTGATCCAATGATGCACCTGAATGTTCTGGTAAGTCGTGTCGAAGTGAAGTCTCGATAATTTGTCCTTTTCCTTCATGTTATGACAGCTTGGCAGTTGAACGTTAAACTCCATCTCGGTCGGACCAATATTCACTTCGCCACTGAGATTACCCAAAAGGTTGGTGGGATCTTGGACCTCGACATTTTGCCCGCTTGCTGCTGCTGCCCTCTGGTCGTATGGAACCCCACCTCCAGAAACAATCCTCATAGTACTTCCCGGAAATGTGCTTGTCGGAGGACCATCGGCTCTTTTCTCGAACAGTTGGACCTTCCGGACCGGCTCCATTCGGTGGACTCGTTTGTTCGCGCAAAAGTATTCTACATTTTCCGTTACAAACACTTTGATTCGATGGCACTGAACTTTGGCGAGTGGCGTGAGTTTGAAAGCAATGGGTACCTGAGCGCCAAGTGGAAATGATTTGCCAGAGATGACAATATCATAATGTAGCTGATCCTCCCAACTTCTACTTATGGCAATGGGCTCGACCTGTTCCAAGGACCCCTCGGACGGTGCACGAATCAGGGTGACTTCTTTCGTGCCTACGAGGTTTGCGCGAAACGCACCTGCACGCTCAATGATCGCTTCCAATTCATACTTCACAGATCCAAGCTCGACATCGATCGTCTCTGGTAGATGGCTGTCCAAAGGTAGCTCGAAGTTGTACGAGTATTCACCCGGGTTGAAGGTCCTGTACCCCTTTTGTGCGACCGACGGACCATTGGTCGAGGATTCGCCTTTCCCAAAACTTCGGGATTGATTCACTTGGAGGGACAGTCGCTTCGCTTCCTTGGTAGTGAGATTCGTGGACGAGGCGTTTGGCGACCTCGAAAATAAACCGCCCTGGCTCGCCACACTCGCAGTCGCGCTCTTGTAGAGTTCAACGTGATCAGCGCCAGAACCGGCTTCTGAATTTGAGAATTGTGCATTGAAAAAGGGCCAGGTGTGGCTCATGATGGTATCGGTCTCCTCAAATTCGATTTTCTTGGGTGGTATGCCTTAGTTCGCGTTAATGGAATTTTATGTCGGTAATTGGGAATCCGTACCTTCTGGCCACTTTGTTGTCGCCTTACCCCGAAATTTCAGGGTTATGGCCTTGACTTTGGATGGCTTTGTAACCTTCAAAGTGAGCCTGCCCCGAAGCATTGCGGTGCTTCGGTCTGAGTGTTCCGTCTGTTCGAAACCTTGGAGGAACAGGACGGGTTCAGTCAGAGAAATGCCAACATTGATGCCGTTGCCAGATGCCAATGGCTTGTCCTCAGGAAGGGTCCGAATTGCACTGCTCGCCAGGCTCTTGGCAGAAGACCTCGAAGAACCAGAACGATGGCCGTCCGCGAGGGCGGGCCGTGGTGCTAACGACCCGCCAATCATCGAGTTCCTGGGACTTGTCCGCATCTCGCTGGTTGCCCACGACCACCTCCTGCTGTCAGGAGGTGAAGCAAGATATGCTCTGGCGCTGCTCAATGAAGATCTCGGGGATGTGCTCTCGGTGCTGTGCCGATCTGGCTGGGTGAAGTGTGTGTCGATGAAGGACCGAAGGAAACGTTTAGCGTTATCTCGCGGGCCCGCCAGCTTTTCAGTAATGTAGGACCTGCTGCTCGTTTGGCGGCGACGGGGAAAGAGACTTGGATCAGGAGCGACGTGTGCGGTGTGAATGCGGTGGGGTCGGCGACCTCGTGCTTGGAAGGGGCCACGTCGTACACGCAAAGGGTCGGGGAGGTGGTCAGGAAGGTAGGAGAGGCGTCCGCGATCAGTGTATACGTGAAGATAATCTGTCATGTCGGACTTCAGTAGGTTTACTTGGGTTGCGACGAGTGGAAGCAACGTGAAGACAGAAGGGCATGGACAAGGGCCGTCCGGAGATTTTATGAAAGAATCTGTCGGTTGCAGGCAAGCAGACCAATGGCTTTGTGTTACTCATTAAAAGTCATGAGAGCGATGCAAAGGACTTCCAAGGTTCCTGGTTTGAGGTGGCATGTCCATGTCCCACACCAACGCTTTAGGAAGGGGCACCCCACTGCGCTCTGCGGAACAAAGGCGCGGTGGAGGGGGGGTTGGGAAATGAGACAGGGACTCACAGGTGTCAAGAAGCCGTCAGTCGGTGGCAGTGTGCATGTTATGATTCAAAAGGGAGTGCAGACAAGAGTGCGACCACATGTGCGCGGACTGTACGGGACGACAGAGCGCGGAAACGTCGGGAGTTCCCTGCTTATTGAGTGTGCGCTGGCTGCAGATGCTGCACTGCCTGGGCAACGAGGAATCGGGGACAGGGTCTGGTTAGTTAAAGGCAGCGAGAATCAAGGCCGCTGCTGGGCATGTCGCAAGAAGCTTTCTGGGTCCCCTGTCGGCCAGACAGGCGAGTGTCGATGAACAAGAAGGATGACGCGGGTAATCCGGATGGAGGTGGGCAGTGTGGGGAGGTGATCACAGCGCCGATTCGACCTAGTCCACGGGACGTCTGCGGCACACGATAGGTTGGCTGCTGCTGGAGGTCTGAGAAGCCGTCGGTGCGAAGAATCTCTGGGTGCGGCTATGGATGCTGGCCTGTCCCGGAATTGCCCTCTTTGTTGTCGAGGAGAAACTGTCCGCCGTTCCTGAGTCGCATGTCTAGGGAAGACGTCTCGATCTCATTGCACGAACAGACACCGTGCAGACGCCAATGACATCAGAGGAGGCAGCATCACGGCACCACAGGGCGCTTCCCTCTCTTTGCCATGGCGCCCGTTTCAGCCTAGCATCCGAACTTCGGCGTCCTGGGCATCAGATTCGATCGCCCAAAGGAGGACGACGAGACCTGACGGATAGCTGCCCTCAACAACACCACTCCCGCCACCATGCACGAAGCCGGGAAGCCGCTGCAAATCAGTATGGGAAGAGCTGTCCCCGGTCTGCCAGACTCCCTGCGATGGAAGCCTTGTGACAGCCCTGTGCAGTCCCTGCTGACGAAGACACACGACTAAGCCACCCTGGGCAGAAGCCGCCGAGCCCAATTGCAACGCGCAATCCACGAGGCGAGCAAGGCCAAGATCCTTACATTCTGTACTTACACACGCATCGCCGACTTAGGGTCATGAGATGAGTTTCCTGTTTCCAAACTTTGCACGCTGCAGCTCGGAAATCCAGGGCATGCTGCAGGTGTGCTGGCGACAGAAACCCAAATCACGAATTATTCCCGAATCAGCCCATGCCGTCTTGGGACGCGATCGCCGACCAGGGTCCTTCATCTGGTCAACGCAGGCCAAAAGAGCTGTGTCGATGTGTTCAATCTGCGATCGACGTGGCTAGAATCGGCGGTTCTGGGGGGATAATGTCATCGAGTGAAGCTTTCGCCGGGGTTTCCAGCTCAAACCATGTGGGAGAATTTTCACCACAAGTTGATGCCGTCACATATCCGTAAGAGTAACCGGCACCACAGTCCGACGGATAACACTCGGATAAAACATGTTGTACTCGGATTCGATGGTGGCGGTCAACGGCGTCCTAATTGCGGTTGCGGGGGGATCTTGATAAGGCGATGATATCCAAGTGTGTGGCTGCCTAAAGCTTAAACGAGACACGTGATGGCCGAGGATCCCCGCGACGCGAAATGGGGGACGCGCCCGAGGCTGCGTTGGCATCACAAAGCACCACCAGCGGCTTCATGTTGCAGCGCCAACCACGATGGATGGCATTGGGGGATATGGTGAGCTGCTTACTGTGCACTCGAAATCCTACCTGCTAATTACTGTATCCAGGAACGAGTCAAATGCCCCTTACCGGCGCGATTCTGTGCTGCACCTCGATTGCCCCCGAGCAACGCGTATGTCGACTATCAACGCACCGTATGCCATTCTAACTCTGCAATAGGCGGCCCTTGCTGGCATTGGGGCAGAAATGGGCGCAAACATCAAGCTCGACCTTACCTCGGACGTCACGCACCTCGTCGTAGGCAACATAAACAGCGCAAAATATCGATACGTTGCCAAATCGAGGGAGGATGTCAAGGTGCTTGCCCCGGACTGGCTGGAAGCGCTAAGGACAGTGTGGATGGAAGGCGGGGATGTCAACGTGGCCGCCTTGGAGGACGAATATCGACTGCCCACCTTCTATGGTCTCAAAGTATGCCTCACTGGCTTCGACGACCGTGCGTATATTGATAGGGACCCGAAAGATTGGTCAGCCTTCTGACTTGTGTATAGCGGACCAACGAAAGTACATCCAGGAGAAGGTTGTCCAGAACGGCGCCGAGTATCATGGCGACCTGACCAAGAATGTCACACATCTAATTGCGGCGACGGCTTCCGGCAAGAAATACGACCACGCGGTCAATTGGAAGATGAAGATTGTTACGTGGGAATGGCTCCAACAAAGCTTGGAGCGAGGCATGTCGCTTGACGAGAGCTTCTACCATCCAACCATGCCTGCGGAAAAGCGCGGGGTCGGAGCACGGGATCGCAAACCGAGTATGTCTCCTACACTGGGAAAGCGCGTCAGGGCGGCGGAGCAGCATCAGGCGATCAACCCTAACCGAAGGAAGTTGAGGCGCTCTGCTAGCTCGAAAATGGGAAGCCAAAGCGAGGCCCTGTGGGCTGGAATCACTGCAGCAGGATTAGAAAGAAAGAAAGACGAAGACGACGATTGGAAAGACGAGGCATTTGTTAAACCAGCACTTCCGCGTCAAAGCACTGGGAGTCAGCCTGCCAGCATGGCGCTCATGCAGGCGGATGATGCACAGCCGCTGCACGAAGACCCTGCATCAGAAATCAGTCAACCCATTACTGTGTCTGCCAACGAACATAGTGGGATCTTTCAAGGACGCGTAGTGTTTTCTCACGGCTTTGATGAGGGGAAGGTCAGTCGATCCCAACACTGCAGTTCTAGACCGAGCTGACATCCGAAAGACCAAAATTTTGGAAGACGCCCTAACTGGGAACGGCGCATCGGTGGTTCAGAAAGCTTCAAAGCTCGATAATTTCTCTTCCGACGACCTCAGGCGGGGTTTTTTGGTTGTCCCTCACGACGCGGAAACTGACCTCGCAGGGCTACCGGAAGGGACCGGATACATGAGTTTAGTCACTAACTGGTGGGTCGAACGTTGCTTACACGGAAAATCGCTAGTCGAGCCCACAGACCATGTTCTCTGCAGGCCCTTCAATAAACTCAGCATCAGTGGTTTGTACCTACACTTTCAATGGGGCTTTGATGCATGCTAATTGGTCCCAGGGTTTGACGGATTGGCGGTCAACCCGACGGCATTCACCGGCATCGAGCTGTTGCATGTGACGAAAGTGATCTCATTAATGGGTAGGATAGTTCAGACCTCTTAGAAGTTTGTGGTTGACATCCTGTAGGTGCAAGCTTTGATGAGTTTCTCACACCCAAGACCTCTGTCGTATTGTGCAACACGCGGAAACCAAACCCCGAAAAACTAAAATTTGCTACCGAGAAACGAATACCGGTGGTACATGTTACTTGGTTATGGGAATGCCTGCGTACTGGCGAAGCTAAGGCATATGATGCTTATCTTTTGAACGAAATAAGTCCTCGTCCGGCGAAGCCCAAAGACAAAGCCGCACATGATTATGCCGAAGTTCCCACTGCACCTTTATCTTCGGAGGACAGTGCAAAGCTGCAACAGAAGAAAAAGTTGAATGCAGGGAAGCAACCGTCAAAATCTCAGCATAACACACAGCGCCCTCGGACGTTAGATCTTGCACTGTCAGCAGGCCCAACGCCGCTATCAACGACCGAATCGAATGCCATCACTCAAGACTCAAATTCCAGCTCGACGGCGCCCTTCACTGGTGGTTTTGATGGACCTGCTTCCATGCCACTCCAGGACATCAATCCAAGCGTGAATTCTCCGCGACGGCCGTCTACTTCCTCCAATGCCTCGATCACACATCCCAACACTAAAGCAAATTCCGCGTCAGGATCACGCTCCGATGCGGAATCGGAGGCACCTGGACCCCGCAAACCGATCTTCGTAAAGGAATTATCACCTGATTCCGTCATTCCGGCTCCGAGCGAGCTAGTCGTACCAGAGGAGAAGGACTACTCGAGTATCATGTCGGAGCTTCTGACGCGTCGCAAAGCTGCTGCCGCTGAGAAGAGTGCTAATGCTGACCCGGATAAGCACCGTCGGCATCGTCAACTGGGCCGCGCAACCTCGACGCGATCGAATCCATCGACTGCCGGGGAGTTGACATCGAGAACTAGTTCGCTGAAGGAGATCGATGGAGATGACGACGAGGATCTCAATTTGGTGGGAGAGAAGAGGGAGGGTAAAGTGTACCAGCCTTATCAACCCAGTCAGGAACTCGGCTGGGAGGCTCCTGGTGAGCAGGAATCAAGACTGATGGGCGTGGTTAAGGATGTGATAAGTGATGTTGGGGTAAGAATGGGAAGGCGGAAGAGGGGATGATTTATCATCATCATCATTAATTCTCCTTGTGCTTTTATCATTTGGATTTGCATGGTTCGTAGCATGTGCATGGCATTGTATTTTGGATCTAAATGTCTGCATAGTAAGCATGGTGTCACGTAAAGGTTGAGTAATGTATACAATGCGAATGCGAATGCGTCATCAATTTCACATCTCCATCTACAACTGTCACTTCCCACTCAATTCTTCAATCCATACGTAACCTTCAACCTCCGATCCAGATGCTGTTTTGCAGTCAACACCACTCCCTCCTCATTCTCCCCCTCCAACCCCAACCTCTTCCTCTGCCTCTCCAACTCCATCCTCCCCTCCATGTTCCCCGCAAACTCCCTTATCACCGCACTGGGAACCGCCTCCAACTCCACCTCATCCCTCGGATGACAAAAATACGCAATCGAATACCTCTCCTCGCCCCCCTCAAACGCCACACGATGCACGGTACTCTTCAACATCCCATTCGTCCAAAAACTCAGCAAATCTCCAATATTCACCAAAATAGGCGGAGAATCCAGCTCCTCCGGATACGGAATCACGGGCACAGGCGCCCACGCATTCGTATCTGGGTCTTTGAGGATCTCAAGGCCTGCGTTACCTGGGGGGCGGAAAAGAAGGGTCAGGGAGCCGTAGTCGGAGTGCGCGCCTGCGCGGATGTTTTGCTGGTTCGGGGAGACGGCGATGGAGCTGGAGGGGTAGTAGAGCAGGCGGAAGATGGTGCCTGAGGGCCCGAGGGATTGGTCGTGCCGACTGCTGAACCAGGAGGGAGTGGTGAGGGCGATGTCGAGGAGGGAGAGGATGTTGGTGCAGAGGGTGTGGCAGGAGGTTTGGAAACGGGAGATTAGGGCGGAGGAGGTGGATAGTGGGGGTGGGAGGGGTTGGAGAGAGGGCTGGGGTTCGCCGATGTTGAAGGCTCTGGTGAGGTTAGAGGGAATGGTTGGGAGGAGGGTTGAATTTACTCTTTTGGATCGCCTTGCTGCTGGTTGTTAGCGTGTATCAAGAGGAAGACGCATATAGAGTGGAGGCACATGATGATATAGGTATATATCAATTGGACAAAATATGAACCGAGCAAGGAATAGAGATAGATGATGATAAGAAAAAGAATGTACCTTTTGCCCCTCGGGATCGAGAGACTCGCCTTGCATGGCCACCCATCCTTTGTTCTTCCCTCCGGCGTTCTCCAAGTGGATTGCATACTCCTCTTTTACTTCCCGGGGAGACTTGAAGAATTGGCGAGACTTGAGAAGTCAGAATTAAATAAACTAGAGGGTTTCCGTTTTGCCTACAAGCTCGAACATGTCTTCAATATCTTTGGGTGGAATGGTCACGCCGTCATTTTTGATAAAAAGGAAACCGAACGTGGAGGCGGCATGCAGAACTTGCTGCGCCACTTCCGGAGAAGTGTTTGAAATATCGATGATTGGGATTCCGGCATCTTTGAGTTCGGGGTGAGACATGATACCGGGAGGAGAGTGGATGAGGGAGAGCGTTGTTGTAGAGCGTCAGCTGTGGCAATTGATAAGAAGGTATGATGATATCGGGCAGCGCCCATCAAGATGCATTCATCGCAAGAGCGAACGAGTATCTGAATGAGCACTTGAGGCTTGGGCAAGTACTCTCAGAATCCTCTCACAAAACAAACAGGCGATCACAGTAAAGGCAGTGTTCGGCACGACATGCCACCGGCGGAGGCGGGCATGGCATGGGTCTCTGTTCCTGGACTAAGCCAAATTGACACTAGCGTCGCCGCCCTGGAGCTGGCCAAACTCGAAGCTCGGTTTCGAGCGCCGCCCAAACTTATCGTTGTTGTCCCTCCCCGCAAACGCTCCGACGCCCTTCTCTAAACAGCTCCTCGCCATACGATTAACTCGCATAGGGTGCATCGTCTCACGGAAAGGCCCTAACAGTACCCTCAGGCTCCTCTCCGTCTCCGACGGCAAACTTCCGCGACGCTCACAACATGATTCGCGATTTCGAGAACTGGAGCACCGCGCTCGTCGAGACGTCGTCTTTAGAAGACCTGAGGGGCTGCCCTGTGGCAATCGAGGCCGCTGAGTACATCAACAGCCGCATACTCAACCACCCGCGCGCAAAGGAGCCGCTCGTTCCAGCCCTCGGCGGCATCCCGCTGAGCTTCAAGGTCAATGTAGAGGACGACTTGGACAAGTTCGCCCACTACCAGATCAAGCCCTACTTCATCTTCAGCGGCCTAGACCTTGCCAAACAAGGCGATCCCTTCCGCCAGCGACAGGAGGGCGCTGCGGTCAATGCTGAGGCCTGGGGCTTATATGATCAACACCATGCCGAGCAATCGGTGGTCAAATTTGGAGAGTCAAGTGAGATGCTCCGAACTCCCTGCGCATATGCCGACGCTAATGGCAAACAGCATACGTTACCCCAGAAGACTTGTTCGCCGGTCTGCAGTCGATTCTGACCCAGAAGAACATATCATTCCTGGTCGCACCCTACAGTGCGTGGGCTCAGGTACATTACCCCGGTGCTAAACCATTCGTTTCTTATCTGACATGGCTCAGATGGCATATCTCGAGAAAAGGGAGCATGTAGTCGCTGTCTCTGGGTCATCCGAGTCCCTCCTCTTCAGCTGCAACACCGTCATCACGTCGTGGGACTTTGAGGCAGGCGTGGTCAAACTGATCAGGCGATCCAAATGCGTCGACAGCCTCAGCACGTTTGCTGGCAGCACCAACATTTCGGACGAAATGTTCGTTGACGCTTGCATGCTCGCTGGCACCCACTTCCTCCCCACCCTCCCGAGCCTCGACCAGCCCCCGCGCGGCAAGATGGCCAAACCGATTGGAGCCATTGATGCTATGATGGCTCATGGGCGGAGTGGAATCGCAGTCTGCATGAACTTCCGGGATGACCCACGAGCAATGCAGTTACAGTATCTGGACAGGTATCGGAGGGCGCGCCTCGCAATCAAGCACCACCCCATTCTCACCGTGGACGGCAAAGTTGAGCCATCTCTTGAGAAGCAGCTGCCCAACGACGCTCACGAGGTCATTGGTCAGCGATTGCCGGACGAGATGTACTACTATCTCTCCAGGGGTCTGATCAATTCGCGTGTCATCGGATGGAGGGCTACCGGGGAGATCATCGAAGGACCACCCATGGATGGAGGGAATTCACCTGTGTATCATGAGCTTGTGAGCTCCAAGTTGACGCCGCTTCGAACTACCGCGATCAATCTTTTGTCCTCATCGCTTCACAATTGGTACCAGCACAAAGACCTGTCACTGAAATGCTGGTTCCCGGATTCAACTGGGAAACCAACAACCAGTACTATTACTATGAGGGGTCTTCCAGAAAGCCGAAGGCTGGTCGAGAAGTGGAACGTCAAGGAAGCTACGTTCCGGGATGTCGTCGCAAAGAATCAGGTTAGTACACTACAAATATCAATTCGGCAGCAATGTGGAACTAACTTGGCTTCAAAGGGTGGCCTCCTTCGAACAGCTGTTCTTGCCCTGAACGATGCGGATTTTGTCTCGAAGAGTAGTTTCTCAAAGGACGTTAATAACGTAAGTTCTCCCAACAGTTGGTAGACTTGTTTCTAATTGGCTTAGCAACTTTCTACCGACAACGAGATTCTCTACAACGCAACATGGCGATTCTTGGCCCTGCGTGATTATGTAGACATGAATCACAACTTGACTTCATGGGGAAAGGTTCTTGCGACAGTGCTTGCCTCCCTCGAAAGCAATAACGAGCTCGAGGAAGCTGCTCTTGCTGTAGTGGAGTTGTTACGCCTTGGCATCCTCGACTCGGACCACAAAATGTTCCCTTATAACGGCGCTCCGATGCGCGGCGAGCGTAAGTCTTTGTTCCTCCAGTTGCGTGATGCTCGCTAATATTCGGACAGCCAAGGATAGGGCTTTCAACCTCCTCATTTCTCGTGTTGCTGGTGTCAGTGCTCTCCGCCACAATCCGATTGGGTTCACCGGTCCCCTCAGCCAGCACCTGCTGGGTTACAACTCAATCATAAATGCCGTCCGCGGCACCCTGCGTGACTTGGTCGAAGTCGGCGCGACACAAATGTTCATGGGTGGCTTCGCCAAGCGGGACATTGATAATATCTCCTCGCTCGCTATGCGGTAAGCTTACATCTCGCCCAACGAAAATGCCACATGTTGACTCATCAAATAGCTTGCCTTTCCTCCTCCCCAATAACTGCGCTCTCAGCATTGCCGTCAAATCGTACCTTGACGAGCTCTACACCAAGGACGACCCAACTTCAGCGGAAGCAAAGGAATACGCCAAGATGACAGCGTCGACCCGCTACTTCCCGCAATCCATTGACTTGGTCAGCGATCTCCAGACTGCATTCAAGCTCTGGGATGCCGTTTCCGCCGGTGTCAAGTCCTCGGGCAATCTGATTCGGGAGGCCGATAAAAAGCAGTGGGCTGAGGCAAACGAGTGGTTGGCAGCACGTCGCTAGATGATCGTATGGGAATGGCTCATCTAAGGATAAGCGTATACTTGTGGGGAGAGTTGAATAGCAGTAAGGCGTTGATGTACTGCATGCGAGTGTCAAATCTGCTAGCACGTCTCATGGTCATCGAGGCCCATGCTTGAATGGATGGCATCCTTGGAGGGACGAAGGGAAAGGGTGATACACACCCTGGAGGGGTTGAGGGAATTCAAAATCGAACTGAGCGAAAACCGATAATGATGATGACAATGAAGCGAATGTAGCCAGGAACGCTTAGATATAGATGAAATTTTCTCATCTGAGTCCGTTGGTGCTGAACTCGCTAATTATGTCCGAGTGCTCGTACAGCCAGCGGATGTGGGTACGTTCACATACGATTTTTCACTGTCCTAAATCTGTATAACTCGTCGGTCCTCGTTGTATACTAAGTTTGCATCTAAACATTGCTTTGATACAACCAGTTCAAGCTATCTAGGCTAAACATAAAGCTATTGGGTGGTTAAAGTTAGCAAAGGTAATGAATGAGAACGAAATAAAGAATATAGGTACGACAAATAACGTGAAGTTGAACCTACTGACATGTTTCATTTATATTTTTGCTAAGTACTGAAAGCGAGGTGGCGAATCGAGCTGCTCGAGAATCTCGGGAAGCGATTGATTCGTCGCTCAATGTGGTCTCGCGAAGAAATAGGAAGACACCAGGCTGAGGCTCTGCTCTCGGCTGCCTTGGAACTGGGGCAGTCCTACGTCGCAGAGGCCACCTCATGCTTCCAACCACACTGGAGCATTACAAGAGGTTCAGGACTTCAGCATTGAATCCGTACTGCTTATATCCCGCTCTTGACTACAAGGACAGATGAGTTAACTGCAGCGCAGGGAGTCTCGCCAGCCTCGTAGGCCGGACCAGTTCCCTATCCATCATTCATTTCCGCCGTAACAATGCCGGATATCCTCAAAACCCTCTGGCAAAGGGTTCGTCGAATTCGTCTTCGACCTTCAAGCAAACAGTCCGAAGGCACACAAGGCACGGCACGAACGACGCACGCTGCGATCGCCGAAGGAGCGGCGGAATCGTCGCCGATCCGGCAAGACGAGACGGATGTCGACGTCCTTACTGAGGATGATTGCTACGGGATCAAAGTCTTGCATAACCCGCCGTCGGCATTCGTCGATCTTGTTTTTGTACACGGCTTGAGAGGAAAAGCACACCGAACGTGGTTCGACAAGGAGAGTGGGGTCCATTGGCCACGCGACCTTCTCGGCCCTGATTTAGATGCTAGAATCATGACATTTGGATACGACGCCAACATTGTCAATGCTGCACAGGATGACATCTCGGGCTACGCCAAGGATCTTCTTGGGGACCTTTCCCGCCATCGAGAAGATCTTCGTGTATGTTCAGAATTTACTACCGTATCTGGAATGCATTGTTGACGAGACTTACAGGCTGAGCGTAAGATTATCTTCGTGGCACACAGCCTTGGTGGTTTAGTAACGAAGAAAGCCCTCGCTCTATCAGGGGAAAGTAGATTTCCACATCTCAGAGCCATCGAAATACATACTACGGGCATCGTGTTTCTTGGTACTCCGCATCATGGCGCCGACCTCGCTAAGTGGGGCAGCTTTCTCTCCAACATAGCAAACCTCGCGAAGCCGGTGAACAAGGATGTTATAAAAGCTCTACGGAGACAATCTGAGACGTTGGCTGGAGTCCAAGATGCGTTCCACAATCTCGTGGAGCGGAGGAAAGATGAGGGGAGTAAAGTGAGGTTGATCTGTTTCTACGAGACAATGCCGGTGTACAACACTATAATCGTCTCAAAGGACTCTGCGGTTATCCCGGGTGAACCACATTTTCCCATTCGCAAGAACCATAAGGTTTGTAAACCCTGAGAAGTCCTGAGGACTGAGGACTGACCGAGATCCCAAGGATATGGCAAAATATCAAAAAAAGGACGATAAGGGGTATCAAGACATTCTTCGCGAGATACGAATGATTGCAGAAAATTTCGCTTTCCAGCATTTCTGGGATGGCCTAGGGCAGGAAAACATATCAGAGCACCTTCGTCAGACTCCCACCCCTCTTGAAGGAACTTTCAAATGGATCCATGAACGATTACGCCTTGACGAAATCAGCACCGAAAACCAACCTCGGAGGCTATTGCGCATCACGGGTCAACCTGGTTGTGGGAAATCTGTGCTCGCGGCGTCTCTATATCGGAGGGGTTTCTCGAACGAACAAAGACCCATAACAACGCCAATCTTCTACGCATTCAATGGGCGTGACGCAAATCGACGCTCACCGAGCGCAATCTTCCCATCTCTCATCAAGCAGCTCTTCCGCTCGAAGAAAGACCGTCTACATCTTCAGCAGTACTTCAATCAGGCTCGCAATGAGGGAGACCTTCCAGCGGATTTCTCCAGTCATACTTTTCGATGGGCCTGTACACTACCTACTTTTGGACATCTCATTTGCATCATCGACGCTCTCGATGAGTGCGACAACGGAGCAGAGAGGGATAAGCTTGTCGCCGATCTAGAATCACTGGTGTCCGGAGACGAAAAGATCAACATCACGCTTGTCCTTCTGAACAGAGATTACTGGGAATTGAACTTCGCGCATGTGGATCTACCAGCACATTTGATCACGCATATAAACCTGGATAAAAATCCCGAGACGCAGGAAGACATCATGGCAT
This sequence comes from Clohesyomyces aquaticus, assembly GCA_002105025.1. Taxonomy (NCBI): domain Eukaryota; kingdom Fungi; phylum Ascomycota; class Dothideomycetes; order Pleosporales; family Lindgomycetaceae; genus Clohesyomyces; species Clohesyomyces aquaticus. The sequence continues at coordinate 106,226 of MCFA01000026.1, forward strand.
TCACTGTTGAGGGTGTAGAACTACTCCTGAAGAAACGGCCTACATACAATCCGTACAAGGCGCGTCTGATTGACAAAATCTTCGAAAGGGCTAGTGACGGTATGTTTCTCATGGTGCTCTTGGTTATCGACCTCCTCTACAGGTGTACGGACTCTTCACCACGTGGCATAGATCACACCATACAGACTCTTCCATCAACACTCCAGGAAGTCTATTCACGAATCTGGGATTCCATCGATCCTTTAAGGAAACCTCGAGCCGAGGAAATTATGGGCTGGATGGTCGCGACGTTCCAACCAATTGCAGTTCAAACCCTCGCAGACGCGTTAGCCCACGAAGCATTGCTGGATAGCGACGATGATAGCCTGACCTTGGATGACTTTCGATCTAGCGATCTTAGAGGGGACTTGAAGAGGCTCTTCGGTCCTCTCCTCTGGATCGATGACACTGTCCACTTGACTCATCAGACCGTAAAGGAGTTTTTTTTGTTGAACAAAACAAGCCTCCCACATGTGAGCGCAAGTCCTTCTATACTTCCAGGAGACAGGCACATCAAGATTGCTATCACCTGCCTATTCTGTCTCACGCGAAATCGCGACCCCGATTTCGGCGACACGAGCTCGATCGACACAATGTTCGGCTTCAACACTCCGCCATTCTACGCGTATGCCAAATCCTACTGCCTGAAACACTTCGTGGCGGCAACTCAAAGCGGCGAGGACGCAAACGCCATCCAGGAGTTCCGGAAGATGTGTCTGATATCAAAGGTGCTGATTGGGGAACCAACATATTCTCATCCCGGGTCTGCAACTGCTATAAAAAGAGCCCTACAGCCAGACTCCCCGACTTTTGACGACATTGCCTCAGGTGTCTTCATGGGTGTCGGCCCCATGGAGCTTGATCCCATGGGACTTCTCAGTGAAGATAGCTATCATCTCTGGCGGCCGCGGCGAAACGCACGACCACGGGGAACCGCACTGGAGGTTCCATCATATTCATCACCATGGATCACATCCCACCCTTCATTGAGTGAAGAGGATTTTGGTATCGGTGGTTTTCAAGTGACTGTTTCCCCCCCACCTGGCTAATGAGCTTGGTCAAGCTTGATCCCGAAAACTGCTTTACTTCGTACCTACTCCTGCCCTTACACTGCAAACCCGCATAGGCTAGGGATTAGGGCGTATATGGAAGAACATAGGAAGGTTTATTCTATAGTTTTTTTTTTAGCGCGTTCAACTACTCTATTCTTACATCATGTTTGGACTTAGACTAGGTAGCACTTCGGTTAAAACGTAACTTACGCCTAGGCTTTATAAACACTTTTTATAAGCGTTTTTGTGTATACTTGCTCTTATGCAAGGCTAAGGCATAGGCTAACAGGGGTTTCACAAGAAAAAGAGGATAGATTCTATCTATCGTTCTTACGGCTATCCTCCTCCATTTTACGTGGTGTTTCAACGAAGGGATGAGACGATGCATTAGCTTGATAGGCACGAGCCGGCCGTTGATGAAAGGCATGGTTGATCCTAACGAGGCGGGTTGCAGTGATTGCTTTGACACGGAGCGATCTAGGACTCTGGGATGTTGGGAGTAGGGAGAAGACGTATGTATTGACCGGTCGGTTTATCGCTGTGCTCATACCAATTTACTCTCATAATTCACCACGATCACGAATATGATCTTAATGGAAAAGCCATTCGAAGCGAACATCCAGATAGATTGGTAAAGATGCATCATATCGCTAACTCAAAGATAACCATGACCAAACCATATATCCCAAGGGGCGCCGTGCACGCCAATCCAACTCCGACCTTTCCATTCCTCCATATCATTTTGCCAGTACCGATTTCCAAACCGAGTGCTATCCTACCCTACCATGCCAGCCCGACGGTAGAGACCGACAGACATGGGCCGAACCGAACCGACCTTTTTTGTAAAGATATGAAAAGACCGTCTCGTTTTTCCGGGGCGAGAAACCAAGAAAGAGAGAAAAAAGAAAATAGAAAAACAGATCTAATACATGTTGAGTTACCATATACTCGCATTACCGCTGATATTAGCCTCTTCTCCTCCCCAACCCCCACCGTAATTTTATTCATCTACAAGTGCATCTACCTCCCCTCTTTAACCCTGACCGCATCCGCATAATGCGGGAACGTAGTTCTGAACGCCGGACCCAGACTCCAGTTCTTGAGATCGCGGAGATGGCTCTCGAATGCCGGATTGATCAGCCACTGCTCGTCTTCTTTTCCGGTTGCGCTGACCGTGCCGGGTGTGCTGACGGCAGGGCCAGGAGTCGGCGGACCGGGCGGCGAGCCTGCGTGCACGGCGGTCGAGTACGGGCTGGAAGCCGGCATGGATGATGTCGCAGAGAGGGACGACGCACTGATTTTGGAAGCGGGGAGAAGGCAGTCGCGTGGTTCGTACGGCCAATTCAAAGAGACAGTAGTCGTGAAAGGAATAAAGAAAGCATCAAAAGGTGTTGGAGGCTGTTGGGCGATGCATCGATCGCGAAGCCGGGGCCTGGGAGTGATTAGTAAGACTCCTGAAAGGCAAGTGCGCACGTGGTACAGTCGGGCCGATCGGGCAGAGTTGACGGCCCGAATTTGGCATTCCAAGACGTCAACTGGAACTTACCAAGGCAAATGATCTATCCATGCGCTGTGTGGCGTGAAAAGCTGCGACGCTCGTGGTGTCACCCAGTCTGGCAGTCGGTCGTAGTTCTCCTGAGTGGGCTCGACTTGCCAACGCATGATGAGAAACATGATAAATACTATGGCGACTTGTTCGGGGAGTCCGCAGATGTCCGGGAAGGTCCGGAGAATGTCCGTGAATAGTCGTGACAGCGGATGGGCATCTACATTGCGGTCGGGATAGACCAATGCGGTGAAGTTGGGGTAGTACGGCCCGACGAGGGCTTTGATGGGCTCCCCTTGTGCTGCCAGGACCTTTCGGTCCGCCAGGAAGTCCAACATGATGACATCTAGAGGGCACGTTGGGGGTGCCGTTTTGGGCAACGTAAGGTGCGGAATCAGTTGAGGCGCATGCTGTGCTGCAACACCATTGCTGGGCGGGGGCTGGCGTGGAGGTGGGAGGTTCGGATCGACCCTCCGATGGGTGCTGTCCAAGAGGAAGTCGACGCCCATGCGTTCATCAAATATCTCGGAACGTATCTCGGGCGGTCGCACATGTTCGAATTGCGGGCTTTCCCCTGACCATCGGCGGACGTGACTTGTCGGGGCGTCGCCGGGGAACAGCCATTGACGGGCAGCGTCTGGTGGTCCTGGGGAATGAGCAGCCGCGGCGTTGTGAACGGAAGGCGCATGTGGCGAGACTGCCTCGTTGATAGACACCAGGCCACGGTGGAAGGCGCGAGGATCGGTCGCACTGGAGGACGGATGCCCTGGCAGCGGGAGCGGAAGAGGGCTTCGTTCGGCTGCCGCCGCCAATTCTACACACGGTGAGCACGCCGTCGCCTCTCGCCAGCATGCTGGGGACTGGGACATACCATTGAGGCCTGAGGTGCGCAGGATTGGCTGAATCAGCGAGACGACATGCTCCAGGCGCTTCCGGATGTCGATGTTGTCGGCCTGGACGGCTTCCTTCTCGCGCAGGACAACCTGGAGGTCGTGGTACGGCTGCTGGCTCTCGAGCTCCCGGATGCGCTGGTTCAGGCGGTCGATCTGGTTCTTTGTGCGCTCGCGGATGGCTCGCTGGGCCTCGCGGTCGTTGGCCCGTTTGCGGGCGAGCTGTTCAGGAGTGAGGTTGGCGACTCCGCGCGTGGACGCGGTGCCTTGTGTTCGACGGCGCTTCTGGCCATTCTGCGGCTGCGCTTGACTGGCGTCCGGCGCGTCACTGCCCGCTGCATCGCCGTTGCGGTCGTCGTCGGCCTCCGCCATCATAGTCTGGGGCCAGTCTGGGGAGTCTGGGGTTGGGAGGAGTGCGAGACTCACGCACCTGCAGGCCGCCGCGCTAGCATGACTCGGGCACGCTGCCATGCGGGGAGAGCTCGAGCTGCACGACAATCCCAGGCCGACACCCTCGGATACCCTCTTCCAGTCCAGAACGCGAGCTATGTGGTAGATTACTGGCCCGGGTCCGTTTGCATGTGCTAAGGCGGGTAGCAGCAGGCGCTGGTATTGCGGTAAGCAAGCAACTCTCCTTCTCCAATCCACTCTCAACCATCACTCCTTCCTTTCCAGTCCCAGCCGACGAACACCATGGCGGACCCAAATGTGTCAAGACTGGGCATAGCATCCGTCACGCTGCAAGCTAGTCTGTCCTCCTCGCGCCGACCCCACGACCTCCCTTGATCGGGACAATTGCTGACCCCGTGTGCAGTGCTTGCCGCGTCGGCGCGGCTATGGACGTCTCCGTTCAAGGGCCAGAATGGCGCTCCGAACTATTTCAAAGATGTCATGTTTGCCATGATGCGGACGCAGCTGGGCCGCCTCAACCTCGCCCAAGACCGCTATCTTAATCCCGCTACGACTCCGACCTACGATGCATGGGCAAAGGCTCAGGGCTTCGCGCCCGAAACGACGACACTACCGAGTGGGACGCTAGCGCATTGGATTGGCAATCCTAGCGCGAAGAAGCTGATCGTGTACTACCATGGTGGGTTGGAATGGTTGCAAACGATGTGCCAATCCGGCTGACAAATATAGGCGGTGGATACGTAATACCTGCCAATGCCGGCCAGATGCAGTACCTCTCGGACATGAAAGACGCCCTCATTGCCCAGGGTACCGACACCGCTGTAGTCCTCCTCGCCTATGACCTAGCCCCGGAATCCAAATATCCGACCCAGCTGAAGCAGGCCGTCGAGCTTCTCCGATATCTTATAGAAACCCAGGGCCGCAGTCCTTCAGACATCACTCTGGGTGGCGACTCTGCAGGCGGAAATCTGACTCTGGGTGTGATATCTCATCTCTCTCACCCTCACCCGGATATCCAGGCTCTGAATCTTCCCTCGAAACTCCATGCTGCCATCCTCATCTCCCCTTGGTGCTCGTTCAACATCCACACCCCGGCGTACAAGACCAATGCCGAGAAAGATATCTTTGACGGACGTGCCCTGCATAGGTGGTCCAGCGCTTTCCTCGGCAGCGACTCTCCCTTCGCGGGCGACTTTTACAGCGAGCCAGCCCTCGCGCCACCGTCGTGGTGGGAGCCGACAGCGGATGTAATCGAGGAGGTGCTGGTCTGGGGTGGAGGCAACGAGATTCTGATTGACGGAATCGAGGAGTTCGCGAAGAGGTTCCAGAAAGGATTCGGAGCTAAAGGCGGAAGACTGAGCACCATCATTACGGCAAAGGCTGCGCATGAGGAGATGATTTTGGAACGGTTGCTAGGATACAAGGGGGATAGTGGTACGGGCAGCGCTCAGGTGGTGCGGGACTGGGTCAAGGCGAGGCTGTAGGAGCGAAAATTGGTCCTAGGTCTTGTAAAATGTACGTTTATGCATAAGTTGTTGTGGGGTCATTTATGTCGTTCCTTACTTCACGCAAACACACAGCATCCAGTCAGGTTTCGAGCATTTGGGTACACAAGCAATGCACTGCGTTTGTGAGTTGCACCGCCATCTGCATCCCTTAGAAGTCAAAACAGGCTAAAGCTATTTCTATTTTGAGTTCTGTACACTTGCCCTCTCTCAGCAAATCTTTAAAAAACCGGGTGGACGATTGTATTCAAACCCAAACCTCACTACTTCTCCGCCACAACCACCCACTGACTAGCCCTCATCCACGTCTCCCCATCCACCACCTTCGTGCCTTCACTCCCCTTCAGCAACTTCTCCAGCATATCAATCCCCTCCTCCCACCTCTCCTCATCACTCTCCCTCCACCCCGCCATCCCCCCCAAAAATGCCCACGCCAACTCCGCCCACCTCCTCACATCCCTCGTCTTTGCCCACGCCTCACTCTTCTCAACCCGCATCTTCCCCTCCTCAAACCCAGCCTCCAGCATCACCTTCTTCAACTGCGTCCCATCGTTCCAATTCACGACAGGCGGCGGCGGAGGCGTGCCGGGTCGAAGCGTCTTGCTCACCATCATGATCGGCAGGAACCAGGTAATATGTTCCCAGCAATTGACGATGGCGAGACCGCCCGGTTGGAGGGTGCGGTAGATCTCCTTCGCCCCATCGAGACCAGCAGAGGTACAGAAGATGATGCCGATGTTCGTGATGCTGTGCGTGAAGAAATTGTCTGGGAAGGAGAGGGATTCGGATTTTTGGTTGCTGGTGGTTATGGGCCAGGAGTGGGTTTGGATGGAGGCGGAGAGCGTGTCCAGGAAGACTTGGTCGATGTCGGTTGCGTGGATGGTGAGGTTGGTTAGGGGAGGTGTTTGGGAGAGGAGGAGTTTGCTGACGGTGCCAGAGCCGCAGGCGTTGTCATGGATGATGGAGTTTGGGGGGATGGCGGGGATGAGGGTTAGGTTATGGGAGGCGAATTGGGAGGTTACGGGATCGCCGGTGGCTTCGTAGGTGGTTACTTTGTTTCGGCCTTCGAGGAGGGGCTTTGCTTGCTTGGGAATGAAACCTGAGGGAGGAGCCATGCTGGGTGGTTGAGGGAAATGTTTTTTAGGAGAGGAGTAAGAAAGGCTGAGATCTTAGAGCAATGAGATGTGACAACAAGACTTGAAAGTGAGACGTTGGGCGGCATTTTATATATGAGCAACCACGGTGAGATTCGCCGCTACGACCGGGGCGATTCTGCAATGAGACGAGCTTACTTTCAACGTTGTCAGCATCTCGCGCGCGCTCTTGACCAAGACGCGAGCTAAGACGCCAGCTAAGACGCGAGCGAAGTAACGCGCGAGAGTGTTCAAGAAACGCTTCTGCGGTGACATGGCTCGACTTGTCGCTCCAATATGTGCCATACATGGAAAGGTGTTAGAGATCTCGAATCCCGCCCATGGTGGTTGGAAGATAATGAATGATACAGAAACTGTTACCTTCGTGCGAGGGCCAATCGCTTGGATATATGGTTTGACTTGACGTATGAAGGTTGGCCCTTTCAACGCCAGCACCGCGACATTGCGCTGGAGTATTGCTTCTTTAAGAAGTCAAGCCGTGAGGCTGAGAGTGAGCATTCCTTCGCATGTATGGGCTGACTGGATGGGCCCGTGCATTCATGCTACCTTCCAACCCAGGAGCCTTCAGCCTGCTAACTTCTACCTAACATACAATCTTGTTTCATTAGGGCATACCGCTGCTCGTCTTTTATAACTCATCGGGATGGATTCTATCTCAGATCTACAAGGTGGGTTGACGACCTCGTCTGAAAACAAACGGCTCACGAAGCTTCGACAGGGCTGTGCGATCGATGGAAGTGGCCGCAACCGGAATATCTTGTACATAGAATCGGCGATGGCTATCATTGCGAAGTCATGGTTGATGATCTAGAGTATTCGACTCCCCTCGAGTGGGAAACAGCAGAGCTGGCCAAGAATGCTGCGGCGAAGATTGCTTACCTGCAAATTCGTTCGGCATCTGGCCATCGAGGTATACTTGCCGCGAGGAAAATGCCCGGAGGTTGGGGTTCCGGAGAGTTCTTATACAGATCCACGAGGGTCAGTACATCGTTCGTGATTACTTCACGAAACTCATCCACGAGTACCAATACATTCTACTCCGGGAAGAGTAATGGATCCACGAGTGCCAATACGTTCTATTCCGCGAGTAGAGGTGGATGCGCGAGTGCTAGTACCTTCTACTCCACAAGAACCAGGTGGAGTCGTTCAATTCGAGAGGATCCAACGGAGAGTCCAGTTCCCTCAAAGTGGCAGCAGCATCTACATGGCGTCAAACTCCTCCCGATCTCCCCATTCGACGAGACCAATTGGTCAGGTCGGGGCCAGCATGCGGAATTTGACTCATCCGAGCAATCTGAGATTGATGCTCTCCTGCAATTCCGTGGAATTCTTGGTCACTCGGCAACGGCTCTCGTGGAAAAAGTCCAATGCAAGAGAATCCTGCTCGCTCGGAAAAGGATAAAGTGTAACTGGAGGCTAAAAAGGGAGGATCTTATCAAAGAGGTGGAACACCTTCAACGGCTCAAGCATTCCCACATTGTCCGTGCGGTCGGAACCTATGTAATCGCGAACGAGCTCTCCATACTGCTATATCCCGCAACAGAATACAATCTGGAAGATCTCCTGGGCAGCTTGGCGGAATCAGAGAACCCTAAATCACAATCGTTCCTTAGTCACGATCTCTTCCGCGCCTTCGCGTGTCTTATCAACACCATCGATTTCATACATGGTCAGCTCATCAAGCACATGGACATCAAACCATCAAACATACTGGTAAAAGCAAACCGGAATATTACAGGAACTAGGTATCACATCTATCTTGCAGACTTTGGAATATCTCGCTCCTACGAAAACCCCGAAGACGCAGAGACCGATTCCCGAACTGCCTGTACGAGGACATATGCTGCTCCCGAAGTTATTCGGCAGGAAACCCGAGGATTTAGTGCAGTTTTGTCATCGAAATATACCGGTTTTACGCCTTCTAATTCTTGTCTAGACATTTTCAGCCTTGGATGCGTATTCCTGGAGATGATCTCTGTTATATGCTCTCCCATGCAAAGAATCCAGTTGCTAGTGACCAGAAGGTTGAATCCTGACAATGACTGGTCTTATCAAGCCAATATGGACAGAATATTTTCAGCCGATCTGTTTAGGCACTTCTTCCACCCAGAGATACCGGAGGTGGCGAAGATGATGACTAGTCTAGATCCCCAACATCGACCGAGTGCGTCAGAAATTCGGAAAATTTTGAGGGCCCCCACCCACTGTTGCTATGAAGGATCAGTACCATTCGAAGCTGCCGAGCAATGAAATAGAGTGATTCTGACTTAGGAACTCGTGTTTGAAGCTGCTGAGCAATGCAGAGAGCAGTTCTGTCAGAATCGATCGACTCCTCACCGGAGTAGGCGGCCGATTCAAACTTCTCCCAGGATTCTATCATACTTCCATGTTTTACATTTAAAATCTATATAGAGTTTAGGGCACTACCCGATTCTTCGACAAAGCCGTGACTCTCTCCGAGGCAACCTTGGCCCGATCCTGTAACACCGAGAGTTCTCTCGTTGCCTTGTACATAAATCCAGGCCACAAATTGATAACACTTTCTTCCTAGTTTGTTGTTCTATATGTGGTTCTCTAGTAATGGTCCGACGGATTTCACCAATTTTGCGGATAGACTTGGGTTGTTGAGTTGATTCTCCATGGTTCACAGTATCATATCGGAAAACTAAATCTGCCCACATAACCAAAGGTCTCAGGGATTCATCACCCTCCACCATCGACAATATGTCTCTTCCAACCCGCAGGATGAACCCATCGGACATAGCCCGGGAAGATCAATATAGGGAACGCATCCGGAAACAACACGCCCTACTGGCAACGGTGCCCTCGACATACTATACTACGACTATCGATACTCCAGCTCGCAGCCAACGGTGCTAAACAGGTTGCCATACGAAATACTCGTCCAGATGGCGGAATATCTACCGCTCTCCTCTATCGCAAGCCTTTCTTTGACCAGTCGATACATGCTGCTTTGCATGCGCAAACCAAACCCCTTGGGCCAGATTCGAAATCCAGAGAATCTCCGTGAGCGTTGCGATTTCTTGACGCATCTGAATAAGGAATATCCGACACACGTTCGATGCCATCCTTGTGGCATATTTCACCGGCGTATTTGCCATGACGAAGAATATGCCAATTCATACAAGTACTGGAATTACACAGATGGATTCTAGTGTCTGACATGGTATGAGCAAAACGAGGAGGGATTCGTCGCTATTCCCCAAGGAGCGAAATCTCACTGGCTAGAGGTCCATCTTGTAATGAGATCCAATCGGGTTGGTCACGCGTACGGTGACGCCCACGCGCTCGACGATATCAAGCATGGGCGACGGGCTGGACCAGTAGTACATTGGCTCTTCCTGCGCAGGGGCACCTTCTTATTCGAGAGCAAAACTTCCTCGGCTTTCCGGGGGTTGCAAGGACCGACTCCCCGCGGTTTGAGACCATTACCGCGGCTTTACTCGTAATCTACTTGTTCCTCTTTCATTAGGGTTCCAGTAGCGTCCTTGCCATCGCTCTTTGATTCGAAAGTGGTAGCTATGTAATGTATCATCTCAACATGGACAGAGGCAAACGACTCGCTACATGCCCTCATTTCGATGGGGCAGGTGGTTGGAAGGAACTAGAGGGTGATGTTTCCTCTGCGGTCCAGATATTTTAAGCAGGGCAATTAACGGGTTACGCATGGGGCTATTTACACAAGACGCACCGATGCGCCTTATATCCTACTGAGTTCTCAATCCGTGTCCTGCCATCGAAACCCTGCTATGAGGCAGCAGCGGCAAAGCATCGAAAGTTTCCATGTATTGTCATCATAACCGGTACATGGATCTGGAAGAGTGCAAAACTCCAAGAGTAGCCGAGAGAGCTCAATATTATCATCGTCATGGAAATTTTCCGGAGGCACCAATGATCGACTGGGTTGGGAAGGAACCAATCAAGCCGATGTTTGACGCGGCGTATCAACAGCACTTGCGAGGTTAGAGTGTGGGATGGTTGTAGACTACTTGTTCATTTGGGCATGTTGGGCCTGCTAGAGCTAGCATGCAATCTTTTCTGCAAGACAGGCTTCGCTAGATACTATGCCGTCGCAATCTCATAGCTGAAATTTAGTGCCCCATATTTTGACGTATTTACGATGTTTGGTTCGCTGTTTTTTTAATCGGTCAAAAGACGACACTCTCACGATATCACGACTGTGACACTACTTAGGAAATAAACTGTGATATACCCAGATCGATGACCTTTTCAGCAATCAGGCCACAGCTGACCGGAAATCTACTCTATCCAGGTTCCACAGCCTCCGATTTTGCTGATCTGAAATTCATCAATTCGTTTTCCATCCTACAAACTCCAAACCTCAAACGTATATGTGATACATAATACAACAGCAAACTCTTAACCACAAACCAAACCTAATTCATCAAACCCTGCACCTGCTCACTACTCAAATTCCCCGCCCGTGGCTTCAAAGGAGGTCTCGGTCCTGTCTTTGCACCTGTACCACTAGCAGAAGGTTTTGTGGCTTTGGGAGCACTAGCAGCAGCCTTTGCCGAAGGAGCACTTGATCTCCTGGGCCCTTGGGCTGGCCTCTTAGCTCCGCCAGCCTGCTGAGTCTCCAAAGCAGCTTCAGCCTCAATATTCTTCACAGCTCGTGAAATAGCCATACTATATCCCCCGAACCATTCTCCCCAGCTCGTCTTCCCACCCGTAGTATCCGTAGAAACCTCCATACTCGAGGCCGCGGGCTTCGCCTTCATCTTTGCCGTCGAAGCAGTTCCCGTGGCCGTTGTCCTTGTCTTTGGCGGCGCCTTACTCTGCCCCTGCGCGACCCCCGAAGCCGCCTGCTGCGCCTTCCTCTGTTCCAAGAAGCTCCGAGCGACATTCTGCGCCGCCGACACCCCAGACTGTATACTCTTGACATCCTTCATGCTGACTTTACTCGGCAACGGAATACGATAACTGCCCGACAAAGTCACATGCCGATCTCCCATCTCCGCCATACTATCCACCCCGGGCCCGCTCTCCCGCGGAATCTCTTCAACATCCTCCGTATCTTCTGACGCTGAGCGGCGGGCCCGCGGACGTGTGCCTGTCTTGCGGACAAGGGGATACGATTCGAGGTCTCGGCGCGCGACTTCGAGTTCGCCTTCTAGACGTGTGAGTTCCTCATCGGCTTCTTCGATGTCTTCTGCTGTTTCGGGTTGGTCGGTCGTCTTGGCGTCTGGGGCTGTTGATGAGAGTGTAGGGACTTGTTGGGCGGAGGAGCCTTTTCGCCCCTTTCCGCGGCGACGGGGTGAGCGCGCACCGCTGCGGGTTTCGGGGCCGGTTTTGTATAGCTCTTCGACTTTGGATTCGAGGCCGCGGACGCGGGACTTGAGGGCTTCGAGCTCGGCTGTTGAGGCCGCGGCTGTGGTATCGTTTGTGGCTGTGATGGAAGGTGCGGGTTTTGTAGGTTCCGTGAGAGGCTCCTTGTTCAACTTTCGCGGGCGTCGACGCTGACGGGCCGGTCCGGAAGCTGCTGTTGTAGTCGCATCCTTACGGGGCGGGGGTGTTGTGCCCGCAGTACTTTGTGTAGTATTCATAGCGCTCCGTTGCTTGCCCACTTTCTGCTCGTTGCTCAGAACAATGCCGCCTGCGGATCCCGCTCTTCCAGCTACACTATTAGCCTCCTTATCTAAGGTTCTTGCACAGGCAGACTTGGAAGACGGCAATGACGTAGGGTTGGGACTTGGAGATTGAGTTTTTGATGACATTGATCTGGGAGTAATAGGTATTTGAGGTTCTCAACACTGGGGAAAGGGTTGAAAATATGAAACTATGAGGTTGAATATGAGCTCATACCCTGTTGTTGAAGTTGGACGAAAGCTGGACCTTGACGTATGAGGGGCGAATGACAGGCTGGAATGCTAGTCCCAACGGGGAGCGATCGTCAAGGCACCGCATATCGCCAAGAACAGGGCAGTAGATCCGTAGGATGAACGGAGATAATTGAGAGCGGTGATAGGTGCTCAAAGAGAGCTTGCGCTGGACGTGCGCGTTGAAGATCGCGGGGAGTCGGGGACAAGGTTTGGGCGAGTCCACTTCCATTGAGACCACAGCAGCTCCTATCTCTTCCCAATCACGCACCACCACGTATTGAAGGCTACATTTTCGCATTCTAGACTAAGTACATGCCCGAGCACAATCGTCTATTTCAGATCCGCATCACAACTCTCCCAAAATGTTCTGCGCCGCAACACATACTCCACGAACCCGTCATCTCACCCATAGACAACCCCAGCGAGGGAGGCGAGAGGACAGGGACAAGTTCCAGTATTTTCGGACGCCTAGACAGGAGAAGATGGATTTTGGTTCCGTAAACTTTTGAGAGAAAGAGAGAGTAACTGCAGCTAGCATATGCAGGCAGGAGAGAGGCGAGCGGTATGGTAGGGGTACGGAAAGAACTCATTAAACGTGGAGGGGCTCTTACAGTTGTTAGTGCAGCCTCCAAACGGACCGCCCATCTAACCAAGCCGAAAGTGTTACCTCGCGCACCAGTCAGATAAAGTAAGGCGGAAGTTTGAGACTCATCGCAAGAATGCAACAGAACGAAACCCGGCCAAGAGAGAAAGAAAGCCGCTGAACCATCGCATTCCTCTCGAGTGCCTCGAGCGCCATAACGATGCAGCAAGCCAGGTCGAAGCGCAGCGGGTCTCATGATACACGCAATAGGAGATGTAGGAAGACTGAGACCGGATCCGAGGCGCCGCGCACACAGGAAATCTGCGAATTAAGAAGCGATAGCACGCTGGCCACCACCGCCTCGACGGGCGGCTTTGCCTTTTTGGGGGACAGTGCTCCAACCATCGTCCTCGACGGTTTCGGCGGTGGACCCGGCTGGAGCAGCAGGGGCGCCTGACTTTCGTCTCCACGATCCCTCCGGCTTTGGTGGGTCTCGGACAGTCTCCTTGGGTTTGATTGCCTTGTCGTCGACGATGTTGCCGTTCGCGGGAGTGTCGACAGCATCTTCTTCTTCACCCTCGACGACATCGCCATCACCGGCACGACGTAGAATTTCGAAGTTGCTCTTTGCAGGTTTCTCATCTCCGCCATTTTCCTTGGACTTTTCGGTGGTGGGGGTTGGTGGTGCTCCTGAGCCGGCCTTCTCTTTGGATGCTGCCTTCTCTGCTGCCTCCTTGGCCTTCCGTTCCTCTCGCGCTTTGTCTTCGGCCTCTTTTTTCTGGCGAATTGCTTGCTGCCTCTTCTCTTCAATTTCCTTCTCACGTGCCGCCGTGTCGATCGGGCGGGCGGCTCCAAATGGGTTTGACTTAGAATCTGAAGTCGAGGATGCTGGAGCTAGCTCGCCGGCCTCGGAAACAGTGCGCTTTGCAAGATTTAGTCTGGGGCGGGTGGCTAGAGCGGCAGGGGCGGCTGCAGGAGAAGAAGGAACACTGGTCTCTGGAGTACCACCGGGCGGGGATTTTGCGGCGGCGTCAGGTCGCATCCGAGATCGCCATTGGTTGTCGAGTTCCGGGGCGGTGGGCTGTCTGTCGTACTGGGGTCTCTCTTGGAATTCACGACGGGGCGGGCGGGATCCGTCTTGGGATCGGCCTTCGCCCCAGGCTGGAGACTGCTTGCGCTCACGAGGTCCATCACGCGGGGCGTCGTTGCTTCGGATCCTGCCGGCTTCTCGCATGCTGCCTGAGCCTGAAGGTGGGGGGACGGGAGACAATGGGCCCTTGCGTTCCCAATTGCCAAAGTCTCGTACCTTGCCGTCGCCCTCAAATGGTGGAGGTCGTCGTCTCTCACCTCGTTCACTTCCAGCGTCAGACCCACCAGCGTCGAAGTTTCGACTGAATCCGCCGCCAGCGCGGTCACCGAATCCGCCAGCACGGTCTCCGAATCCGCCAGAGCGGTCAGAAACACGGCGGTTGCCGCCTGGAAGATCGGGAAGGGGGCCCTTCCGAGTCCAGTCGGACATGTCTTTCTGTTCTGCACGGTCTTTGGCTACAAAGGGTCAGCACATTGACTCCAAACTGCGGGCAGAGTCCCTACGTGGTTCTGCGACACTGATCCTGATATTTCTACCTTGGAACTGGGTGCCGGACAACTCAAGCGCCTTCTTCAGCCCATCGAGGGATCCGAATTCGACGTAGCCAAAGCCTTTCGGCTTCCGCTCCAGCTTGTCCTCGACAATTCGCACATTGGTGACCTCGCACCCACTGAAGAAATCCGAAATGTCACCTTCGGTAGCGTCGAAAGAAAGGTTGCCGAGATGGGCAGTGTATGGGGGCTTCGAGGGGAGGGGAAGGACCTCGCGCATGGCATATCCGCGGTCGGCGGTGCTAGCTGTGCTGCGTCAGCACCAATGAAGACAGGAATATATGTTAGAATCTCGACGGACCATAGCCGCGGTCGGCACCGAATCCGCCAGCGGAGCTGAATGCGCGTCGCTCGCCGCCTCCATATCCGCCTCGGGAGTCTGCAGAAGAATTAGAATTACTCGGCTTGTGGTTCGCCCCACGGAGCGTCGACTCGGTGCGGGAATTTTACCTCCTGCGAAAAATTAATATTCGCCGCACAAAACGGTCGTAGGGTAGTAGCTTACCTCCCACTGGCATGTCCTCCATCTCATCAGCCCATGATCCTAGAGCTAGCGCAAGGTCAGTCTCTTAAGCAATCGTCGTAGCGAGAGGTGGCGCGTACTTTGGTCGCCCAAGAAGTCCCCCAGGGACATCTTCTGGGCAGCTTTTTTGGGACCTGCAGCAAGCACAATTAGCCCTGAGTGTCTGGCACCTGGCGAGTGCACACAACATGCGCGGCGTGAAGGCGGGGCATCTGCCTGGCAGCCTCCGCACGAAGGGACTACGTACCCATGATTGCGGGGAGCAGTCAACGCGCGGTAGAAACTGCGCGCTGTCTGAGAATATACTGAGAGCTGGCGCCTCTCAGAGTGTCGTGTGCGTGTAAGGTTATGGTGGTTCGCAAGAAGGTGTGGTGGTCAAAGGTTGACCCGAGCCTGGTGGAGGAAAAAGGCCAAAAACCGCCGGACATGAACTTTGAAGTGGGATCTAGCGGCACCGGCTCTTGGCACCGGCTCATCCATGGCTGCGACCCGCGCTGTCACCACTTAAACTTTGGCAGCATCTTCCCCACAAACGCTGCAGACCGACTGGCACTCTTCAATCGGGCTCATCGATGAAGGAGCGATGATGGTAGCACATCCGGAGATAGAAGAGTTGACCGATCCCCTCCAGGTATTACGCAATGCCGCCGTCGTGGGAGGGTACACCGGTATGTCTACCACCTAATAATCAGGAATTCCATACTGTCATGTCGAATTCATTCAGCTCGATTTGGTTCTCCTTTTTCTGTTGTTTTCCCGCATCTTTGGTTTTGTTGCAGAGTTTTCGAGGCCGAATATCGAAGCTATTGAATGCCAAGAGGTCACGTGCAATATATATTCCTCGAGAATTGTGCACGACCATTTTTCGTAGCCTGGTTTGCCTCATGATATTAAATATCACCAATGCCTCACGAACGGACACTAAGAGCACCGCAGGCGTCTCTGGTATCGCCATTGGAGCCATCGCCGGCACAGTCCGCTCAAACACGCCGGTCCTATTCGCCGCAGCCTCTGGCATTCAATGTTTTACTCTCGGGGCTACATACTGGGGCATCCGGTCTACTGTCCTGAACTCTGACGGGCTCCGGAACTGGTGGGCTATCACACGCGGCATCCCGCTCACTCCTCGAAGTGACCTCTCCCCAACACCAAACGACCGCGTTCGCGCAAGCACCATAGCCGGCGCAATCACTGGCGGCGTATTAGCACCTGTCTTCCGCGGTCCTAGGAACATCATCCCTGGTACCATCATGTTTGGTTTGTTCGGTTTTGGCGGCCAGCATGCGTATCACTACCTGGATCGCCGGAATACGGCGGAGGTGGAACAGCGAGCTGAAGACATAAGGATGGAGGTGCCCGAGAAAGAACCTTGGCTGGCACGGGTTGCGAGGAGCAAGTGGAGTCCTATGACGGTGCTTTCCGACGAAGAGTACGCGGACAAGTTGAGCGAGCAATTACTCAGCGTTGAAGCGGAGATTGCCCTCGTCGATGAGCGGATAGCAGAGTTTAGGAGGAAGCAGAAACAGGCGGAGAAGGTACAGGCACAGAAGCCGGCCGAGCCTGAGAAGAAATGAACTCTTGGTGTTGACACACTCTTCGATCTGCGTTGTGGGTAGGTTCAGCGAATCGGCGAAATGGCTCAAGTTCTGGTGTGCGTTGGTCGCAACTTCTCTGTACAAAGATAATGCCCTGCTTGAATCATTGCATGTGAAGCCCGCATCTGCACCGGGGGCGCTTAATGCGAATGCTTGCGTGTTAAGCATGTATCTGTATGCATATACACAGAATATATTGATAAGCATACGTCCACACTGTTTAGTTCTTTTTAGACATGATTCATATCAGCGCACTTTGAAGCCATGACACTCTGGAGCAAGCAGCACAGCCATACAGGCATAATGGTTGCAGGAGTCAACCCTGTCGACCTTGGCTCTTCTTCTAAGAGACAATTGAACGCATACATTGCCTACGAGCTTCCGATGTTGAGAAGCGGATAGACTTTACGTAGCATCACGGATATCAGTGTATCAGTGACTCGCATCGACTCCAAACATCAGCACTCTGCGCTGTACCCTTCCTTGATTTTCTATCCGACATGCATCTATCCATTCGTAGTGCAGAGGTTTGAACATCGATCCCTTTGACCATTCCCCAGAGTTCTGTCTTCCCCTCCTGCAAGAAATGAAAGGTTTAGCATAGATGGCAATTCCCCAACCACAATAATGTGCATCTTTTTAAACAAATAGCACCATGTGATATTCAAATCAGTATTCCGCGATGCCTGCGAAAATTTCCTTCGATCTTCGCTCAATGTTGGGTGGGCTCGCTCGCTGTCGTATCTCCTCACTCACCGACCACACCACCAAATCCCACCACCCCATCGCACCTGTCTCTCTCACCCACCTCACCGCGCAGCCCGCGCGCTAGAATCTCTTCGAACCTTCCATCGCCCACTTGATGGCTGCCTGGGTTGGCCCGGAAACCGCACGGTCCCCTTCCCAGGTCCATATAAACCCGCCGCCCGCCCGGCCAACTCCTCTTCTGCTTTTCCTTTCTTCATACTTACCTTGCTGCGGTTCCTGAGCTCCAGAATTCGGGGACCTGCCTTGATTAGCGCATTGCACAGCGTGAACTGGTTGGGGTATCGGTTATGCTTCGGCGTCGCCAGCGGCACAATTTTTGCTGGTCTGCTTGCAAGTACCTTTTTCATTGGTCTACTGCTGTATGCTGTGGGCTGAGGAAGAAGATAAAGATGGCGGTGAGGGCGAGAGTGGTGAGCAAACGCTGGGTTCCAATCTGCATGAGTGTTGATTGTTTCTTCTAGCATACCCACCCGCCATCTATTATCTGCACCGTCCCTGTTATATACTGTGTATCATCGCAGAGGAGCCACGCAATCAGAGCGGCGACTTCTTGTGGTGTGCCACGGCGTTGAAGCTGCTGCTTCCAGACTTGTTCGCCACCTCTCGCGGCCACCGATTTCTGCTGCATTGGGCCTTCAATCATGCCACTTTGTACCGTTAGCACTCACACACGAGATTTAGACGCCGCGGGGCTTATATCGGAGACTCACGGCGCTATGCAATTCACTCTGATCTCCCGGTCTCCCACTTCCTTCGCAGCCGTCCGCGAGAGGCCCACCACGGCGTGTTTGGAAGCTGTGTACGCTGCGTTCTTGGGAAACCCTATGACACCGCAGATAGAAGCCGCGTTCACAAGACTACCCTTCTCCTTCATGTGTTGAAGCTGGGCGCGCATGCAGTACTAACTCCCGTCAGCTCCTTCCGCAGCAAACACACAAGGAAGCGCCGGCCATTCTCACCATCACCCCATGCAGATTAACATCCATAACAAAATGCCAATCCTCGTTATTCAGATCCTCGACCCGTTCCTTGTTTATCACTTTTGGAATCACGCCCGCGAGATTGACAGCACCATCGAGCTGGCCGAATGTCTCTACCGTCTTTGCTATCCACGCGTTCACGGATTCATCCTTGCGCACGTCGACTACGGTTGCGAGAATCTTGCCTGTGCTGACGGCTTCGATCTCGGCCGTCTTTTCGCGCAGCGCGTCTTCGCTGATGTCGGCGATGGAGAGGCATGCGCCTTGGCGGGCGAGCAGGAGAGAGGTCTGGAAGCCAATGCCCGAGGCGGCGCCGGTGAGGGCGATGACTTTGCCTTTGAGATCGTAGTCTACCGGCATTTCCCTATAGCTCTTGGGTATTGGTAATGGGTGGGAGCACTTCCGCAGCTAGAGGTTGAGGTTTAAGGAATTGGGAGGAACAACAGCACTGGGTAGAGACAAGGAATGGAGCAGAACGTAGCCAGAAGCAATTGAAATTCTGACGATATAGAAGACGCGTCTTTCACGTTGAAATTACCTACTGTTCTGCCCTTCTGCCGGACGTCACGAGCTACCTACACTACTCGCGTCCGAGACCGCAGTTCCGTGTCTTCGGGCACCATTTTCCGTCGCCTTAAACGCGGAATCAGATGTTCGAGCCTGCGGAACTGTGGAAGAAGGAATTCCCCCGGAAGATGACGCAGGCAGAAGGAAGTAAAAAAAAGCGAGCCCCGCCATGCACGACGTCGACGTCCCCCGCGAAAGCTCGTGCGGCCAAGCGATCGAACCCTGGACAGCCGTTCAGCCACCTATCATCCTCCATCTCCCTGACATCCACGCGGATATGCACTCCCCGGTATCAGCTAACGCATCGGAGGGGCCTAGGACTGCCCACGGAGAGCGTGGCGCGTCGAAGTGGACGCCTTGGAAGCTTTCGCAGCTGCGCGACCTGTTGATCACCAATTCACCCTCTCTTCCTTGTCCAGCTAACTTTCCATAAACTTACCCTTCAAAATGATGAAAGCAGCGCAATGGGACCCGGTAAGCTCGTTATAGCACCTCTCGATTCTCCAGAATGCTGATCGCCTTCCAGGCCCAGAAGAAGGTCGTCGTAAACGAAGTCCCAATCCCAACTCCAGGCCGCGGCCAATTCCTCGTCAAGCTCGCATCCGCGTCGTTATGTCACTCCGACCTCATGTCCATGGCCATGCCGCACGAGAAGCCGGTGACGATTGGCCATGAGGGCGCCGGCTACATCCAGAAGATTGACGCGGCGGCCGAAGGCAAAGGTTTCAGGGTCGGAGACGCCATAGGCTTTACCTATA
This sequence comes from Clohesyomyces aquaticus, assembly GCA_002105025.1. Taxonomy (NCBI): domain Eukaryota; kingdom Fungi; phylum Ascomycota; class Dothideomycetes; order Pleosporales; family Lindgomycetaceae; genus Clohesyomyces; species Clohesyomyces aquaticus. The sequence goes on from MCFA01000026.1 coordinate 126,102, forward strand.
TTGTGGACTTCTGCAACGAGTGCGAAGGGTGCGCCGTACACAGCAATCACTGCCTGGTGAAGAAGAGTCGGGTACAGGGGTTCGATGAGCCAGGGCTTCTGGCCGAGTATGCCACCGTCGACGCGCACAGCTGCATTTTATTGCCAGAGCAGCTCCCCGCCGAGACCGCGAGCCCGATGTTTTGCGCTGGAATAACAGGTCGGTATTTGCGGGGTGAGGCGAGGCACTTTGGCAGCTTGGCACTGATATCTACAGCTTTCCATTGCGTCGACTCTTGCGAACTCAAACTAGGCCAATGGCTCATCATCATCGGCTGCGGCGGCCTCGGCCAACTTGCTTGCCAGTATGCGAAAGCTATGGGCTTCAAAGTAATTGGTATCGATATCAACGACGACATCCTCGACACGGTTAAGTCCCAGGGCGCCGATGCTGTCTTCAACTCCCGGACGAACAAGAATTACGTTGAGGAAGCCAAAGCGGTCATGGACCGCGGGCCTAACAAGGGTGCTGATGCGGTCGCTGTATTTAGCGCGGCAGATGCAGCGTATCGAAGTGCACCTCCGTTAGTCAAGCTCGGAGGCATCATCATGGTGGTCGGCCTACCTGCAACCGGCGTGACGTTCGACGCGCTCGATATTGCAAGAGGCACATACAGAGTGAAGGGTGATAGCACTGGGATCCCATCAAGGATGAAGAAGGCGATCGACTTTACCGCAAAACATAATATCAGGCCGGAGGTGGAGATTTACAAGAGCTTGGACGCGGTGAATGAAATGGTAGAGAGGATGAAGAAGGGCGAGATTTCGAAGAGGCAGCTTGTGCAGTTTACATAGGCTTGAAAAATCTGTTCTTGTTACCAACTATATTTTGCGTGCCGCAAACGTCCTAAGTGCATGGCAACCGACAGCAGGCGTGGTCATGGCTAACAGCTCGACGATACAGTTCGAACTCACAGTATAGGCTCCGAGTGCGTGAGAGCCAGCATACTGCCCCTCGCAATAAGACAGTTTCCTCGAAATGGAGATGGATACTAACGGAACAAGCGTGGCATTGATGTATCCATACATCAAAGCTAAACAATATTACAGCTAATCTAATGATCATACGCCGCCAAAATCTCATCAAAATACTGCTTCGTCCTCTCCTTCAAATCCGGATGTGTCGCAACCCACCCTTTATCCTCTTTAATCCCCTCCACAATCTGGCTCGCCACATCCTCAGGCGGAATCCTTCTCGCCGCCCTCTTCTTCACTTCCACGGCCAACGGCTCACCAAATCTCTCCGGCCGACTCCTCTCACTCTTCATGATCTCAGTCTGCGTGCCTGCAATCACCACCGTCGAAACTCCGACCCTATACTCCGCGGCCTCAGGCCTCAACGCTGCACCAAGCGCATGCACCGCCGCCTTCGCAGACGTATAAGGCCCGTGGAGAGAAACCCAATTCGGCACCATGCCCGCCTGCGACCCGTTAATAACGATATGCCCCGATCTTCGCGTCACCATATCCGGGTAGAATTCCTGGATACAGTACGTCGTCCCGTGCAACACGACGCCATACACCCAATCCCAGTCCTGCGCACGGTGCTGGTGATATGGACCGGAGGTTGTGACGCCGGCATTGCAGACGAGGATGTCAACGTGCAAGTCGGCGGCGGTGATAGCGGATTTGAGGGCTGTGATAGACGACCGCGAGGACACGTCGCAGATTATGTCGAGGACCTGGGTGTTGGGGGATGCGGACCGGATTTGGGCAGCGCCGGCGGAGAGGCGTTCTGAGTTGGTGGAGGAGATGATTATGTTGCAGCCGCAGGCGGCGAGTTGGAGGGCGAGGGCGAGTCCGATGCCAGTGCCGCCGCCGGTTATGAGGGCGGTTTTGCCCTGAAGATCTTTCATCGTGGGGATGTTCAGGGTGGGCTCAGCTTTTGGGATCAAGTTGAAATAGAAATGAGACTGAAAGGCTTCTGGGTGGGACAATGGTGATGACAGTGAATTGGTAGTAACCAGCGAGTAGAAAATATTACCTATAGCTTACGTGACAGCGCAACATCTTTTCTACATATTCGTCTTAGCCAGTGTATAGGCATGGAAATCTTCTGCCGCTCAAGTTTGAAGAGGACTGGCAGCTTCAGGATGTTGGAAAGGAGGTGGGGTTTGCGACACGTGAATGGTGGGGTAGCTCTTCCAGTCCCAAGCTGGTCGTTCGCGCCTCCCGGTAACACATACCCGATCACCATTTCTCTCTTCCCGCTGAGGGAAATTTGGCAAAAGGTAGGAACTGCAAGATGGTGCGCCAGGGATGCCAAACCGCGTGCTATACGGCCCTGCACGCGCATTGCACCTTTTCACTTCAACAGTAATTACCCAAAACACTCCATAGTTCTTTCTGCGACACGCCTACTCTCAGTTTCAAGAGCCTCGACAGAAAAGCCACCATGTCTTCCGATATCAAAGGTCCTGGTATGCTCTGGGTAACATCGTGTATCAGCGAGTCCGCAAAGGACATCCTCGATGAGAAAACCTACCTCATCGACTGGTACGACAACACCCACATCGCTGAGATTATCCAAACCAAGGGCATCAAAAACGCATTCCGTTACAGGGACGTCGAACAAGGCACGCCGAATGGTTCAAAACCATATTTGGCGTTCTACCCCATGCCAGATATAGCCTTTACGCAGGGACCCGATTTCAAGCACATCACCGTGAAGAGTGACTGTCTGCCTGGGTCAGGGATTTGCTACGATCTCGCGGATATCGACGTGAATTACCTGGGGCTTGTGGGGAAAACCGAGGCAAAGTCGAAGAAGGGTACGTCTTCTAGTGAAGCGGAGATGCATAACATGCTAATAAGCAATTAGAGCCAGCACAGTATATTTTGACCTCAGCAATCGAACCGGCGAATGAGACTTCGGAAGATGACATCAACGAATTCTACGACGAGGTACATTCCCCACGTTGACACTCTTCTATGACCGCCAAAGCTAACTCACGTTCAGCAAGCGAAGGAAATTTCGAAAGATTCCAACTACCTCCGCACAACTCGATACAGGCTGCTCTATGCGCGCTCAAACGCACAGTCAAGGAAACTGAAGGGCCTGCCAACCACAGACGAGCCCGCGCCAGAACCACCCACGTGGTGGGCCATCCACGAATTTTCTGCCGAGCCTTCATCAGCTGCCAGGGACAGTGTGGATGCTGAGCCAAGCGAAGTTCTGACCAAAGCGAAGCAAAAAGAGTTGCATGTTTACAAGCTCGAAAAGGCGCACGGGGGCAAGAGATTCTTTGAGTGAGCCTGTGAGTGAACCGTGGGAGCAGGGGTGGGGGCGCGCGTGGGGGTAGATTTATCGAAATTGGGAATCTCAGTCCCTCGTCATGGCTCAAAGTGCTTCAATGCTACGAAACATCTCACATGTGCGTTCTGGCATCTTTCGATTAAACGGAAAATTGCCGCTTCCAGTAGCACCTGCATAACGAAATCCTGGCTTGCATTTGATCTTATTGAGATCTAGCTAGCCGTGCCCCACTAGCCTCCGACCTCATTCACCGCTAACCCCGCACCAGGGGAAGCTCCTCGGCCGCGTCCGTGACAGGGACGACAAACAGCGTCCTTGGAAGTGTACACCCACCACACTCCTCTCTCCAAAACTACCATGATTGGCGTCCTGCATATATCCAGCTCCAGCTACAGGAGTCCTCGAAGCTCCGATTCCGAAATCTGGGGATGGGGAAAAGGAAACCCGGGGCAAGGGAAAGTATAACTGCATGTGAAGCTCGATCATAGGGTGAAATATGCTAGCACTCCAAGGCTGCGACCCTTGTCTCCATTTGACCAAAAACACCTCACACACGCATCTCAGCGCATCAAACGAAAAAAAGTCGGACGTGCCCGCTCTCGAACGATCCCCACACCAGCATAGCCTGATTGAAACTCAAGCCGCCACACGCCGAAACCAGTCACCACGACTATATAATAAGAAATAGGGAGAGCCTGCCTGTCTATCTGATCAAACATCAACGTCAACATCAACAATCAAACTTGATATTTGACAGACAGACTAGGAAGGCTTGCTTGCACCCCCATTTCTACCAACTATATATTTTTTGCAACCATGCCTTCTGTTAGTCAGATCCCGCCTGCGCGTGTCTTTTTCAAAAATGCCATTATCAATCCATACCCTTCTATTACCGTCGCAAACAGCTCGACGAAAATGCCCTCGTTTAATTCGGTCCCTAGAAACCTCACAACCACGTCTTCAACCACGTCGCCATCTCGGTGCCAGACTGCGATGCCGCAGTCGAGTGGTACGGAAAGGTATTCGGTTTCAAGCGGATCCGGTAAGACTTCCCCAATTGCCCTTCCTTCGCTTGATTATTCTGCACATGCAAGAGTGCAGCTTTGTGGGGATTTCACATGCTAATTGAATGTGTTCCAGCACCGACCGCATGACAGACCGCTCAACCATGTCCACAGCCCCCATCTTCAAAATCTACGACTCGCAGCTGCACAAAGTGAAAATCGCCTGGCTGGGCACGGGCAACAGCGTCGGCTTCGAGGTCTTCGAATTCATCGACCCGCCGCACAAGCCCGCGCCAGACTTCGAGTACAATCGGTCCGGCTTCTTTCATATTGCGGTCACGGCACCCGATGTCAAGGCAACGTGTCAGAGAGCGGTGGAGAATGGCGGAAAACAGGTTGGTGAGACGGTGGAGATGGGTCCAACAGAGAAGGCGCTGTATTTGAGTGATCCGTGGGGAAATGTGATTGAGGTGTTGACTTGTAGTTTTGAGGCGCTTTTGGCGAATACGGGATGAGGAGAGAAGGAAGGGGATGAAGGTCGTGTGGTTCCCATAGTACTCGCAGATATGTACTGGAAATTTAGACAAGCGGTCGCTGTATCAGAAAGTCCATCTCATTGCACTGGAGAAGATATCGTCCTCCTCCACGGAACTTCAAAATTCTCATTCACTTTAAAATTGATGCTCACATGAAAGTACTCGTGGCTCATTAGGTGCTTCCTAAAGTCTTCTAACACCTGACACCTCGGGAAGAGTGGAAGAACGAAATAGTTGGAATTCTTAGTACCCAACTAATCCTTCCTCGGCGTCAATTTCAACTTCAACCCGGGCTTAATCCAATTATTATACACCACCATATTCTCATACTCATTCCTCGGATCCCAAACTTTATTCTCCCCATACATCTCCACATCATTATGCCACAACAACTTCCCAATAATCAGCCTCATCTCCATGTACGACAAGTTCCTGCCAATGCACCCTCTCGGACCCAGTGAAAACGCATTACTGGCGCCCAGCTTGTCGGTCGCGTTTTCGCGATCCATCCACCGTTCCGGACGAAACACATACGGGTCCGAGAAATTCCGCTCCGAGTGCGTGGCTGCCCACATGCACACGGAAACAGTGGTGCCCTCGGGGACAAAGTGTCCGCTGACGGTGTCTCCGCCTGCGGGGACGGTGCGCACGAAGCCGATTGGCGCGGAGGGGAACATGCGGAGGCCTTCTTCGATCACGGCGGTGAGGTAAGGGAGCTTGACTAGGTCTTCGAAGTTGAGATCCACGTCGGATTGGAAGTTTGAGCGGATTTCTTGGGTGAGCCTGTGCAGAATGTGTTTGTGGGGATCCCGGGTGATGAGGTTGAATAGCCCGGTGAGGAAGCCAGCGGTGGTTTCGGTGCCGGCGATGATGAAGAGCGCGCCGTTGACGATGACTTCGTTGAGGTTTAGGTCGCCTTTGTCTTGCTGCTTCATTACGTAGTAGAGGAAATCGCGGTGGTCGCTTGAAGTCAGCTCCATGCGCTTTAGGATCTTCTCGCGGCTGTATTCAAGGTGCTTTTTTCGTGTTTCGCCGATTCGAGCGGGAATGCAGCTTATGAGGAGGCGTTGTAGAGGGCTTCCTGTGGTCGCCATGCGCCGAGTTGCTTGTTCAAAGGCTCCGGCCTTTATTGAGTCGCTGATGAGGGGGACCCAGAACCGGAAGTCCTCTTGAAAAGGTCAGCGATCCATATTAGCTTAGTGGAGGAGTATTGGCTGACCGCTGTGCAAGCATCCGAAAGGCTCGCCCAAAGCCATATCTCCAATGACATCGAAAGTCGTATACGCGAACCAGTCGGTGACGTCTACGATCCCATCTCCTCTCGCGAATTCCTGCATTTTTTGCGAAAACGTTTCCACATAGTTTTTGACAATGTATTCCTGCTCGAGCAACGCCTTGGTTGAGAACGCATGGGACAAAGCCCGTCGCTGGCGAGCGTGATCCGCATCATTCGCCATGGTGATTGTGGATACTCCATGGACAGATGCTATGGATCCTACATGTATTGGATCTTTGTGAAAATTTCTATGGCCTGGTCGCGACCCGTAAATGTCTTTCCAGGCAGATTCGTCGTCGAAGCAAAGCTCGTTCGGGGAGACGCGCACGACCGGGCCATATTTGTCGTGGCAGGCTTTTACGAAGAAAGGAATGCGACCGCGAAGAAGGCTCAGGGTAATGGGGATCTTGTTGTGGTTGGAACGCGCATAATAATATGTTCAAGCGTCAGAGGGGCATACCGGTGACAGTCTTGCTAGCAGCGGTCCGGGGTACTTTGCAAGTGGATGAAAGTATAGTCTATATATTGCAACTGCGAAGAGATATATGGAGAGCTGGGTTTTGTTCAGTACGGTTCAACGCTCAGAAGTTCCACGTCCCACTTACAATGCCCGTGAACACAATGGCCGCCGCCGCCGAAGGCCCAAGATGAGCGAATGGAAGACTTTCCCAATTGAGAACCGCCATTTTGACGAAATTGTGAGAACAGATGCGCCCGTTTGGCCCCTCAATTTCGAGAGGCACATGATATAGTGTCTCCAAAATGCTTTAGGTACCCCAGCCACGCTCAGGGTCAGAACGTGCCCCTCCGGAAAACCATCCCTCTTCCAGAGAGGGAAGTATAATCATCCCAAGTCACGTGTTGCTGGAAGATCAACTTCCGTAGCGCGCATTAGCGGGCCCATATGCAAGGGTCCAATAGTTGATGTGCGGTGGTGTGGAGTGTGAGATGCGGGGAGTCGTTCGGAGAAGGTCAACCAGAACGCGCTAGTCGAGGCTTGTCTGACCTCGCGGCAAGATCAATTCCATCCCTCCTTCATCGCTCCGCGGCATGCTTCATCCAATTCGATAGGCAACAGCACTTCCCATCTCACCATGTGGCAAGCTAGGCTCCAGACTCTGCGTTTCCAGGAACGTCGTGTGGGGAATATTGACGTGCGCGTACCCGACTGAGCTCTCCGACTCGTTTGTGCGTCACACCTCGAGTAACTATCATATATTGATATTTCATCTCAAATCACATATTCTTGTTCTGCTCGCGAGAGGACGCTTCGCAAAGATGGCAACGAAAGGCACTGTCAATGGATCCTCGAAGCGGGTTATGCGAATTGCAGGAGTATCTGGCGGAGTTTTCGACCGCTTCCGAGCAATGGAGGATCTTGCAAAAGATCCAACTATTGACGGTGAGAGCTCTACAGAGTCCGGTGAAAGCTGCTCCTAATACTTTCAAAGTCCTTTTCGGCGACTGGATTTCGGAGATTAGCATGACGTTCCGAGGCAACGAGCGCGCATCGCGCCAACCTGACGCAGAGCAAGTGGCGTTCGAAATGAGCTTCGTTGCTATGCTCAAGCCAGCGATCGAGAACATTGCGAAGAACAAACAAAAAGTTGCAGTGAATGCCGGATCATGTGATCCAGAGGCATTGGCGAAGATCGTTCAGCAGCTCGTGAAAGATTATGACACAGATTTGAAAGTTTCTTGGGTGACAGGAGACGATGTGACGGAGCAATTTAAAGACATGCTAAAGAACGGAGACAAGTTTCCTTCCCTACCTTCGGACACCACGATCGACCAATGGGGTGTGGAGCCCTTATGTGCGCAAGCATATCTAGGAGGCGTTGGAATTGCTGAAGCCCTTCGTCGTGGAGCAGACATTGTTATTTGCGGGCGGGTAGCGGATGCTGCTCCTGTCGTCGGAGCTGCCATGTGGTACCACAACTGGGGTCGAGGAGATTTTACACAACTCGCGTATGCCCTTGTCGCAGGCCATCTTCTGGAATGTAGCTCATACGTTACGGGTGGCTATTATACCGGATTCAAGAAAGAGCTTGTCCTCACGAACAACTTCACTAACTGCGGTTTCCCCATTGGTGAGATCGAAGCGGACGGACAATTTGTGATAACGAAAGAGGAAACAGCGGGTGGAATAGTAAATGTACAGACTGTTACCGCTCAACTGTTGTATGAGATCCAAGGACCCCTTTACTACAATTCCGATGTTACGGCCCGCTTTGATCAAATCAAACTGGTTCAGGAAGCGCCCAATCGGGTCCGTGTAACAGGTGTAGTCGGCTCACCACCACCTCCCACGACAAAGATCGGCGTCACCGCGAAGGGAGGTTGGCAAGCCGAAGTCCATTTCTTCCTCACTGGTCTCGATATAGTGGAGAAAGCCGAGCTCATCAAGATTCAAACTCTCGAATCGATGGGTGACTACCGAAAAGAATTCCAGACCCTGAGTTTCAACGTCACAGGTTCTGTTCCAATGAACCCTAAAAATCAAGCTAGCGCAACCGTCGACCTTCGCATCTTCGCACAAAGCAGAAACGCAGACTTGATGTCAGCAGGAACTCACAAAGGCGTTGCCCCAGATACCCCGAGCTTTGGAAAGTGGTGTATCGAGAATTGCCTGCAAGGATATCCAGGAGGCACTCCGGCCATGGACCTTCGGCAGAGCATTGGAAAGCCTTTCTTCGAGTACTGGGTTGCTCTCTTCCCACAAGATAAAATCAATCACGAGTTGCACACCTTCGACGGCGAGACGATCTCAATACCCGCCCCAACGAATACAAAGGTCTACCCACGACAGCAAGAGTCATATGACACGCCATCTCCCTTACCACCGAACACGTGGGGCGACACAATACGGGCGCCGCTTGGCCACATTGTTCATGGGCGATCCGGAGACAAATCTTCGGACTGCAATCTGGGCCTCTTTGTTCGAAATGCGGATGAATGGGATTGGCTGAGGTCTCTACTCTCTGTTGGTAAACTACGTGAGCTTCTTGAAGAAGAGGACAAAGGGAAGAAGATAGATCGATTCGAGATCCCTGCGCTCTTTGCTGTCCATTTCCTACTGCGAGATCATTTAGACCGAGGCGCAAACTCGAGCAGTACCTATGATATTCTGGGGAAGAATGTATGCGAATATATCAGGTGCAAACTAGTCGATATACCCAAGGTCTTTTACGATCGTGGTACAATTTAGATAGTAATGCAGGCGCCACTGAAGTCTATCAATTTTTTTGTGTCACGAATATGTGAATCCACACGCCCCTACTACAGCGGCTGCGGGAGTAAGTACAAACAGTAGTGCCGTGACATACGACATATCTACAAGTTCTCGTGAACGATGAAGTTCCTTCCCTAGTGCGGGGAAGCGTGCCACGGCGCATAATAATCTACGCGGTACCCGGAAATGGTTCTCCTACGTTCGTCCCTTTATTCTGGTTATATGTCACATGTCGCTATAACTACGAGTATTTGTACACATCGATTTTCGCGTATCTTCGCGGTCTCAATATTTTTCTTCACACAACCTCACCATCGCTTTTTGAGTCATTGAGTCCTCACACCACCATGGCTGTGCCAGTAAATCCTCCATGTATCCGAATCATGCTTTGCTTAAAGAAGAAAGACGAAGTCACCGACGAATTCTTTCACGATTATTGGAAAGGCAATCATGTCAAGCTTGCCCTCGAGAATGCTAAATTCGTAGACAAGGTCTTGCGATACAACCAGGTAAACAAAATTTGAAGCCAATGAAACTAGCACTTGCTGATTAAATCACAGTTCCACACATCACCAAAAATGAGGGCTCAAGCTGAAGAGTTCAAGATCCCTGTACCAGAATATGATGGCATCGCAGAGGTATGGGTGAAGGACCTTGAAACGTGGATGTCGATCGTGACGGATGAGGATTTCGTGAGGGTCATTGCTCCCGATGAGAACCATTTTATCAAGGCGCCTATCAACATTATGATAGGGTACGATAACACGGTAATTGGAGACAAGGTGCCAAAAGAATCCTACAAGTTGTGAAATATCAGAACCCATGCACGCGGCATATGCATTATCGTGTATCTTCTGATGTGAAGTAAATTCGTCTATACGCTTGTCTATGGAGATCAATGGAGCATGGTCTATCGTTACGGCTGAAGAGGTGGAGTATCTCCGAATGAATAGGGCGCAAAGAATGGAGGGTACCTATCACCAGTGACTTCGACCTTCTCAATTTCTGCTCGTATTTGCTGTACCTCCTCGGCCGTGAGACGAACATCAATGGAGCTCACGTTTTCCTCGAGGTATTTGACCTTCTTTGTTCCTCTATAGTCAGATTAGCTAGATCCATACCATTAAGTGAACGATGGGCCTTACGGGATTGGAATGATGTCATCTCCTTGTGCCAGCAACCATGCCAGTGACAGCTGACCGGAACTGCACCCCTTCTTCTCCGCGATTTCTTGCAGTTTCTCCACCAGCTTCAGATTTTTTGGGAAGTTCTCCTTGTTGTATCTTGGTGCATATTTCCTGAAGTCGCCCTCCTCAAAGTCATTCGGACTCTTGATCTGGCCAGTCAAGAACCCTCTACCCAGAGGACTGTAGGCGACAACAGCAATTCCTAGCTCTCGGCACGTCTTTAGAATTCCGATTTCTTCCGATTCGATGTCCAAAGCGAATGGGCTATATTCAAGCTGCACAGCGTTGATGTGATGGACCTTTTCTGCGCGTCGAATGGTCGCTGCCGATACCTCGCTGAGCCCAATGGCGCCTATTTTCCCTGCGCTAATTTCCTTATTAGATTCTTGCAGGCACTTAGATTGGGCTCTGGACCATACTTCTTCAACTGCGCAAGTGCTTCTACTGTTTGCTCAATTGGCGTCTTCTTGTCGACGCGATGACAGTAATATAGGTCGATTTTCGAAACGCCTAGTCTGTTTAAACTTTTCTCGCAAGCCTGCTTCACGTATTCCGCGTCGCTCCGGACTGTTGGTTTTCCGTCTTTGTCCTTCGTTACGGCAAATTTGGTGGCTAGGAATATTTTGTCTCGCTTTCCAGTTCGCTCGAACCAGAGTTTTAACAGATCCTCGCTGTCAGCATCTACCGAGTGTCAGTGCTGCTTGGCCGGTAGGTGGGAGACGGAAGACTAACAAACATCAGAGGTATCCCAGAATGTTGAGCCAAGTTCCAAAGCGCGATCTAGAACCGCGAATCGAGCATCGTTCTGCTCGACCTTTCCATACGAAGCACTCAGACCCATAGCACCGAAACCCAGGGCCGAGACTTTTAGCCCATTCTTCCCGAGCTGTCGTGTTGGTAGCGGGTGCATCTCAAATGAAAAAGTAAATGTCGGGACAGTTTGGTCTAGAGTGAGGGTGGATCGAGCCAGGGCGAGTTGGGGAGATAGCGATAGCAAACACAAAGTGTAATTGTTTAGAGATGTTTTCATACGATATTATTGTACGACGCCAACGTGTGGACAAGCGCTCTGGGTCCAACATGGCGGAAAAGATCCGTGGCTAGAATGCCTTAGCTCATGATGAGCTCCCTAGAGATCACAAAGTCGGAAATGTACTGCCGGCTTGACCATGGGCTAGCTTTCTGTCCCTGGGTCAGCGTTAGCCAGAACGTGACAACTTGTTACCAGAATTTGAATCTCAACAAGCTTGGATTCGATGCACCATGAATGTACTAGTCGCCGGATTTGAGGTGTTAACGTCCCATGTCTGTGCATTCACTGATCGAGCGCACGGACCTAGTCGTTTAGCATCTCTTCAATGTCCTCATCTCCGCCCGGAAATCGATTTTCCAGACAACAACCCCGACCCCAGGTTCGCCACGCGTCGAATTCACGCCGGCTCCGCGCTATCTTCCCCAGAATATGCCCTCCGCATGTGGAGCCTGGTTCTCCCCAGTCTCGTCACACACCTACACTCTTTTTCTCGAACAATGGGCGCGATCTGGAGCCTTTTCATGCTCGGAGACTTCATCTTCCCAGGAGCCGGCGCTGATTCAGAAGACATGGCAGTACTGATAAGCTTTCTAGGGCTATGCAGAGAGCTGTAGTGGACCCGGTTATCAGGAACCATGATTTCTGAAAAAGGCAATATGGGATGATAATCATCCTTAAAGCTGGGGATGCTGGGACTCGCTTAGCCCTTTGTCATGACCCAAACTCGTAGTTAAATATGCCAGACGCTTCCTCGGATCCTGTCCCTGTGACTTCGTGTACCCGAACTACACCCCAGCTCTCGACACCTGTCTTTCTCATTCCCTAGACTTGTCCTTTACAGCTATTTGATATGGCTTCCCATGCCATGGAGAAACCACACAGCGAGGAGATCGAAACTGTTCCCAGCTCCTATCATGATGACACTGTCGGCGAGCGCGGTTTTGAGACCGCTGGTGATGAGCTGCCGAAGGGCTACTACACGTCTATCTCCTTCATTGGAACGTTCATTGCGGTCGGATTCAATCTACTGGTACTCTTTACCCCTTTCCGCTACGAGGACTATCTGCTTACAAGGGCAAGGGCTCAACGGGTGGCTTTGCTTTGATTGCCCCAGTGTTGGGATCTATTTCCGTCGCCCTTGGACCTACCGATTCGATAATATGGCTATCCCTCGTATACACCATGGGACTTGCCGTTGGGCTTACCCTCGTCGGCCGTCTCTCTGATATCTTTGGTCGCCGCTACTTCTTTATTGCCGGCACTGCGCTTGGATGCATCGGAGCGATTGTTTGCAGTACTTCGCATACAGTCCCTACCCTGATCGGTGGCCAAGCCCTCATTGGATTGTCCGCTTGTACTGGATATTCGTATGCATTCGTCGTCGGAGAACTGGTTCCTGTAAAATGGAGATTCCTCGCAAACGCAATCATCTTCATCTTCTCGTTCCCAACAGCCGGCTTCGGAGCCGCTATTTCGACAGCATTCATTCTCCATACGGAGGCAGGATGGAGATGGACATACTACCTCCTAATCATTTTGAACGGCGTCACGGCAATACTCTATGCGCTTTTCTACTTTCCCCCCACATTTCACCAAAAGCACGGACGAGATACCATCATGCAATGGCTCAAGCATTTCGATTACGTTGGCCTCTTCCTTTACACGGCTGGCCTGGTACTCTTCATCCTGGGCCTATCATCGGGCGGATCCCTTTACCCATGGAAGAGTGCGGCAGTCATTGCACCTCTTGTGATTGGAGCCCTACTCCTAATCGGATTGTTCCTGTACGAAACCTATGTTGAATTAGCAGAACCGCTCGTCCCGATGCATCTGTTCTGGAACCGAGGCTGGTTCGCTTCGATGATTAGCTTGTCGTTGGGAGCTTCCGTATACTACTCCCAAGCCATCGTCTGGCCGCAACTCACCAACAACGTGTACGCCGAAGGGAGAGTGATGTGGGGTGGCTTAGTATCATGTCTCGTTGGCATCGGAATCACAGTTGGTGAAGTCATCGGGGGTGGTATTGCAAAGGTAATTAAACTCCATCCACCGACATCCTAGAAAGCACGTTTGCTAATAGTTTCCCTAGAATCTTGGCAGATGGAAACTTCAATGCATAGTCGTCATGACACTTGGTACTTTGCTCCTCGGTCTTGGTGCGGTCTGTAAGCCGGACACTCCAAAAACGGCAATGGCACTCATGTTCCTCGCCACAACATTCATCGGCTGGAATGAAGCACTCGTCCTCCCAATCTGTACTATCAGTATCCGATCTCAAGAGGAAATTGGCACTGCAGCTGGAATCGCAGGGTCCTCGCGTTCCGCCATCTCGACAGTAGCCAGCACAGTCTACTCTGTGGTTCTCACAGCACGCGTCACCGAAACTTTATCAACACAAGTTCCCGCGAAGATTATTGCAGCGGGACTTCCTGCATCATCAGTTGCGGCTTATATGGCTGCTATCGCTGGAGGAGGTACCCAAGCACTTCTCGACAAGGTCCAAGGACTGACACCACAAATACTTGCGACGGGATCGACAGCGTATCGATATGCATACATGGATGCGTACCGGACCATTTTCCTTGTTTCTTTGGCTTTTGGAGTGCTTGGGATAATTGCCAACTTCTTCATTCCGGACATCGACGCTCTGATGGGAGGAGCTGTAGCTACGACTCTGAAGGGAAGACAGAAGGTTACTGAGGGAGGGGTGAAACAGGAGATGTGATGAGGAGGGGTGATGAGGGGCAATAAGGAAGGCACCTGAGAGACAATGAGTGTGTATCAAATGCTCAGTGAACCTGGTAGTGAATGAAGTAATCGTTTCCCTTCTAAGTTCATTTCTGACAACTATTTTTTGGATTAAAAGTTATGTGAGCTTGTGCGCACTCTCCTTCTTCACAAGCAAACAAGCGATCACTAACTCTCATCCTTGCTTCATGTGCTATGAATGTGCTCTAGTACGTCCCAGGTACGATCGACAACCGCCCTCCATCTGAGATAAGCACATTGCCATCTATAAATCTGTGAGCGTGGTTCCAATGGTAATGAAGTGACTACTTACTGATATACGCCCCAGCTCTACTGCATAAAAACAGTAGCGCTCCACCAGCATCCTCTTCAGTCCCTGACCTCTTTGCCGGAATCATATCCGCACTCACAGAACCCTCTTTGGTGAGATCGTCTTTCCCCATCAAGCCCTGAAACTTCGTTAGCCACGCCTTTTTCTTATTTTGTCCTAAATTTCTTTAGAGCAGAGTCTGAATAGGAAGCCATACTTTACTCATATCACTAGGATAGACTCCAGGACAAAAGCTATTCGCCCGAATATCCAATCTCCAATCTGCCATCATCGTCGATATCTGCTTCACCATATGGATAACCGCCATCTTACTGGCAGCATACGCAAACCCCATTCCCGGTCTCCGACTCATCGCGCCAATACTACTGGTTACGACGAACTGGCTCTTCACTCCACTGCTCTTGCTCACTTCGCTCTTGTTGCCCGCATCCATCAATGGCAGAAATGCAACCAAGGTGTAGAAACCCGCCGTGGTGTTAACATGAAACGCATCGTTGAATTTTTCCATTGGCGTTTCCCACAGATACTTGTGGACCTCGGAGAGCGTCGGTCTGCGATCTTTTGGAAGCCCGTACATGTCTGGGCCTGTAGTGCCTGAGTTTGCAATTACGCAATTTACGAAGCCGGCGTCTTTTTCGATTTGAGATGCCGCCGCGGCAAGCGAATCTTTGGATGTGATGTCGCCTTGAATTGGGACGATTGATTTGTTCAGCTGCATTTATTCCTTAGCAATGAATGGTAGAGGGCAGTATACGAGAACTGTTCGCACCGCAGAAGACACAACTTCTTCAAGCTTCTCGAGTCTGCGACCAATGATGTAGACTTTTGCTGCCCCGTTTACGTCGAGCGCTTTTGCGAACATGGCGCCTATACCTTAACATAAGGTCAGACTCGGCGTGTTGTGGCAGTTCAGGGAAAATACGAACCGGATCCCCCTCCAGTAATCACGAATACCATCCCCTTCACGCTAAATAAATTTGACACTTCCAGGTCCGACATATTTCAAGAACCACGACACTGAGGTTCTAGATGGGATAGGGTCTCAAAGATAAGGCAGAAACTTTTTGTGTTCGAAATGGATGCAACTGGAGACATCATGCAAGGTCCATCTTATAATCTAAAAACCGAGGAGGCTTCCAGCAGGGTATCAGCCTGTGCATCAGGCACCGATACGGAAGAGCGAAATTCAGAGGGTGTGGAGATCCCCTTCAGCAGAGCGGGGAATGGTGAAATCGGAAAAGTTTCCTATTGGTTGGTTGGGATACATTCTTCAATTCAGTTCCTCTTCTAGTTTTGAAACTGAACAAACTTATGGGATTTTCATACGATGACATGAACAAAAGAAATTTGTTGTTCAGAAGAGGTGTTGGGGAATTTGTCCGCTTGTGTCGTTGATCAAGGGATGGGAGTGACCTGGTCGTACAACATTCCTCGTTGTAAGATAAGCACTGAGCGGGTTTACCCGATGAGACTGCAGAATATTGCTTAAAGTTTGCGAGAGTGGAGTCTAGTTGACTTGAGCAAGTCGTCCTCGCCGGGTCAATCCCTATTCCTCTAAGCGGGTAACGTCACCGTTTACCGAATTGAGTGAACGGGTTTAATTAGGTATGCTCTCTCCTCTGATAAGAATGATCAAGAAAATCGAAGTGATATCTCTAACTGATAGCACGGGCGTGTATAAATGGGCTCTGAGGTACACCTTGACACAATATGAGATTTTAATAAACAGATGATTGTTAGAATAGTCTGCCGACGGCGTCCGGGCACCCGGAAAGCAGTCAACGAAACTGTAAGGAATGGCGCTGTAAGGGGGACGTTATCCCACCACTTTTAGCGCTCTGTGAAAACCTTCGCGAGCGTACCGTACTCTGAGGTTCCTGAACACGTGTTTTCGGATCGGGCCGAGTCCGGGAACTTGATACGCATTTGGGGCTGAGCGACACAGGACAGATCTATATTGGATTGACGATCACAATTCATATCAATACTTAGCGCCGAATACGGACGCTCATCCCACTAGATTATCATCCATTAACTTCTAACTAACTTTAGGTGGAGTTGGACCTGGTCCTCGGGGCAAGGTCCAGGTTCTCGTAGGACGGAGAGTTTCCGCAGGTTACAAGCCTCGTCCCTCAGCAGTGCAAGGGGAACGGCAGCACTCATCGTCGTCCAAGAGATAAGACCTTGGAACGAGAAAAGCACATTTCCTGTGGGCCTAGCCAGGAACAATCGGGTGATTGAAGGTAAAGCATATGCGTGGTGCTCCAGGACGTGAGGGATGAAAGTAACACAATTGGACACCACCTGCGTGGATATGCAGCTCCCTTCCGATTCCCAGGTATTACCAGGCACCAGAGAGATATCGAGACTGTTCCTTTGGTCCCCGAACGAGGACGGGTTCGACCGGTCAAATCCCGTTGGACGTTTGGGCGACGGCTTGAGGTGGGGGATCCGAGAGACGCAGAGTGGAAAAGCACAAGGAGTGGTTGGCGCTTGAGGCACAATCGGCGAAAATGATTCGCGACCACCGATGGTACCCTAACCCCATTTGGCCCAGCAGATGCTCCCCGGAATCCCGCATCTTCAAGAGCTGCGTGTCGGAGCCCTCTTACCTCACATCATGCTGATCCTTGACCCATTCGTCTTTGCATTGCATCTCCAGCCTGCCAATTCGGCCCAATGCAGGAATCCCGGACTGGCTCTGTGCTACATGCAGCTGCACTCCCATCGGAGCTCTGCGCGAGTGCGAGGATCACCCCAGCACGGCACTGGTACCGTCAAAACAGCATTATTGTGGCCGACAGGACTCCACCTGAAGCAAGAATCCTGGCGTGAGAGAATTGTTCAAGAAATTCATATTTTTAGACCGAGAGTTCACGCTGAAAGTTAGGATTTATTTTCAAGAGCGGACAATGGAATGATCTCTAGCGCAAACCTCTTTCGACAGTGTACCAACCGTTTTGTAATTGGTTTGGGACCCACAGCCGCCGCAGCTTGCAAGCCACACAAGCCATGTCGTCCGATGTACTTGAAACCGTGTTACTGCAGGCTCTCTCAGCTCCCCCATTTCCCTTATTAAGAAGACCGTGGCTGAACGGGCAACTCTCGCTATGCCCGCTGACACGAATATCTTGAAGTTGTGGGACGTGTTTACATGGCTCCTAGGGAACAGCCTGCCAATAGAAGCAGCCATTATTCTTGAGAGTCCTCCGGTCGATCCCCGCCACAAAACTTTACCGAGCGCAGAATGCTCGAGAAAATCATGAATTTTGCATCGGGAGGAATCCATGAATGATACCTTGCAAACCCCGACGACCCCTCTTCAACCCGACCCTGTGCTGGGCCAGGCCGTTGAATACTAGCTTTTCACCGCTGCATTTATCGTCCTTTAGAACGATACACGTGGGCCCAGCTTTTGAATGTGGTAGTAATCCCCAGAAAATCGAAGTTCGCATCATGTTCTTCGGCTCTCCACCATAGGAATCTATTCCCTGGACAACAAAGGGACATCTCTACTCCGAACGAACTCTTTCATCCGCATCGAGACTAATTAGCCCTGTAGGGTGCCTTCCCGAGCTAGTCATGCATGGCTCCTCGACCTCGTATCTCTGTTGCTCAACAACCATCATCGTGGCGCCATCGCCCTCTGTCAGGGCTTGTTTGGAATTTCCGCCCATCAAGCCACGCATTCTTCAGTGGTCACTGCGGGCTTGGCTCTGGTTCTCCCACGAATTCGAGTCTTTGGATATATCACTGACCCCAGTCCACTTTCTCCGATGCAAAATGAAATCTACACTCTTCCGGCCACCATGAACACAGACCCTAGCACCCGATCTTCGAGTACCTTATCACTGGCAATATTCTCTCCTCCTCCTTCTATATCTCAACTTGCAGAATTAAGGGCTATCTCTCTCGATCTTTCCCAAGTAACGAAGTCGCCGCCCTCCAGTGGGCAGGTGAGCGGCTACGGCGATGCTGAAAAGTTGCACCATGAATCCGACACTCCAAATTCGAATACACCAGGCACGCCCATTATGGCTCAGCAGCCCTTGGACCTGGAGCCCGCAACACCCTCTCTCACAAGGTCCCGAGAGATCGCTTTGATTTTCATAACCTGTATTGCACAGTTCTTGTCCCTCGCCGCCCTCCTTCAAACATTGTCGCCTGTTATGATTTTGGCCGATTATTTCCACGTCGAGGACTACGGAACGCTGAGCTGGTTCTCCGCGTCGTACTCAATGAGTGTTGGCACATTCATCCTTCCAGCAGGTAGGGTCCAATTCCACTTATCTCGGCTGCTTTTGGTTATGCTGACCTCATCAAGGTCGCCTCGGTGACATGTACGGCCACAAACGAATCTACCTGATAGGATGGGCGTGGTTCGCCACCTGGTCTCTCATATCGGGTTTCAGCTACTCCTCGGGCGTCGTACTCTTCAGCATATGCCGCGCGTTCCAAGGCATCGGTCCCGCTCTCCTGGTCCCAAATGCGGTCGCTCTTATCGGTCGTAATTTTCCCGTTGGCCAAAAGCGAAACATTGGCTTCGCCCTGTTCGGTGCCATGGGTAAGCATTTCCTCCACCCTATCCATAGGCATAGGCAAGCTGATTGTGTGCAGGGCCCACGGGTGCCACCACGGGTGCTGTGTTTGCGGCCCTCCTTGCTGACCTTGCTTGGTGGCCCTGGGAGTTCTGGATTCTATCAGTGGTGTGTTGTATCGTCTTGGGATTGGCATTCTTCATTATTCCTGACGAAGACGCGGCCATAAACAAAATCAAAGGAGCTCAACGTCCATCTTTCGACTACTGGGGATCCATTACCGGGGTTACTGGCCTGATACTCATTAATTTCGCACTCAACCAAGCTCCACTTGTGACCTGGATGACCCCTTACATTGGAGCTCTCCTCGGTGTTGGATGCCTCTTTATGGTAGCATTTGTTCTAGTTGAACTCTATGCCACGGAATATCCCCTAATTCCTATTCGCGGACTTTCGAAAGACGCCGTCTTTGCGCTCACCTGCATTTTTGTTGGCTGGAGCTCGCACGGCATTTGGAACTACTATCTCTTCCTCTTCCTAGAGCATTTACGAGAACATTCCGCCCTTCTTGCCTCCGCCGAGACAGCTCCTGTTGCATTCACGGGTTTTCTATTCGCATTGTCGACAGTCTGGCTACTGAAACGTATCGGAGTCGCCTATGTTATGTTCATTGCCATGACGTTCTTTATGCTTGGGGCATTATTGCTTGCCACTATGCCCCTCCACCAAACATATTGGGCTCAAACGTTCATAAGCGTGTTGATCATGCCAGGGGCAATGAACCTGAGCTATCCTGCTGCGAATATCCTTCTTTCTTCCTCACTTCCAAAGGAGAAACAAGGCATTGCTGCGAGCCTTGTCAGCACCTTGGTTAACTACAGCATATCCTGTGGACTGGGATTTGCGGGCACACTGGACAGGTACATCATTGCGAAGGAAGCAAAAAGAAGAGGGTTTCAGGGAGGCCCACATCCACTCCAGGACCACAGCCCCAACGTACAGTCATTACGCCTTGTCGCGCACAGAGCAGCATTGTGGTTTGCTGCAGCCTTGGGCGGCCTCGGTATGGTTGTAGCAGCTATATACATCGCAGTCACCGCTTGGAGAAAAAGCTACCGGAGATGATTTCTTATTTCTAAAACTTGATTGCATAAAAGAGTGGGAAACATGGATTTTTTGTACATTTGTACTATTCGTCACGATCTTTCGGGAGTATTTCATCATCATTTTGTATAAACACCACACTGGCATTGGGAACTGGAACTGGAACTTCGAACCGAAACCGGGATTTTGGGAAATATTTGGGAGCATTTGAAGCCTGGAGCCTGTCCTTTCAGTGCGCTATGCTGGAGAAGATCCAGCTATTGACTTGTGCGGAGCCTTGCCCAAATTTGGGGAGCCGGGCGAATCCTTCGAAAATACATTGTAAATACGGCCTCAACCCGGTGCCCACGGTGGCGTGACCGAGACGAAGATTCCATAGCCCGAGGGCGCCCATTGGGCCCACCTCAGCTCTTCAGACAATCAAAAATGATGAAGCATGCATTATCAGTGCAGATTTCTAAGCAGCCGCGTTGCGCTGTCTCGACGCCGTGTGGTGTTGTCAACGCCACAATCTCGCTCGCCAGGGCCTTTCCGTGTGAGACGCGTGGTCCGAGATAAGCCAATGACAAGGCGTGGTCATAGAGGAGCAGTCTGTCCAATGAGAGCAGGGTCATTACAAAGCGACCATTAGCACGTGAGTGGCACATTCTCATCCGACTTGGGACTGGCGGGGCAGGGATTCCAATGCGGGGATCCCAGCAATTTGGCTCGGCCGTGCCAACGTCATAATTGCATTGGCTTCCGTGCCAGAGTTTTCCCGTAGCTCAACTTCATCAGGCTAATTTTGGGCTTCAAGAGAGAATCTTTGCATTTCGGTTTCGTCCTCCTGCTCACATTTTTTCATCCTACGATCTCATTGCCATTAAGACTGTACCAGTAGTATCCTATCGTTAGGAAATACCAAGACAAATTTCCGTCCACGATCTCAATATGACTATCGGCATTGCCCTTATTGGAAGCGGTATGCTTGAAGTGGCATGCAGTGAGGGGTCAGTACTGACTCTACGCTAGGAATCTTTGCAAAAGAGGAACACCTTGTAAGTCTGATACTTAGCGCACCTTCCCTAACCACCTATTATTTCGATACTATATGCAATCAAAACTATCACTGTCTGGTAATTTGGCTTGCTACGTTCGTTTTTTCCCTCTTCCAGTTCCATTATCTCTTATCAGTCATTTCATTCTATTCAATAAAGACTAACACCTTCAAGCCAGCCATCCAAGCAACTCCATCTTTGGCGCTGAAAGCCATATACTCTCGCTCTCTCGCCTCCGCAAAAGGCCTTTCTGAAGGATTGAACAGCGTCGATCTTTACAGCGAGGATAGTGAAGGAAAGAACTATGATGAGTTATTAAAGCGAAGCGATGTCGCTGCTGTCGTCATTGCGTGAGTCTCCGGCTTTCTTGCAAGCTCTCGATTACATACGTTAAGACCACGTATGTAGGCTCCCTATCCCAGTCCAGCCCGAATACATAAAGAAAGCCCTATCCGCCGGCAAACACGTCTTTGCCGAAAAGCCCATAGCAAAGGACGTCGCAACGGCCAATGAACTACTGAAATGGTACAAAGACAACATCACGCAATCTCCTTGTCCAACCTTCGCCATAGCTGAGAATTTCCGCTTCCTCGAAAGCTACCTCTACGCCTCTGAGCAAATCGCAACGCTAGGCCGCGTTCTTGGATTCAGGACCCGTGTCTCCGCAATGGTGCAACCAGGCGGAAAGTACTTCGAGACTGCGTGGCGTAAGACGCCAGAGTACCAAGGCGGATTTTTGTTGGACGGGGGTGTGCATTTCATCGCCGCGACGAGATTGATGCTGGGAAAAGATCAGCCTGTGAAAGTTAGTGCGTTTACGACGCAGCTGCAACCTCATCTTCCGCCCGTCGATACGCTCAATGCGACTATTTTGCTGAAATCTGGGGCCTCGGGTACCTTGGCGCTGTCGTTCGGCACGACTTTCACAGGCTCTGAGTATGCTGTCGCGTGTGAGAAGGGCACCGTCTGGGTGTCGAGGGGCAAGGTTGTGGTGACGAAGGATGGAAAGGAAGAAGAGAAGAATTTCCCTGATGAGGGTAATGGTGTGAAGCAAGAAATCAAGGGCTGGGCCGAAAGCCTGGAGAGGGGGGCCATCAACGAGAGACAGGCACCGGAAGAGGCGCTGGAGGACCTGAAACTATTGGAGGCGTGCTTAAGATCTGGAGAAGAAGGCGGCGCCCCGAAGGGTATCTGAAAGTCGGCTACCTAACCGGTGTTTGGCTAACAGTGTGTCGGAAGCCTGGCTCTACCTCCAAAAGTCTAGTGACAAGATTGACTGATTACTGAATAGAACCGTCGAGCTGTCCGAACCATTTCTAAAACCGTCCTATTGAACGGACTAAGTACACTCATGTTTGTTCCCTCTTCTCACCCTATTTTTTCTAAAGCGTCGAGCCAGCATGTGCCAGCAGTTCTCCCGTCGCCCTAAGTCTCCCTCTGCTCTGTCTTCATCACAAACACTGCACGCCAACGGGAAATCAAAGGCCTTAATCACTAAAGCAAAACGAATTGTTTTACTCAAATGCTTCCATTGCTGCGTGGTCGACAGGAGGCTAATATATAATACGCATCTCATCTTTATACTCCTGATACCAATTTCCAGAGACCGGTTCCCCGACCAATGGTTTTACTACGCCATGGACAACTCCCAGAACTCAACTATTTGCGCAGAAGGCCCCTCGAGGGAGGTGATTCCGTCTTGTTCCCGATCTCGAGGGATGTTGCTCTATAACTTTCGAGGACAACTGTATGGAGCTCCTGGCACGTATAGGACCACATAGCACGAGATCAGCCCACAGTCACGGAGGCAATGTCAAATCTCAGCCAATCAGTCCACATCTTTAGCAGATGCGTTACCCTATCCTTCACAGCAGCTCGATCGCTACGAGAGGCTCTGATAACGAATCCAGACGTAGCTGCATACGCAAATCAAGTAAAGACATACGCCTTTCCCAAGTCCCCTGACAGCACAGACCCCTGCCACGTCTGTACCGCGCTTCTGACCTCCTCGCATGCCATAGTTCTCGACATCTCTCTCCATTACGAAGCGTTCCTCGTCCCTTTGGACGGGGTTTTCGTCGCCCATCATGGCTCCGGCTTTCGCTACACTTTAACCGTGCATCTAGCCCCTGGCTAGCTAGTTCCTCTGTGAGACCCCGATTTCGAGCACAAATGGTCCGCGTTCTCCGAAATCGACCACCGGACCGCGATAGAAGGTATCGTTCTTCCAAATGCGGCGAGAACTGTGGTAAGCAGTCTCACAGGCGATCTGGTTCCGAGTCGAAAATATATTGCTGTTATGGGTGTGTGGGACTACAAGCCAAAAAGATCGCCCATGTGGAATTGGATGGGAAGTTCATTGTGAAGGTGATTGTTATAGGGGCGGACTTCAGGAAAAGCAAAGTCAAGGTTAATATTCCTTTGCATGATTGGCTTTTTAAGGAGTGAGAATAGGAGATGGGTTGGGTTGATGGATGAGGAGGGGTTTGAGAGGTATGAAAGGAGCTGTGGTGACACGCTTGGTAATCTATCCCTGGATTTGAGGGGTGGGGATCTGGAGGATGGGATGCTGATTAGGAGGATCGAGAGGGTGGCACGGATGGTGGAGAAACTGGTGTTGGAGAAGTAAGAGTTTTTGAGGGTTAGAAGAACGTGGGACAGATCGTACTGAGGGAAGCTTGGAAGCCGCGCAAGTCTTGAGGTTTTGCTCCAACACAAATAATGTATACCATACCTACTCGAGTACCAAACGTTACGTTGTGTGGCACTGTTATCAATCCAAAATTTCCTCGGAATTTAGTTGGTATGGGCTATGTTAAAGAGCTGCAGATGAATGCTGCAAAGGACACTGTCACATTATGAACAAATATGTAATACAAACACCTCGGTGTCACCTCCCTTGTTTTCATCGCCCTCGTTTTTTTCTAACATCACGCGCGACTTCCCACTCCAGTATGACCTCGCCAACCTCTGCCCTTTCCGAATGCAGGGTATCAACCTCGTCACCTCAAGAAACCCTATGGGAGTCCATACACTATTCCCAACCCAGCGTCTCCGCAACCCTCCAATCCCTCTCCCTCTCTCCTCGCCCCTTCGCAAACTGCGTCGAATCCTCTATCCCCATCGCCGGTCCCTCCGCACCGCTTTACTCAACACCCCCACTCTATCCTTCTACGCCCCTTACGTCAAGCTCTACAGCTGTCCCTCCATCGCCTCATCCACCGAGCCGAGCGACGTCATCGTCGGCCTACTAACGCCCCTCTTCGCCCTCATCATCGACGCCGTAACGCACCCGGAAGCAATTCTGATTCCTGTGAACAGCTCCTTGAACACCACGGGTTGGACCACGTACTCGGGGCAGAACACCTGGGAGCCGTATACCTACTTCCTCGAAAGTGGTAGCGGTGCTCAGTGCCCGACGTTAACATTCTCCGATGGAGTAAGAAGTAGTCCAAAATAAGTAGAAGACACGCGCGCGTGTAGTCCGATGGAGCCAGAGACCGCGATGCGCGCTATCAATTTGCGGAACGCGCGGAGAATGGTGGAAGGGGACGCTAAGAACAAGGATGGGAATGGGAAAAGGCAACTGCTGGAGAGTAAGAGTATTGCGGTTTTACGGCTGTAGGACTGGGAGCCGAGGTTATCCCTTCGGTCTGCATTATTGACACTGATACTGACGCTGATGTTCCTGCTTCTGTTGACACTAAGCCCAAATTCTCCGTTACGACGCTCCGCATGCGCATTGGATTCGCCGCGCAAGATATCACGATCCAGATCCCGTATTTGGATTGGCTGGTCAAGAATAAGCGGAATAGAGAGTTGAAGGCCGCGTTATTGGAGAATGAGGAGTAGTTGCCATGTCACGTGAAAAAGGTGTCGCCGAAGGAGTATTTCTGTATTTCTCTAAATACGAAGCCAGAGATGAGGGATTATATGGAACAGCAGAAGAGATTTGCGTTGGAGTCGGATGTGGTGGAGAAGCTGGGGGTGCCGCGGAGGGAGTTCCTTGAGATTGTTGAGAGGGTGTATAGGGTGTTGTCTGCAGAGGATTGATACTAGGTTGAGTGTTACGTTGAAGGTGTTGTAAGATATTTGCGAGAATGGACTCGTATGACTGTTAATATATAGCTTACGCGCCTTTACCTTGTCCGCACTTCTTCCTCTGTACACTTCCTCGCAATCACAATTCCACTTAGGTCTCTATTACAAACCGTCTCACCGCTCAAAACCGACAACGATCAGAGCGAATGTGAGAGTGTACCGAAACCTCAAATAGTTACACAAATAGAATCGTTTCGTGTGATTTTATGACTCACCTGTGCTCCTAGACGCAAAGTGTGTGCAAAAACATGAATCAATGAGGAGTTTAGTTATGATGAGTTGGTATGATTTACGGTGGTTGACTCCACTACCGAGTAGCTGGCCCGAACCCTACGCCTTTGGGCCAATTTTGATGGTTCCTACGGTATGACTGAGACATGTAAAGTTGGAGATGACGTGAAGGACTGGAAGGCCAGGGCCGGGGTCGTTAGATTGGTATGCCCCTCGATCCGTCAAATCATGTTTATGCTAGTAGACTATGGCCATTTTCCTCATGAGACTAGATGGGGCTTGAAGCGAAAGCAAATAATCTCGTCTGCCACGGCCTACTTCGGGCATATACTACTGGTTTTGGTGTGGCTTGACGGGCTGGCTGTTCCACGCAAGTGAGCTTAGCATATGGCCCTTGTAGCTTATAGTGCTTATGCTGGAATCATCATTGCTATATATCTCAGGTTCCATTTGCTGCTGCGCCCTGTGGGTTTGAAATCGGCTCCGGGGTAATTGTCTCTTCGATCTGGACGGGATTCGGCGCTTGCGGCTCCTGTGCCGTTTGGCCCTTCTCATCCTCATCCTCTAGTCCCAATTTTTTCAAATCGATCGCCAAGGGATCTGACTCTTCTACAGCTCTGGTAGGGCCTTCCATACCAGGAGGCGGGAGTGCCCATTCGGGCAGATCCGTCTCATAGTCCCACCTTCCTTCCTCGCACCGGTATCGACGGGCGTGCAAATAAATGCCCAGCTCGTGTACGCCAGGGTCGCTGTACAGCGGGGTATCGCAGATGTTGCAGGTCTCACCCGTCATCTTCTCCGCCTTGCGCTTGTGATACGCATCAACCACTTCATCATGATATGCGACTGCATCTGCAACTTCCTCCTTGCCCATGCGAGAAAGCCGTGTCATGATATCCTCGTCGTTCTCGGCGTCGGAGCGCCCTCTCCCGAGCGAGGGCCCGAAGACGCGCTGATTCGCGTAGATGGGGTCGTTGGAGATGGGGTGGCCGAGGAACTGCAGGTGCACCCGAAGCTGGTGGGTGCGGCCCGTGAGCGGGAAGCAGCGAACGATGGAGTAGCCCCTCATCTTCTTCCACGCCATGCCCGCGTGTTCTGTCTCATCCTGTTCTTTCTCTTCTTTGTTGTTACCGTCTGCCTGCGGATAATATGCCATCCGCTTGAATACCGTCCTTGCTTCCTTCCCATTCGCCCTCACACAGTTGAGGCCAAGTTTCGGGCTGATTTGGAGAATGGGCTTTTCGCACACGATCTCGCCTTCGGGAAACTCGCCTACGACCCTCGTGACATACTCCTTCTTCACGCTCCGGTCCCGGAGCTGCGCGCTGAAGTCGTCGGCCGCTCGCCTGTGTTTCCCGATGAACATGATGCCGCTCGTAAGGCGGTCCAGTCTGTTGCATGGCAGAGGGTTGAAGCTGTAGCCCCTGTCCGCCCGTATGATTTCGATGACCGAGTTGAAGTTGTAGCGTCCAGCGGGATGCACGGGCACGCCGGCGGGCTTGTTGATGACGATGAGGTCGTCATCTTCGTGGACGATGCCGACGGGCTGCGCGCTCACGGGGGGCTCGTGTCGGTGGATCGTGTGCGAGATGATGTCGCCGTTCTTTACGGGCGAGGTCAGCGACGGTACAGGCTTGCCGTTCACCGTGACGCGGCCCTCGAGGATGGCCTTTTTATAGTATTCCCGCGGTCGGTCGCGAAACTCGGAGCAGAAGATGTCGAAGATCTCCCGCCCGCGCCAGCGCTCTTTGCAGTAGGTGTTGTAGGTGAAGTGGTAGGGCGTCACTTTGCGCAGGCCATCGTCGAGGTAGTAGGGTGGTGGCCAGGGGCTGCAGGGCGTTGTGATAACGGCGGGCGGCGCTTCAAATGTCTCTGGTGGGGGCGGTGGGGTGTGGTCCAACATGGAGTAGGGGACGAGTGCCAGCTGGGGTTTGGGCAGGCGCCCTTTGCTCGCAAGGTAGGCGAGGATGCGCGGAGAAGGCGCCAATGTGGGATCGGTGGAAGGCTCGTGAAGCTGTACGAAGGGAGTGCGGTGCGCGTCGCGGTGTTGGCCCGTCGTCAACGTTGCTGGTTGCACGAACCTCGGAGAATTTCCCTTTCCATGGGAGGATTTTCCACATGCCCAGCATCTTTAGCCGGCAGCCGGACCATGGTGCAGATCATTTAGATTAAACAGACCTCACTTCAATAATCGCCATACTCGCCTTCATCCACAAAGACACTCTTCGAAATGGCAGCAGACGGCTTGAAAGCGCGCAGACGAGGCGACTACAAGTTCCAATTGGAGTACAGGACGCGATGGTAGGTGTCGTCAGCGGCCCCGCACTGCGGTTGCGTGTGTTGATAAGGAACCCCCATAAAGGAGCGACAACGACATGTACCACCACCTGAACAACTCCATCTACTACTTCCTGTTCGACTCGGTCGTGAACACATACCTCATCAACCACTGCGCGCTGCATCCTCCGACGTCCTCCCAGATCGGCCTCGTCGTCCATTCGCACTGCGACTACTTCGCGCCCATCGAGTTCCCCGCAGTCGTCGATCTGGCCTTGCGCGTGAATAAGCTCGGCAAGAGCTCCGTCACGTATGAAATCGGCGTCTTCGAACGCGGACAAGAGGAGGCCAAGGCTGTCGGCGAGTTCATCCATGTCTTCGTCGACCGCGACAGCAGGAAGCCTGGCCAGCATGGCACGGCCGACGAGCTCAGGACTGGGTTGAGCAAGATTCTGGTCGATAAGGCCCGGCTCTAAAGATAAGGCCGGACCGCGGGGAGCAGGTGGTGTTGTACATAGCGTGGCAATCACCAAGTGGAGACTCTGGAGAGAGGCTTTTCTCAGCACAGCTGCGAGCTCGTCGCGAAGCTCGCCTGGAACACTCGACGGATGAGTGCTGATGCTGCTAAGCAAGCCCGTCTGCAAGGCGGATGAGTCGGACCTCGAGGCCTACCTGAAAGGAGGAAGCTTGGCGATGCTTGAATCTGATAAGACAGGGTCGCTCCTTTGCCGGGCGGGGCATTCACCGCCTTGGCACACGGTACTTGGCACGCTAACAAGCGGAGGTTCCGGTCAACGAAGTGTCGAAGAGAGCGCCGTGTTGAAGGCTTGCCAGGCGGACTCGATTAGTTGCACAAGTTGAGGCGGCTTTCTGGGGCACAGAGTGGAGCCTCAAGCATCACAAGCAGCATTTGAGGCCGTCTAGAGCAGTCCACGGTCAAAGGAGCCATCATCGATCCTCGCAGATGCGATGCTGCTGAATAGCGAGCCGACAGGTGCGAGTCGACGCCGTGGACGTTAGTTTTCCTGGATTGCTCGAAAGAGAAGTTCCTTCTGCGGTGCGCCCTGATCTGGTGGGCGGTGATCTTCGCCGACCACTCAGGCACGTCGTCTTTCTCAGCTCTCGCTCCACCGCTCTTTTTTCGCTCGCTGCCAAGACGTGCCACCAGGGGGTCTAGATTTGCTTTTCCCCGCCAATCCACAGCACTCCTCGCCGTCGTATTCTCTTGCATGCACCGCGATCCGTTGGATTCCATTCTCCCCAGCCCCTCCTTTGGCGAACTTTCACGACACTGGCCCGCAGCGCTCCATCACATCACATTGCCTCCAGGGCTGAAAATGGAGCGCCAGCGCTTGCGGCCATGCGCTGTTGCTGCGCCAGCCTTGAACATGCTCTGCTGGGCCTCCAGAGATACCTGGCCAGAATTCAACTCCCACATCTTGGAGGACTCCCAGGCCAATGCCCCTCATTTCGCTTCTCGACGGTTGACAGATGTCGTTTCCCCACGCAACAAACAAGCAATCGCCTGTTTGGCGGCATTCTCGTGAATCCAATCGCGAATGATTCATTGTTAAGCTGACGTTTCCGTATTGATGGTGGCCGCAGTCAGCCACGGGGACGCCACACGACTCTCCGCACCTTGTGAATGGTTGCACAAGAGGCTCAACTTGCGCCGCACCTTATGCTCTCGAGCCCAAAATAACTGCCCACCTCGGGAGGAGCTTTTTATCACCGATCTGTACTGGACCCCTGCATCATTTGCGGCTTATCTGATTGGCTCTGTATCACCAGCCCTCTCCCTCGGCCTCTCACCCTTCAAGTTCCACGCGTTTTGCGAGATGAAGACGCAGAGCCATCGTACTCAGGGGTGATAGGCGACGAGAGCTTGTCCCAACAAAGTCCTTGAAGACCAACAGTTCTGTGCTGTGGCGATGGAATGCTCGACTCTGGACCCGTCACCACGTGCATAAGCCCAAACGCATGGACGCCCGCCCAGATTCCAAGCGCCTGTCATCCACGTCTTGGCACTGCATAAAGCGCGCCTGGTATTGAACGTCCACGAGGGAAGCTTGGCCTCTGCCAGCACCGCGCCCAAGCTCCAAGACAACAAGCCATGCAACCTGCAAACTTTATTGATTCTGTTGCCTTTTTTGGGTAATCACATTGCGGGCCTTGCAACCAAATCTGCTCGGAATCTGCTCAAAACCACGGACGAGGATTGCCCATGTTCGTCGCTCCTAGGAGATTTGGCAGGGAGACAATTCCAAATCGAAACCGGCTTATCTAGCCAGCAGAAGCTCAATAAAGAATAGCGAATTGGTCTTTCTTTGCTTCCAAATCGACTCTTCTACCTGTTCAGCGACTCTTTCCTCGTCTAGACCCTGTCAAATGGCTTCCTCCTGAATGCCTGCTAGACGCCTGTGCATAGGGCATCTGCCTAATACGGCCCAAACCTTCCTGCTAGCCGAAAACACGAAGCCATGGCGTCGGTTCTTCGAGACACCAGATCAGAGCTTTCCACCGCAGCTCCTCCGGGCCTTACACATGGCTGAGGCTTGGATACGCCCACTCGGCTTTCCTTCAGCTTGGCCTCCACGCCATGAGAACACGAGAGGTATAAGAATGGTATGGAGGGCCCCAGTTCAACATTCCCCTCTACATCATCCGGCTCTCAAGCTTTTCCAAGCTTCCTCAATTTCTTGGACAACCCTTGGCTTCATCTCGTCAATTTCCCCGGTCACTTCGAATATCATTTCAAGATGCGTGTCACCAACGTCCTCTTCCTCGCTGCTACGGCTTCGGCCCTCTCCTTCCCCGACCTCTCTCCTGTCACTGATCGCTTCAACGATCTTTTCCGTCGCAAAGATGGTGGCAATGGAAATTGCGATCCCAAGTGGAATGACATCTCCAAGATCCTCACTGCGAAGTTCTTGAGTGGTGGAGAGTGCAACGACGATGCGAGAGCCGCCATTCGTGCTGTCTTCCATGACTGTGGAGGTGAGACAACAGGATTCTATCAGGAAACCTGAATATTAACGTTTGATAGCCTGGGAAACTAAGCTTGGAGCTACCGGGGGATGTGATGGAAGTCTTGCACTTTCTGGAGAGGTCTCTCGTCCTGAGAACGGGGGTCTGGCCCCTATCGCTGCCTACCTCAAGTCTCTCGCCCAGCAGAAGGGCGTTGGTGTTGCCGATATGATCGGTTCGTTACCTTGACCCAAGTCAACAAGTGCGTTATGCTAACAGTCCCAGTCTTCGCGGGAAGCCATGCCATCGTTAC
The DNA here is from genome assembly GCA_002105025.1 of Clohesyomyces aquaticus. Classification (NCBI taxonomy): domain Eukaryota; kingdom Fungi; phylum Ascomycota; class Dothideomycetes; order Pleosporales; family Lindgomycetaceae; genus Clohesyomyces; species Clohesyomyces aquaticus. The sequence goes on from MCFA01000026.1 coordinate 157,311, forward strand.
TTGTCCGGGAGGCCCACGAGTCCAAACTTGGATTGGCCGCAAGGACTCAAGCACGCCTCCTCCGGGCGGTCTCCTTCCCGATGTTCATGCTCCTGCTGCCGATCTTTTCAAGCTCTTCCAAAACAAGGGCTACGATGCGGTTGGTCTCGCTGCACTTCTCGGTGCCCATTCCACATCCAAGGCATTTGGTCAATCGGAAGCCCCTGCTGGCACTGCTCAAGATTCTACCCCAGGCAAGTGGGACGTCAAGTATTACGCCGAGACTCTCAACCCACCCCAGGGCGTCTTCGTCTTTCCATCCGACGACAAGCTCTCTAAGTTCAACGACGTGGGCAAAGAGTTCAAGGGCTTCGTCAACAACCAAGGCAAGTGGTCTGGCAAATTCGCTGACGCCATGGCCAAGATGGAACTCTTTGGTGTTGCTTCCACTTCCGGCATGGTCGACTGCACGAACGCCCTCCCTCAGTCCACCCAATCCAAGCGTGAGATGAAGGGCTTCAACATGTTCAAGCCAAGGCACTAGAGCCGCTCTATATGTGTTTTATGTTTTCTACTTGCGTCTCACGTGCAAGTTTAGCACGTTCGAGAGGGCCACGACGCCAGCATCGTGTATAGGCACACGATGTTGGTCATGCTTTATGACATCTGGATCTAGATACCGTCTACTACCACCGGGCTAATTGTAATTATTATTATCATTGTCGAATCAAAAGTTTGGAGCCTCATTATCACGCTCATATCGTCTTGCCTTGTATTTTGCCTCTCTCAACATCGTCTTCCATCGGCTTTGCTTGTTCGTTGTGACCTCGGTAGCGCTGGCCGGCGGGTGTCGTTGACCTCGGAATATGCTAGGCTGTCTTGGCTATTTAAGCTTTTTTGGTGGGTCTCCCCCATACCCATGGGTCACCTCATCCCTCCCGTACACATTAGCCGCCATCAACCTCAATTTAATTCCCACAACATGCACAGACCGCACTTTACATAGCCTTTGGAGTTTCGTTAATTACCCGTCCTGAGGTTACGCAATGCCAAGTTACTCGTACATGACGTGCATTGCTGGCAGCTGCATGAAAGGTGGGAAACTGTGGTTTACTTGGCGTTGACTTCACTTCACATCTTGACTTGGTGACCATTGTGCGTAACCAATTTGCCTTATTATTTCATTCTCGATGTTTTTGGAATCTGCTCTGCCGCGCTGTTTGTGTGGCCGGCTTCTCGTCAGCTTGATTCCTCTTTCTCTCGTTTGCTCTTTCGCGGCAGCGACATTCGATATTCAAGGCATATCCTCTGTATCCCACCCCTTGGTACAGGCGCAAACATGTCGGACATCCGATCAAAGCCTCGCTCAATCCAGCTCTCAATGGGCCTCAACCCCGGTCTGCCATACCGCATCGGAGGCCGATCATGGCGTTCCTCCCATCCTGAAATTGTTCTGCGTCTATACGACTCGTGACTTTGCAAATGGCCGCGGACTCAGTATCGTTACTACACCAGAAGTTGCTATATCCATCTCGACCCCCAGCACGCCGATTCAAGGAACAAAAAGTACAAGAACCATCCTGGATGGTCGTCCACCGTCCTATGAAGCCCGGCAAACACATGACCGCGGAATCGGACTTTTCGCCAATTCATCACTCATCACAGGAGCAACATATATGCTACACTCGCCCGTTCTCATCATTTCGAGAGAGGCATTAAATAGCCTTCCACGATTGCAGATTTATGGCCTTTTGAATCTGGCGGTAGATCGGCTTCCAGCGGGAACACAGGAGCTTTATATGGCACTGGCTAAGAGTAAGGGAGCAGATGCTGATGCAGTGGATGATGTGTTTCAGACGAATTCGATGGGTGTGGAGGTTGGTGGGGTGAGACATTTGGCGGTTGTGCCGGAGGCTGCGGTAACGACTCCCTCCCGTTCAATACGCTCATAATTTCCCCTGAATCAAAATTACGGACATACTGATATTGGGATAGAGGATTAATCATGCCTGTCGGCCCAAGTACGTGTCCCTGTTTCGCCACGGACTTTGGTACGTAATTGGGAATTTGAGGCTGACAAGCTCAGCTCCTATTATCGTTTCTCGGCCCAAACCCTAACCCTCGACGTCTTCGCCCTCAAATCCATCAACCCCGGCGAGGAACTAACGTTCAGCTGTATGTAACTACTCTCCCTTCCCTACCAGCACTAACACCCACCCTAGACGGTCACTCTCTCCTCCCCCATCCCAAGCGCCTCACCTCCCTCCAGCGTACCTGGTCCTTCACATGCACCTGCACTCTCTGTAGCTCTCCCTCTGCCATGATCTCCGCTTCCGACGCTCGCCTCAACCGCATTGAAATTCTCAGCATCGTCCTCCCCCAAACCTGGGATAATTTCCCATTGCTACTCAAGCTGGCGCATGAGATGGTGGAGTTACTGGAGAAAGAAGATCTGGTGGTTGAGAGACCGCGGTATCAGGAGATTTTGGCATATGCATATAGTCAGCTTGGGAAGGAGGAGGACACGAGGGAGTGGGCGAGACAGGCAAGGGAGGGATGGGAGGTTGTCGCTGGGAAGGAGAGTTGGGAGGCGAGGAGGATGAGGGAATTGGAGGGGGATGTTAGGGGGCATGGGAGTTGGGGGGCGGCGAGGGGGAGGGGATGATGGGTTCGTATTGGGGATAGCGTGCTACGAGGAGCATGGGGTATATTGGCAAGTGCCGTGGTGGATTGAGAGGCTTGTCACGCTGCAGCTTGAAGGCCGAGAAGGGAGTAGTAGAATGAACACGACTGAAGAATTCACGTGAAAAGTTCGAGAAAGGTTCCGGCAAAGATCCACAGACTCGTTCACTCGTTCTTATATCCTTCAGTCATATGTATTTCTTCAGACTTCTGCATCCCTGTGCCTCGCCCGTAGCTCCAACAACTGTCGCAAACACACCATTACTTCACAAGTACAGCAGTGTGATCCTAGTCATATCATTACTAAGTTCAGACGGAAGTCATGAGCACCCGCTCGCCCCCACTTTCTCCAGTACGCCATGTCTTTGTTCGGCTTATTTTCTAGTCCTTTCAAGCCACTTCTAAAGAACTACCTCTCCCCTCTCTTTTCATGGACTGGTCCGACCTCCTTCTTATTGGAGTCCATGCAGCTCCACTTCCCTTCCATGCCATAGATAGCGATCGGTGCGATTTCATACACCCGCAGCCGACAGTCATTGGGTTCCCCGGCTGCAATCTTTAATGCTTCCCACAGATCACTTCGAAATCCTCCACATGCAGCGACAATGGTTGAATTGTATGCACCTGGAGCAAGCACTCACCCGTGAAGCTGTCGGCTGCGAATTTTAGTGGGAACAGCACACTATTCTCTCCGGATCATGAGCTGGAAGTCTAGCTATTTTATTTCCACCAGCGGACATCTCTCATAGGCAGAACAGAAGCGGTTTTTTAATTTCCACCAGACGTTCTAGTCTCCACAGCATGCTGAGTGAACAACGGGATTTTATTCACACACAGCAAACAGTCAGTCATACCGTTCATTCCTCCGGTATCACCAAGAGAGCAAGAGAGAATTTTATTTCTCTGCACGGGACGCTGCCCTCCCCAGCATAGAGCGAGGGCAAGAGATTTTTATTTCCCTCCACGGGAATCTCTGCTCTCCACAGCATCGCCTTGGGGAGTTGCATTTTATTCTCCGTCTCTCCATTGCGAGAGCGAGTGCGATATTTATAGTGCTTAAAGGCACAGGCACACGCTGCTTTCCACGCCATGGGTTGAGCTGACGAACCTTTTATTCGCCCGCACCGAACGGTCTTTTATGGCAGGCGGCGGTAAGACATTTCTTAGTCCCCAGAGCACGACCTCTTCCGCGCACCATGTACGAGGGGAGAGGTGGATTTTATTCTCCTACACTGAACAGCCTCCTAAGGAGGGCGGCAGCAGGAGTTCTATTACTCGCCATAGCACACCCTGGTCCTCGCAGCACTTTCCCAGTTGGAGATGAGTTTTATTCCCCTACAACCCAAAATCTCCCATGCTTTGTTATTCCGCTCGCTTTATTTCCCACAGTGCGCCCACTTCGCACAGCATTGTCGTTCTCGAAGTGCCTTTGACACACCCACTGCCCAGCGTATCCCATGGATGGCCATTGCGGGCTATTTATCTCCCCCCATGGACAGTCCACGCAGCATTTTTAGTCCGAGATCGATTTTCTTCCCCAACAGTCCACAGTCTCCCATGCAGAGGCATTGCCGCCTGTTTATTGTCCTCCACCACCTCAGTCTCCAACAAGCTCCAAGTGGCGAATGGGGGCAATTTTTTCGTTAGCAGCTCAGAGCCCAAGCCTCCCATAAATGTCCGAGTCTGTGGTTTATAGACTTGTACAGCAGAGCCCAGTCTCAACATCATCGTGTTGGAAGAAGGAGGTTTTATTCCCCAACACACGGCTCATCGTACGGATCTGTATTGATTTTAATCCCCACCAACACAGAGAGCCACATCATATACTAGCTTGAAGCTTTTAGTCCAGTCCCCGGGCTAGAACACACATATTGTCAGTGGTGCTGGTGTTTATTCCCAGCCATATACGAGGAGCAACGTAATTTTATTGCTCCATAGCTCATTGTTGTTTCCGTTGACGATTTTTAGCACCCACCATCGGAGAGACACATCGATGTACTCTCCATCCTTTTATTCCTGTTCCCAGGCCAGAATGCGCATTATTCTGTGTGTTCTTGAATATTAGTCTCCATACTGACGTACGATCTCACCTTTTCGTACACATGTAGTGGTAGCGATGTGTTCAGGATGCATGGGAAATTTTGGAGATATCGATGAAATTTCCACAGGGATCAGAACCAGTATATAGCGCCTCGAGAACCTATCCATATTTGCTAGGTGAGACGCGCAGACCTACGCTTCTGTCTTGCCCTACATCTCTAACAGACATCACGGCCCAACTTTCAAGACCTACTCTCCATCCCTCTTCCCGAAACCCCTCCTCCACTCGCCCCAAAGCCCCTTCCAAACCGACCTAGTCGCCGAATCTAGCCCGGCATTCATTCCATCTAGAGCCTCCCTATCCATATTCGCCACGGCAACCACATCCCAAATTCCCGGCATCAGCTTCTCCCTGACCTCAGGTTGCAACCTACCATTGAGTTGAAATCTACAGAAAGCCGCCAACAGCGGGTACAGGTGATGCGACGCGTATTCCTTTGCCGCTTTGACAGGGTCGTTGAGACTATTCTGTGATCGGCCAACCGCATGCTTGGAGACGGACGAGGTCGTGGGAGAGCAAAGGGTCGAAAGGAGTCGCGCGTAATGAGATGCGTTTGCCGCGGAGAGTTTCGTGGGCGAGGGCTGCAGCCAAGCTGGGAGTGCGGCGCCTCGTCCTGCGTTCGGGAGGAAGAGACATAATAGTAGGTTCTGGAGAAGCTGCACTAGGAGATGGTATCGACCGCCCAGGCGGCTACGGTGGAGGAGTAGGATCAAACGGGTCGATTCGCACAGGCGGGCGTATATAGCGGGCACGTGCTCGGCCGGCAGAGCAGGGCTGGCGCGCGAGCTCAGACTGACGATGGCGGCTAGCACGCTCTCGAAGTTGTGCTGAGAGACGAGAAACAACTTATCGCGAAGGATAGTGTCGACGCTATCGAGTATTGCGTTGAAGATGGCTGGGTCATGGGCTCGAGCCAGTTGCTGACAAAGTATTGGCAATATCGACAGACGTTGTTGCTTATACTCCAGATCCTCAACGCAAGCTTCATCTAAACCGGCGATGAGGATGTGAATGATCCGGAAGGTGGACCTCTGATCCTGATCCTGGGTGTCGCGGATTAAAGTTCCGACGAGATCGACTGCGTCGCAAGCACTTAGAGTAGAAACACCGTCCCTTATCGAATCCAATATTGTTTTCTGTTCCTGAGCAGACAGCTCCTTTCGTAACAGCGTCTGAGATAGCTTTAGAAACACGGTCATATTCGGGTAAAGTTGGAACCTTTCCAAAGTCTTATGGAGCCGTAGCCAGGTTGGTGAGGAAAAGGCGTCGGTATCATCAAACCCTTCACCAACGAATAAGTTGTCCAAAGGGAATGATGGCTCCATCCACTTGCGCAATGCCGGTTGGGCTGATCCCAGCAGCTCGACCTGACCCCGCAGCATCCCGGATGGTATTGCATTGAATGCATCCAGTATGTTTTCCGCCGATCCAGATGCTTCATTGAGACAGTTGCCTAAAAACTCCAGGTATCGTTCAACGGGCAGCATAATCGGGTTTTTCTGAACTGCAAAAACAGCCCTGAGAATGGAAAGTCGGGCTGGGAAGCATTTACGAGCTTTCTTAGTAGCAGATGCGAGTTTTGAGGTGAATTTACCAAGATACTTGGCATTCTGAGACTGGTCCTTATTCTCCAGAACCCGATCCAGGGTCAACTCAACCAGAGTCTGGAAGACCGCTAGCGTCGAGTCGGACTCTAGCTTGTTGTCGTGGAGGATTTGAGATATGTCGAAAAGTGCATCGGCGCTGCGAGAGATCTTTGCTGTCGAGTTTGGCAATTCCATGAGGCGAGCCATGATACTTAAGGTGGACGAAGCGTTCAAAGGATTTGTGGCTAAGCTATCCGCCAACTTGTCCAGAAAGTCTTCCCGTTGGTGGCGGGACAGAGCATAGGGCGGAGTTTCGGAAAGCATGCCCACAGCAGTTTGGGACAGCTGTAAATTCGTTGAGCCAGTATCCGATATGTTAGACACCGCAGCTGACAATTCGGCCAAATAGCGCTCGACAGTATCTGAACTTGCAATTTTTAATAAAGATTGGGATATGGAAGCTGCAAGCTGTTCTTTGGTGGCGGCGTCGTAAACTCCTGATATACCAGTGATCATATTCTCGACTACCGAACTCCGGGCTTCGAGGTCGATGTGGTTGATCAAGTGGGCGTAACGCCCGCACAAAAGGTCCAGAATTTTCGCTAGGTGGTCTGGTTCCACCCCCTTCGCTAACAGAGTATCAAAGGGCAATGATATAGTCCCTCCAATAGTTTCTGTCCAGCTAGAAATAGTCAGCAAGTTCTCACAAACAACAAGGATGAAGGCCAATGCTGCTAGCCCTATAGCGGACTCGTGAGGATGTGAGCTTGTGGATCCCTGAGTTCTTCTGTCATATGAATGGGCGATGGAATCGAAAAACGTTATTTTTCCCACATCGTGACATGCCTGGCCGACGATGGATTCGAAATACTGAGTCTGAAGGTCCGGGGATCCGTGCAGCTCAACAGGCCATAAAGTCGTCCAGATTTGGCATGTCAGATTCCACGCGAGCGACATCTCAGCACCGGCACGGTAATGCTCGTTGCTGACAAGGAAAGCGAAGGATGCGAGCAAGGATAAGAGCTGGGGCTTCAAAGTTTCCACAGTTTCGTCCGAAAAATGAGTCCGGAGTAATGCCATCAGGATGATGGAGCTACTATGAGCTTTGCCAAATGATTCACTCAATTTCTGAGTATCCCTATCAGGCTTGGACTTCAGAGTCTTTCGGAGGCGACTGATTCGCTTCTGGTGCGTTTCGAATAGACCTAAGATTTGCGTTTGTGTGAGGGACTGCTCAAACAACAGAGCCAATGTCAAGCTCAACCTGTCGTCTTCCCATATTGAAGCTTGTTGGTATCTTCCGGGGTCATTCCACGATTTTGCTGGTGTCACTTCGACCTTTTTACAGAGTTGAGCATCCCATCGGGAGACGAAGCCCAAAAGATCACGGTTTCTGGCAAATGCTGAGACTAGAGGTTTGATGACTGCATCGACCACGTGTTCGGATTGCGAGTCATTTGAGGTAGGGAAGAACCCGCCATTCTCATCTATGCCCTTTTCTGGTGTCTTTGGCAGTGAGTCATATCGCGCACCCTGCTTCGAAATATGGTCAAATAGCGTAGTTGAAAGATCTCCAGGCCGATCATTCGAATCCGCCTGCGCTCTAGGTTTGGGAAGGAAAACATCCGGATCCAGTTTGATCAAAGAAGCAACGAGTGGCCAATGAACAACTCCTTTTCTATTCTCTGGGAATTTGAGTCCTGAATGAAACCAGAAAAGATCTTCAAGTATGTTGGAGGAAATTCTGATACTATGATCTGCGAGAACCCGAAGGGAATTTTCGAGGGCTTCGATTGAAGGCCTAGGCGATGGAAACTTAGGGGCTTCGAGCGGACATCCGGCGCACTCTGCCAGCACTACGAAGACCGCCTCGATCCAGGGTCTCCCGGCGATTTTGCTTTTAGGGCTCCGTATTGGCGAGAATTTAATCGCCATATCGAGAAGCCGCGGTACTGCCCGGAACATCGGAGAGAAGGAATCGGGTATTGGCTCGGCGGTATCATGGATCTCTGCAGCTTGCTGAATCTTAGCACGAAGCGGCTGAAAGTTAGTGGCCAGTGCATCCGCTGCGGCTGGCTTTGGCTCTGAATTCTTGGAGGATCTGGAAGAGGCAGCGGCAAGGAATGATGCACGTGCTGGGGCGAACAAGTGTCTCGCGAGAAGCCTTTCCAAAGTCTGCGTGGCGTTGATCCTTGCCGTAGGTGTGAATGGAACCATTTCGGCCGAGACACACGCATTATGTATCATATCATGGAGCACTAAGATGGGTATCAGACATTCGGCGGAAAACTGTTCGGCTGATGCGCCTAATTCGTCGTTGGCTTCCACGCTGCGATGTTCCCAAATACCAAGCATGAACGAGAGGCTCAGGTGGTCATCCAAACCATCCCATGCCACAGTTGTGGATGCATGTGGTACGGCCACTAATTTCTGGAGAGCCATGAGCCAAAATTTCATGATTCTGGCGGCTTGAGCACTCTCGGTTCGCAAGGAGACCTTCATGTGCTCGGAGGACACAGACGTTCCATAGTTTTCAGCAGGGCCAGACTTGGCCACCATGGCTTTGACAACCGTAACGATTGCGACGAACAGCTCTTCGCGTCCGGATACATTTGGAGCGATTCTCTTCGATGGTGTATTCGCCCCGGATGTTCGTTTCCGCTTGCGCGACGGCTTTGGATCTTCCTGTACAGTTTCGCTGGACTCAGATGTATCCTTGTGGGTAGACTCAGCCATTGGTGTCGAAGGCTGAGCCACAAATTCCTTCTCAAAATTATCCTCCAGGGCCTTTTCCAGGATGGTGAGGAAGTCGGCGTCCCGAAGTTGCGTGGCGGAGCGCGATGCAGGTAGAATAAACAGCATCCAATCAACCAGTTTCCATGCTCTTGGGTTTGCTCGTGCCTGTGCGCCGCTGTCGTCTTCATCCTTCAACTTGTCCAAGATCCAGCGGAGGACCCATGCTGCGCGAGCCCTCACAAGAGTCTTGGTAGCTTCCAAGCGTTCCCCTTCGTCTCGTATCGTTTCCCAGCCGGAAGGCAGTCGGATGATGTGAGTGGCCTGTCGAATTTGCTCGTCGAGTTCGGCGACTGCCTTGAGAGAGAGTAGGGCGGGGAGAGTTGCGGAAGGCGCATGTGCCGATGGCTATACATATGAGCAATTTGATGCATATTTGCATGAATCAGACTTACCGATGTTATTGGCGCCATCTTGCCTCCCAAAATCGCTCACAGATTGTCGGTTGAAGCAACGTTGGAGGTGTGCAACATCTGCAGCGAACTTCGAAAAATGGTCGCACGGGCCTTTTCGCCAAGCCCGCGTCACCCTCAAACTTCCGTTCGCGCATGTCTCCCGAGGAAGCTGCGAACCTCACGACAGCCTCACCACCACGAATCCGCCCGCCGTCTTCCCGACTCGACTCGACAGCCAGGGGCAATCGATCAATTGCCTCGTCATATCATCCACCATGGCCGACAACTCTTCCAACCCCGTGGCGCCCATCCCAAAGACCACACGGCCGATGAGCGAAGCTCTACTGAACGAGAAGGTACGGCACCCGCGTCTCATACCGTCAAATGCATCGGAACATCCCGATATATCCAAGGCCGAGCTCATGAGAGGCCTCTGGGGAGCTTCGGACTGCCCAATTGCTTCTCATGTGGCCCACGCGACTTCCTTCCAATCTCCTTAGCCGAATTGGAGTCACGACCGCTCTGTTTATCGGGCGCCGTAATGCTAACGCTGCGCACTACAGTGGGATCGCTGCCTATCTTCTATGCTCATCCGTTCCGGCCTCGGTCTGTCCTTCGGAATTGTGTTCTCCGTCCTCCTATTCAAACGACGCGCGTGGCCCGCGATGGTTGGCCTGGGATTCGGCGCTGGACGAGCGTGGGAAGAGTGTGACAACGTCAGTGGGACACATACCGGGGGCGTGACACAGTACTAATGCGACCAACAGTCATTCAAGCGAGCGGCAGCGCCTTCGAAAGACGGCCTTCGAGTAATCAGACCATAAGTAACAACCTTTGCGATCATTGGGGCCGCAGATGAGGAGCTTGCGATTGTATGAATGGTGGGGGTTTCATGCTTAAATGGCTGTACAGTAGGACACGGTTTAGACGTTTAGGGCAATTCGAGCACTGTACATTTGGTCGTCCCTGAAACATTCATATCCTTGCACCAACAACATCGATCAAAAATTTGAGCAACTGTCTCCAAGCTGGCTTCCGGCCGGATTAGCCTTGCAGACTTCGGAACGAAAACTATGCCGGCTCGTGCATCTCGATCTCGTAAACTTCCTGAGTCTCGTCATCATTGAGCACCCGCGCTCATTTGCACCGAGTGGAATTTTTAAAGGTCTGTGAAACATCAGAGAAGAGGCCCAGCTTCTTCTATTTCCCGAGCTCAGAAAGTGTTTCGCTCTCCTCTTCATCTGCCGTCCATATTCTGCGCTCGGGTTCATGTCTGCTTACATTGCAGCCATCCGACGCTGAGCGCTGGCCGCAACAATCCCATTTCGACCCCCAATGACCCGGACCCCAATGATCCTCATGCCATACATCCCCTGGATCTCCTGATTTTGCTCAGTATGGTCTGTTCGATCTGGTTCAAGGTTTACGCACCCTTGTGGATTTTACAGTCTCCATCTTTGTTCGTTTCTGGATCGTAATTCCTGATGAAACGCCTGCACCGTTCGTACTGCCGCCCGTCACGAGTAGTCCGCTTAGTACGCGCTCCGGCCAGAGCCTCTGCAGCCTTCCTCTTCTTCGGGTTGTCGATATTTCCGGAAGCGTCGTCATCGACAGTGTCCCTAGAAGCGTCGACTCGTCCCGTCGCATGCTCGCCATCAATTGACGTGGCCGTCCGGTCAGAAGTTTATCCGCGAGTGTAGAAGCAAATTGCTGATTTCCAGGTGAGCTGCATAGTTCCAATATAATCTCTTTTAGTCGATCACTGCTGTCAGACTCGATACCGTCTATCACTCGTCGTAGGAAGATCTCATCCCCCTGGTCCGCCATCTTGAGGTTTGCTGCAGTCTAACCTTTCGGTGTGTATATCGAGGTTCGAGATTTGATGAAATGGAAATCGCGGTCTGCCATTTTGTGCGTTATCTACCGACGGGACGCACAACCTTGGACCTGAACGGTGGAAGATGGAAGTCGTGAGCCAAAGATTGGCTCGTTCACATCTCTCGACCAATGACTGATAATGAATTTGGTAATAAGGCCAGAAGACAACATTTTAAGGCAACAAACATTCATCGGAAGAATTATTCAACTTGGTGAATAGTACCTGAGCTTAGCAATAGAATTGGAGAACGGAAAATTTTGGAGCCAGCACTTCAACTCCGATATCCACGCGAAATGGGCTGTAAAGAATTGATGAAGCTTGTCCCTAGATATCGAGCGCGGGCTTGGTGCCTAGGATGAACTGGAAGGTCAATGTGGCACCTGCATCTCCTTTTGGGATCCGTCTTTCACGTGTCGACGCGCACGAGGCCCAAACCCGGTTTCCCTCCTCTCCCCAACCGCCACCCCACGCGTTTGTCTTCTTTCATCTTCACGGCAACCATCTCATTCCTCCACAATGGCTCCGGTCATCAACGCCGAGGCTACCAAAGGCCTTCTCTTTGATGCGATTTAATCCTCCGACAAAAATCGTCTGCGTACCACACTCCGCGAAATATGTCAAAACTCCGAAGAAGCTTTCGGGTTCGCGTGTACCGCCTCGCTGCTCGGTAAAGGAGAGTTGAAGAAAGCTGTGGGGCCCCACAAAAAGGAAAGGAAGAAGTCGGAAGACTTCGCTGAATATGGGGGCAAGGACGATGAGGAGTTTGAAGCTGAGATCCAGGAGTCTGACTACTCCGACGCGTCGGACTCTGCTACCTCTCCTGTTCCACAGGGCCAGAAGCGCAAGAGGGCGTATACGCGTCAACGATTCGAGATCTGTGGTCAATGCGATACGGAGTATGACGCCTTGAGCAACGCCACGGTATCATGTATTTGGCATACGGTATACTATCCCTCGACACCTATTGTCAAAGCCGGCCACCGCTGACACTTTATCCAGGCGAAATGGAGTACAACGGTGATCATGACACGTGGACTGATTGGGACATTGAAAGTGTCAGCGAATGGGACAACGAGGAGAGTCGCAAAAAATACCCCGAAGGCTTTCTTTGGTCGTGCTGTGACCGCTCAGGAGAAAAGGAGGGGTGCAAGAAAAGTATACATAGGCCGGCTCGGAGCAAGAGAGCCAAAATCTGGCGCATGGTTGAGAAAGGCTCTTATAAACACAACCTCAAGGATATTATGAGCATTGATTTGGAGTATCTAGCCCGGACTGGCCAAATTTCCTAATTGGTCAGACTGCTACCGAGTCCACCAGTCGCCCGCTTGACTTAACACTTCTATAGCCTTACGCTCAAATTTCAATCGCTATTCGCATCATCTTGCGCTCTACCGAATTGAGCGCGGCCGATATAACACTCGCTCGGACTCCTGCGTAAAACAAAATCTTCCGCACCACAACCCCATCCTCGCTGTAACCAAGCGTGTCTAGTGGAAGCAAGACATTCCTGTCAAATTCGCGACCATCGTCCCGGTTTAACCAAGAGAGAATGATCCAGGTGGTGGGAAAAGGAAGGCGCTCTTTGCTAAATATGCTAAACTCTTAACCAACTATCTACACTCAAAGGCGAATGATTGATGGAAATCGGGCTCGTCTTCTGGGACACGTAATCGCTTAAGTCTCCGGCAACATGTTTTTGTACCGAGAACGCTGCCGCACTTTATGAATCAATTATCCTTGGAGCAAGATCTATTTACCCGATCGGCTACCCTGTCATTGACCTCCCATGTGCATAGATTGGTAAAGACAAATGCGAATGCTAATACCTAGGGAACGTGAACCAGGCATCAGATTTTCTACATAAATGGAAGGACAGCACACTTATCTGGGTTGATACCGTAGAAGTTTGGCTTTCGTGTATCCAACTTTCGACTTGTCTTGGCGTGGCTCGCCTTCTTTTGTTGACACAATCAGCTAAGATGTTATCTGCAATAACTTTTGGGGCTATCCTGGCTGCGGCCAACACAGTTTCGGCCCACGGATGGGTTGACGCATGGACTATCTCAGGGCAGAACTACATCGGCTTCAATCCCACAGCAGCGCCCTGGGTTCCTGATCAAGGCACCATCGGCTGGCCAGCCTGGAACACCGACACCGGGCCCGTATACAGCAAGAACGTTGACAGTCCAGACATCATCTGTTCCACAAACGCCACGAATGCGAAGTTATACGCATCCCCGATCGCCGCGGGCAGCACCATCAACTTCCACTGGACGACCTGGCCCGATTCCCACCACGGGCCCATCATGTCCTATCTAGCTGCTTGCAACGGCGATTGCGCTTCCGTTAATAAACGCCAACTCAAGTGGTTCAAGATCGCGGAGCGGGGCCAGCTCTCTTATGGTGCAGGAGGTGGCAAATCAGGGACCTGGGCCGACGACGAACTGCGTGCTGCAAATGGCGCCTGGTCCGTCAAGATTCCATCATCCATCAAGGCCGGCAACTATGTCCTGCGCAATGAAATCATCGCTCTGCATTCGGCATACGACGTCGGCGCCGCTCAGCTATACCCTCAGTGCGCGAACATTAAGGTCACGGGCGGTGGGAAAGCTACCCCTGATGGCGTTATTGGAACTGCGCTTTACAATCAGAATGACCCGGGAATTCATTACAATATCTACAATGATGAGTCGAAGCCAGTTTATCAGATCCCTGGTCCCAAGTTGTGTAAGTAAAGCTGCGGGCACACACCCCCTACTAAAGAACCTATACTAATGGACTCTGGAAACAGTTACTGGTTAGGCGCGATGTTATTTAGTATCACTAGAGCTCGATAATGGGTAACAGGAAGGTTGATTTAGTTATGATCCAAATATCATAATCAGTTACAAATGTCTACGTATACCTGTTTAGCAACATCGCCAGCTGTCCGTCTCAACATTTATATCACCCCGCACGGCATTACCTGAGGCTACCATTTACATGACCGTTAGAGCCTCCAAAGGTGCAAGTATACGCCGCTAACACCCTTCCCTAATTGGCAGCTTTTTAGAGCTATCTTGTATCGCTTGAAAACCTGATTGCTCTATGTATTCGTCGTACTCTCCGGGCCACTGGCTTATCCTCGAACCAGTAATAAGAAGTCTACGACGAAACACAACAAGTCAGGATGAAAGTACGCACACTCGTGGAGAGACGCTAGAGCGACAATGTGTATTAGGCGGAGGGGGAGCGTTGACTGTGATCTAGCTCGGCGTCGTCGCTGTTCATGTTCGGTGCGTTTTCAACCCTTTGGAGGACCTGAGGATACTCCCTATAATCAAAAGCAATATCCTGGAGGCTTCCTATCGACTCGCTGCAACAAGGACGGGACTGCAATTAATGGCCTAAGTGGGAGGTATGCCGAAAAGTCGTGACCAAAGACGTGACAAACATTACATTCGACGCACTAAGTTCGCATCCGCGGTAACGTCTCAAAGGTCATCGAAAACCAAATCTCCACCCGGAGCCGTTGACCATGCCTTCCTCCTTTTCGCTGTATCCGGACGATGACCGCCGGTTTGACACCCCTCCGCTTCTCCATTCAGCGCGCAACACGTCCAGAAGAATCCTTCAGGATAATCGTGTCGGTTTTCTTCCGTATTCTGTTCACCAAGAATCCTGTCATCCCAATCGGCCCATATTAAAGACGCATCATTAATCACCAGGATCCCTATTTGGATTAGTTCTTCGGCCGCATTCATTCGCAATGAATACATGCTTACCATCATGCCAAGAGCACTCCTGGTTCCCCCTCCCCTGACTCTGTTCATAAACATCAAATTCCTCCTCACACTGCACGCAAATATCGAAACGTTGCTTATTCGAAAACAAGGGTCTTTTCCTCTTCCTCCCATTCCCAATCTTCCTATCGCAGTCTGACTCCGAATGAAAGCCCGACTCATCAGAATCATCCGACATTTCTCCCCCTTCAATCGCCTCCACATCAGACTCATCCGCGAAGCCCTTCGATTCATTCAATTCCTCCGCCTCCCATCTCCGCAGCAGCAGTTCTTCAGCGACGTGCCGGAGAGTCTCGCGCGATTGATGACATATCTGGTACAGCATGTCGCGGAGCCGTTCAGGGGTTGCCGAGTCGATGGCGTTGAAAGTGTGGGCTTTGAGAAGCGTGTCATGGTGCGTGGGTAACATTATGAATTATGAATTATTGTTTGATATACTGTTGGCATGTGAAGACTTCAATGTTGCACGCGAACGGTTGCACGGGGATTTGTGACGTATAAGGATGCGCCTAAAGGGGCTGTGCGCTAGTGTTATGCAGGAGATGTGACGGCGCGTTGATCCTTGTCGGGCACATGAACGCTAGTCCGGAATTGGGGGGTACGCGTTTTTGGACGGAAATGGTTTTGGGATAATTGGTATGGAGAATTTTGGATGTTGTCTTGAGAGGCATTTGTGGTAGATTTTTAATGTGCCCTGAATGGTACTGAGGACGTTTGATTCCTTGTGGTGAATAGAATTGGCAGAGTCCAGCATTCTTGTGCGCTCAAGGACAACAAACACATCTACTATAAGAGAATGTAGGTTACACGGATTAATAAAACTCACACGATTAGGTCTACTTCCAAAGGAAAGTTAATCATTGATGTCAGAATGTAAGCAGGTGGGGGCCAGGTGTCACTGGAGATAGAGAGCAGATATGGTGGGTGAATTGAGGGTTCTCGTGGGTATTGTGTGTAGCTCATGTATGTGTCCTTATGTGTATGTGTAGTGTACAAATCAGAGGCTCTTATAGTAGTTGATCGAGCTTAGTCATAGGACCGTAGTCATGTGACGGAGCTCTGGCTGCTTACACAGAACATAGGAGAACGACACTTACATGCTCAATGTCATGGGAGAAAGACGGTGTTCAGAGTGTCGCTTCCTTCACGACGTGGGCGATTAGTTCTGAAGTCAACTTGAGCAAATTAACCCTCCCACTCGGCTTCAATGATCCAGCGGATAGCGCCTGCAGGCTTTTTGGCCCCCAGATGACGGTAGCGTGGATCAGCGCGACGAAACAATTCCGGCCATTCGTCTTGTTCGCGCTGCTGAGCGTTCAGGAGCTGCAATATGCCCATGTCCATATTGCTACGGCATGGTCAGTCAATATAATTGTACGGAAGTAGAAGGTCTTACCTAGCTCGCTTCGCATCCATCGTGCTCAAAGTGTTGAGGGTTGGAAGAATCCGCTCGTGGATGATTATTCGGGAACCCTTCTTTAGAGCGGGGTGAGCTTCTGGCGGATCTTGATGCATTACTTGTCTGCCCAATTATGGAAAATGAAACGGAAATAGTAGACATCTACCGTGATAGGCTGCGGTGTGAAGAAGTTGCTGCGTCCATCGTTAGCATGCGTCTCATCGCCTGCTGCCAGTCTTACTGTGCTATGAATGTGACCCTGTCCTTCAGATTCGCAGGAAGCCGCGAGACTCCTTCGGCTACCGTGTCCGGAAGATTTTGAACTACGCACTTAATTTGAGGATATTGATTTGTCAGTTCAATCACAATGCTACCGTGTGATTCACCAACATCAACAAAGGTTTCGACATCGTTCCAAGGGTAGTTGTCGAGGATCATTGTGGAATAGCATACCGAATCTCGCGCCGCGGGGAGGATCTTGAGCGAAAATGTCAAACATACTCTTGTCAGAATTGTTGGTCAGGGAAAAGCCCTACCTACTCACATTAGCGTAGATGTTATTCTCTTCTGAATTTAGTCACTTCTCCAAAGCATCGACCGCCTATCATTTTAGCACAAATACAGCCGAATATCGTATTGATTTATTCACCTTGATACCAGCCGAGCAAAACCCTTCAAGCTGAACGATCATTACATTTCTCGCCTGATCATTGCCTACTAGGACGGCTGTAGGAGCTAAATGGGTGATTATTCTAGGCTTCTTTTCTTGGAAGAAACGATGATTAAGAATTGCATGTCGCACACCGCGTTTGATGTTCATTACCCTGAGCCCCGAGAATTGCAATATGGCATCGAAGGTAGTTGATTCGCCCACAGCGAACGATTTGTTTATATTGAAGTGCAAGACGATACGGATGCTAACGTAGGCAGTATACTGATCAGATGAGTGTCCAGCATTACTATGGCGAGGAAATTGCTTTACATGAACATGTAGAAATTCTTTGAGGCCAGTCACAAGAGCTTGCAGCTCTGCGCAAGCTTCGATGACAGCGATTCGCGCAGCTTTGATCTCTTCCGCATTACCAGGTATTGGCAACAACCAGAGAGAATCTGCTTCAAAATAGGGAGTTGGGCGTTTGTTTTTAACAAGAAGTTGTTGATGGTTGCTGTGTGCTCCGCGATGAGCGCCGTGAGCTGGGAAATTCTGCTAGGAGAAGACATAGTTCAGTACATTGTCATTCAAAAAAACAAATCGTGGCTAGCACATCGCGTTCGAGGAGGACCCCACAGCGGGGCTAATTATTCAAGGCCTATCTCGCTGCACTAACCTAGATAACTTAAAAGTGCCGCAATTCCAACGCACGTTGTCTTAAATACGTGTTGGTATTATGACTAGGGGTCTGGGCGGGCTATGAGCTGAGCCTCAGCCCGCCCATGGGCTCAGTCTGTTGTGGACTATATCTAATTAAGAAGGAGGGTAGCCATATAGAATAATAGAATTTCTATATTAAGCTAGTGCAAACCAGAGTGTGAATGTTCGGTGCACTAAAATTATCGCACTTAGCCCCAAATCGGCAACTTTTCTCGATTGTTATCATTCTATACGACCCCTACTAGCCCAAATTGATTGGTAAATTCAAATTTGAGACGGAAAAATACTTGGTATAGCCCTTCCTTGATCGTGTATAGCTCTCTAAACCCGTTGAACATATATCCTAACAGAGAACCTTACCCACGGTTGTTTCTTCTGCCCACCAGAATCCCTTCCGAGTAGATGTGTCCCACTACTAAGTGTAGTCTATAACAACGATTATTGCCTTAATGCCAAGCCCAATATTTTCCAATAATATATTAAGGCGGAGACATCCAATTGAAGATATGCTGCACAACTTCCCCCACTATGTGATCCAAAAGCATGTAGCGCAAGCCCAATACTAGCCTGGGCTTAAAAACGGAAGAGGGAAAACTTGGAACACTTTGCCTCAGTCCCGTCATCAATGTAGGTATGGCACATCGAATTTGACTTCAATCCAAACCTTTGCAGTCAAGGTTACACCTTCGCGTGGTAAAACATCTTCGCGAGGTAAATGTGCACTTCACAGCAGGGTGATGTTAAGACCGCATCGGGCTTGGAATGACAGAAGATAACCGTAGAAGGTTTTCATCTGTATGTTTAACTGCATTCATTTCATAAGCTACCTATAACCGTCTCTCCAAAAACCTGAATGAGGATATCTCTTAACACTGTGCATCTCCTCGACGGCCGGGACGATTTGCCATTGCCAAAATGCCTCACGTTAATCCACGCACCAAAATTTACGGTGCCTTGGTTGGCTTGGTGGCGATGTTGGTTTTAAGTGGGTGGTCTCTGGAATCTTCCGTGCAGGTTGGCACGACGGTTGATGTGGTGCTGCCAGAGACAACAATCTCAGCGACGGTCAGGTCCGCATTTCCTGTACTACCGTAGCCCTCGGTCGAGAGGATTTGGTAGGTAGCGTTCTTTGCAGGGTCGAAGACGAGGCCGAGCGAGTTGTACTTGTCGTAGTGGTTCTTGGTCGTAACTATACCGCTGCTGCGCTTTCCTTGGCGGATGGACCAAAACTGCATGTAGCCGTTGCCGCGATCGACTCTGTAAATGTCGTACGTACGACCATCACTAGTGAGGGTACCTTTGTGCTGGCCACCGGCGGTGCCCGGATTGTACCCGCCATAGTTCTCCAGGATGTACGTCTCACCACGCTGGGACCTGATAGTGAGCCAGGTCAATCCCATGTTCCTGTCGGATTCTGCGGAAGACATATGGAAATCTACTCACCAAGTGTATACCGCGAGATAGGAGTTACTGCCCAGGGAAAAGGAGCCGGAGTATTTGATAGTTCTATAGTCAGTTGTTTAGCCGAGCCGCAGACAATCTTGAGGCTTCAATGGCGCTAATACCTTCCAGTGGCATTTCTCCATCCCTTACCAGATGTGAAGTCCTTGCAGTTGTTCCATGTCACACTGTATTCACCACCAGCTTTGTTTGTGTACGTGACCTGTCCACCACCACCTTCGCTCCCTGGAGACGCACCGGACTGTTAGGGCTGTGGGAGTTGGTGGACATGCAAATGAGGGCTTACGTACAGAATTGGTACCAGAAGCCGTCGCTACACCCCGACGAATTAGGGGTCGTGCGCTTCACAAGATTGTGGGCGGCGCTTCCTAACTGCGGATCGGCTGGAGCGGCGATTGCTCCAAGAGCCACAGCGGCAGCAACAACCACGGAAGTGAACGACATCATAGTTTGGTAATCAAAGGTTGGCTCAGTAATATAGAGCTCACTCAGTGGTTTAGAGTGCGATGTTCGGGGAGGGGAGTTGTTGGACGGGCGGGCGCATCGTTGGAGGAACTCGAACCATATCTTATACTCGAGCTGCGCAGTTTAAAAATATGTCTTCAAGGTCCGGTTCGTCCACGAAGGCCTGTTTCCAGAGTCATGTAGAATGAAATTCAAAAGACTATAGAACCACCCTGAAAGACCAAGCAACCCCTTAAACGTCCTGGAGGAGCAGTGTCAGAAATGCACCATTCAGCGACAACCTGCCACTGGCCGTCCATTGCCATTGGTTTGCAATATCAAGGTTGGAGTTGTCGAGGCTCCCGTTGGCGGATCGAGGTTTTGTATGTAGTTGAGCCTATGGACTCGCGTAAGTATGCGAGGATCCACAAGGTTCAGATTAGGCGTGTTAGACATGGGGAGAGCCAGGCAATGAGTATTCTGAATTAACCGGACCCCGCATTAGTATTTCCGTGTACGATAAACGCCTTGCAGTTATCGCGTCACGAAATCCTCGCTTGCCAGACGCATCCTCAAAAGCCAATAGTCTTAGCCCTGAGCTTAATTCGAGTAAGAGAATGTCAAGCTTTCCTATATTAACAACACATAAAGCAACCTCTCTATGGTTCGCAACCATTGCTAATCGATCAAGCAATATAATTCCATTACTCAGAACAAAATTCCGGGGTAAGGTAGGTCGCACAGCGATCTGCCCACTTTAAGTCAAGCTTGCAACCGAGGTTGTAACCGTAATTAAAGTTGCGTCTATCCTGGTGGCCTCGCCGGTCGTTGAATGAGAGATTCTCGAAGACTGGAAGCTATGTAGCAAATGGAAACGTAGCAGGAGCCCACTACCACTGGACACCAGAGCATATCCAACATCCCAATCACCGACAGAGAGGACCGCTTTCCTAAATCCGTCTCCCAGAACGTTCACCATGAAAGATCGCGCTGCAATGCATATTCCCCACACTGCGGATTTATTTCCCCTCATTGAGTGGGGAAATTTTCACTTATTGAGTGGGCGTATAAATGCCAGAATCCCCCAAAGAGTGGAGAAAAGATCGTGGTGCATCGGCTGGAGAGGGGCTTAATAGGAATAATTGTATGAATACGGCTGCCAACATGGGTTGGGAGGCTACATAGCAACCGGGTTCAGCAGGCCAGACCTCGGAGTCGCACACCCTCTTCCTTTTGGGGGGAACCTTGGGTTTATTGTGTCCAGTCTCGCAACCTTTGGATCCGTTTCGATTCTCGAAGCACTGCCAGCGATACCCCTCGGGATGCATCTCCTGAACTGCTTTGGACCGCTTGTCTCCCCACAGGAGATTAAAGTCGTATCAGATCACAGCATCTCGTCTGGTTCTAAGACGTCTGTCGAAGAGCTCAGCGACGGACTAGGACAGACTCTAAAACTTTATCTTTCTGTGTATACTTAACAGGATGGTGATGACAGTTAAATTGCCCATTCTCCTAGGCATCGAACCTCTTGTTATAGTTCTTGCCTGTCGCGATCCGTTTTTGGTCACCATTCTCTCTTATCCGCTTCAAATCAGTGGAGCCGGCCATTGCGTTGAGATTTTGTAATGTGAGTGTTGAGGGGAGGTCGCGTCTGATTTGTTCACGTACTCACCCTAGCGCAAGTCCTAAGGAGGGGAGGTCGCTGGTAGTCATGGCCCATGCGCAGAGTGACATCAAGATACAAAGATGGAGGGCTGAGCAGCGCTAAACTTTCGTCGCATTCGACCGACGACACAAGACTGAGACTAACGATTCTCTGGAGCGCCTCTTTTTCGAGTAGCCTATCAACACAAGTGAGAATTGGTGAAGATGGCCAGCGAAGCCTTGCAGCCCGGTATCTAGCGAGGCTGCAGGCCTGCATGAGCGAGGCAGACTTTCAGCCTTCTCATTGTAACCTAAAGCCTCGCGATCCCCCAATTGATCTCTTCACTCTACCACCTAAATCAACAGCAGAGACACGTTCTACAAAGGGACAACTCGACATCGATTTGTCCAGGGCGCCCCTCTCCCAAGGAGGAGAACCCTCGCCAATCCATAATGGACCCCGGAAGCGCAGTCGGAGTTGTATCGCTGGCTTACAGGTCATCCAAGGCCTGTTGACCTACTATTCGCGTTTTACGGCTTTCGATAAAGATATTGACAGCTCACGACACCGGATTGAGCGTCT
Source organism: Clohesyomyces aquaticus (assembly GCA_002105025.1). Taxonomy (NCBI): domain Eukaryota; kingdom Fungi; phylum Ascomycota; class Dothideomycetes; order Pleosporales; family Lindgomycetaceae; genus Clohesyomyces; species Clohesyomyces aquaticus. The sequence goes on from MCFA01000026.1 coordinate 179,411, forward strand.
CCAGGGAACCTTCTATGCCTTGGAAACACCTCTGAACAAGTTGAGAATCAAGGAAGAGGAAATATGCGGACATATATTGCGTTATTTAACGTCTTGCGTACAGATCCTTTAACGTCTTGCGTACAGATCCTGGGGGACTTGGATCTTTTCATCAAGAAGTGTAACGTGGTCCAGGTACCATCCAATCTGCCGTTGAAACTTCAGCGCGTTAAGAACAGAGCCATATTTCCCTTCCGCAGGGGAACAATGGACGATATAAACAAGCGTTTGGAATGTCTGCAAAAAAAATCTCGAAACCGCCCTTCTGGTCTTGCAAATGTTAGTATGCATCTCTGACCATATTACTAATTACTAACAATCTCCGAGCAGTGATACTTCGATAGAATTCGACTCGAAGGCGCAAGAAAGGGTCCTCTCTCTGGAAAAGGAAGTAGACATCATCCACCGTGAACAGGTGTCCATAGTAGCCTTCTTGAGTCTATCAGGGATGCCAATGTACAACATGGCGAAAGCTTGGCCAATGTACGGACAGTGGCGAGCAACGTCGAGAAATTGCTTGTGCATTGCGAGGCCACAGATGCCTTACAGTCTCAACTCGCCAAAAACGTCGAAATTTTGGTAATCACCAATGCGGTTCTGGGAAATACTTGCGATGTCCTAACCGGTGTATAGTCTTCCATGGCGAGATTAATGCATCCTGACTTATATCAAGAAGCGCCACCACGAAAATGGGTCACGTTGGGTCCCAGGCTCGGCTAAGATCGAATTTCGAGCCCGGGTGCAAGCAACGATTGCCCAGACTTAATCCTATGGGTAAGAAAAGTGATGCTTCAACAGCAGCAACATCAGACCATCACACGAAGGGCTGGGTATCTCCGCAACGTCTCATGCAAGTGCTCATCACTCCCTGCGAAACCACCGAACACAGGTTCTTATCGGAAAGGGGCGGGATTGATATGGCAAAGGCATTACAGCCATGATCCCAAATGCCCGATACATCCTGTATCACAGCAATCCGATACTGTCACAGCCCTTATAAACCTAGGTCGAATCCTTGGACGCTCATGCGGACGCTATATTGAGGTCAGTCTTCTCTTCAGCCAAAGCTTGGGCGGGATGACACTTAGTCCCTCTATAAGGACATATTCCGTCATTAATTCATATTCGGATAGTCCGGTATTCTGTATGCTCGATGCTCTTCACATGAGCCTTACTAGCTCCTCATATACTTCTGTCCAAAGATACGAAGAGAAATGGATACGCCCATTTGGAAGCCCAGGAAATGTTCTGAAGTTCGCGAAACGCACTATATACGAATTCTACAGAGATGGTAAAGCCAGCCCCATGGACATAACTTCTCGGGGAACAACGGCACTTCATGTAAGAGCGGCAGTGCAGCTCACAGTGTCCTCGTTTGAGTTTGACTAATCCTGTTTATAGATGGCATGTACCCTGATGAGCTTGGGCCAGATTACTCGATACCACAGTGTGGATGAGCTTCAGGATTTCCTAAGATTCTTTGTCGAAGTTGGTGTCCCATGCGATGCTGAGCCCGATTTTTGGCAAAGGTACAGTCACGCTCTTCGATCAACTTCCATTGTTAGCCTTCGATTCTGATTGTCTATAGAACGCCATTGGACTATCTTATACACATCCCGTGGGAAAGGTCTCGTGATGATCAGGTATTCTTATGCTCATACTTAGCTGGGAATGGATGTACCTGGTCGTTCAACACTCGGCATCAGGGCTTCCAACAGGAAGTAACTGTTACTGTACTACCATCTTTGTCAGCGTTACGTCTCAGATTTGTATACGTTACGTACGTTTCATTGGACAGGAGCCTGACTTACGGTAGCACAATCGTAACGTTTGAAACCTAGTTACGTTACGTACGGTTGACCAAACGTAGCACCGTAACGTTTGAATTCTGCAGGCAAATAGTTCCCCGTTCTTGCGATTTTGTAAGCAAATTACTAAGAAAGCTAGCTTGGCTGTGGAACATTCACTGCCAAGACTGGTAACCGTATACGTTTGTACGTTTAAGATTTACAAACGTAACGTAACGGTTGAAAAAGCTGTTCCCTACGTACGGCTCACGTGACCGTAATGAAGTGGAACGTATCAAACGTAATACGTACTGTTGGAAGCGCTGCTCGGCATCATGTCGGCTCTGATCTGTCGCAACTATCTCAGTGGATTCCAGAGGCGTTCGCTACATGTAATATAGAAGCTGGTGAGTGTATTGATATTATATTAGCATGGCGGCCAAGCTAAATAAAAGCAGCATATTATGGAAGTCCGTTCGACATAGCCATACTCCACAGATCTGCTCCTGCTCTGCTACAATTACTTTGTGAACAAGATCCCTCGTTAGTAGATGAAGCCAAAGTATGGAATCACAAAGAAATCTCCCGTCTGCTGGAGATGTCAGGCGATTGGCCTGAAGGCCTCCGGCTCCTACTGGACAACTGCAGCAACATCTCAACCTACAACGGCGATGGTCAACGGGCCCTCAGATATGCATATAATTGTTTAAACCTAGAGTCCATTCGTATCTTGTTAGAGACCGGTTATGAGATCAACGACGACATTTGGCACATGGCTGTATGGTCTGGCGAGATGGAGCGTATCCAGGCCATCATCAATGAAATGGTCCGCAGACTTCCACAACCTCTGGCCTCTTCCATCCCTTATTACAGGTGGCGAAGTCTTCATTTGAACGATATGTATCATGTCCCAGACTTGGCCGTTGATATTGCAAACCGCCTCTACCTTGCTGGATTCCATAACATGGACCTCGAAAGTTCTGTTTGGAAACCTAAACTTTCAAGGCTGCTGGTACTGGGAACACCCCTATGGCAACATTCTCTCGAGCTCATTCTAAAATTAGATTCCCATTTTCGTGAGTCTATGGGCTTGGTACGTTGGCTCGTGAGCAGAGGAGCTCACTTGAACTATCTTCATCCAGTGGTGGGTACGACGCCCGCACATGTTATCAGCAGCTCATTACCGCACTTCTTTAGGCAAACCCTAGATTCAGGTGCTGATTCAATAGCTCTTGATCTCGAGGTTCCGGCGAAAAGGCTTATGGACTGCACAGCAGATGTTTATTCGGACGCTGGAGGCCTTCTGGAATTTTACAGGGATATCGTTTGCTCGACTGAAACGGACAAGTGCAACTGCGCTTGCTCACTGTTTGGCTGCAATGTCATAACCTGCGCACTGAAATTCAACTCCTGGCAAAGCTGGATCTGGGAACGACGGGGCAAATCGGAATCGCTCAAGACTATGCTTGAAGAGGATCCCGTTTTCTGGGCAAAGGTACTGGATGCCATCCTATCACTAGTCGAGGAACCCATTCGAACAGTCCCTGGGCTAGCCGCCGCAGTTCTGCGAGTTCTCACATTCGAAAAAATCGGCCTCAGACATACCTGTCATGGAATACTGTTCCACGCCAAAATTCTGGATAAGCCAACGCCTTGTGACGAAGAGATTGCAGAGTTTCACGACGAAGACCGACACCTCATAGAAAAATTGGATAGGCTAATGAAACTATTTGAAGCGAAATGGTGCGAAAACGATGGAACCATGAAAGACTTCGTATACGGATATTGGACCGAAAAGATGGGTGAAGTCATCGGGGAGATGTCGATCATCTCGAAGGAACAGATTCGAGGTATCGCTGCGCTGGGAGTCAGGCTAGAAGAGGTGTAGCGCGTCTGCACAATCAACCTGGAATGTTCATGGCATGCGGTGGTTGTGGCCACTCAAAGTCCTCGGTAGTGATTTCCGTTTTTAACTAGGAAGTGGTGTAACCACCCCTGTATATTCGAGTGGCGCGTGCGTCAGCTCAAACCTCAGGTGGCCGATCTTTCATCCATGCACTCCAATTCTCGAAGATGTTCTGTATCCGATGCCAGGCTTTCTGGCAGGATGTGATATCAAACGCTAAGATTCCGGGAGTCATCTCATCACGCGCAGCTATTGGCTGGCCCCACTATGAAGTTGTCCTCCATCGCAGCCTGGGAGAGTTGAAGAGCTCATCGGAACAAGGCTGTCCGATATGTCGAGCTATTTGGTACTCACCTACGACATACGAGCGAGACGCACTTTTGAGCGATGATGATGAGAAACTGGATGTCATGTTGTGTTTGGATCCTGCCCAAGGACCTCATCCGGTACTGTCTTCTTGGATCTTAGAGTTCAACGGAAATGGCGAGCAGACTGTGCGTCTTCCCAAACGGATGATCGCTGGATATGGCGGGCTTTTAGAAGATGGTGAGCAAATATATTTGTCGCAGAAGCGGTTCACAAAATTGACTCGTAGTAGAAGAGCTTGCATTGACCCTTAAGCAATGTGAACAACTCGACAATCGGAGCACAGGATCCAACGCAGCGCTGCAGCTGGCATCGTTCTGGCTCCATAGATGTTTATCCGCCCATCCCCATTGTTGTATGCCCAACGCTGGCAGGAGTACTCCTTTTGTTCCTACACGACTCTTGGATGTTGACGGCGGCATCGTTTGCCTAGTCGAGACAAAAGAGTTTGACGAGCAGACTCGAGATAGACGATATCTTGCGTTGAGCCACTGCTGGGGCAAGATTCCAATCATTACGACGTGTAGGGAGAATTTCAACCACCATTTGTCGGAGATTCCATTTGCAAACCTATCAAGAACGTTTCAAGACGCGGTAACGGCGACACGGAAACTTGGCTTTCGATATATTTGGATCGATTCCTTGTGCATTATCCAGGGCGACACTGCCGATTGGGAAGTCGAAGCAGCGACCATGAGCGATGTTTATCGCAATGCGACACTCACAATTGTAGCGGCTCACGCGGCAGGAGGTGCAGTGGGATGCTTTGAAGAACGAGACGGTCTGCTGCAGTTCCCTTTCCTTGTTGATGTTCCGCACCGGGCGGCCAACACCCCTATTCCTCAGCAGGCCGCACGGATACTTTTCACTTGCTATGGACGTAGCAAAGGTCTCGGAGATGCAGAACCGCCACTGTATGGACGGGCTTGGGTGTTACAGGAGCAATTACTCTCTCCACGCATGTTGATCTTTGACGGACCTCAACTTCGTTGGGAGTGTCTCGAAATGCATGGCTCTGAATGCTCTCCAATCGGTGGATTGTCAAGACAGACAGGCTACATGAAAGCCATTCGCAGTGGTATCATGAATGACGCCGATTTCTTTGACCTGCCAACAATCGACGATCCCGTATTTGCTGCGAAAATACAACACCAATACTGGTGCTTCGCTGTCATGGACTACACACATCGAGGTATGACTCAATTACCAGATCGTCTTATTGCGCTGGAGGGTATCGGTCAAGCTCTTGCCGCGAAAACTAAGGACAGATACCTAGCGGGTCTGTGGCTAAACCACTTCTTCATCGGTCTGCTCTGGAGCATACCGTATGAGCGAGAATTCACGACAACAACCCCCGATGCCTTCGACATCGAAGCAAACAAAACAGTCCGCCAGACCGAATCCTTGGGACCAAGCTGGTCCTGGGCCTCCGTAACAGTACCGGTAGTGTATCAAGTCCCTGCGATTATCTCTGTCCACCGTATCTGTCATGTAGTGTCTTCACAAGTTTCCGGAATACCATCGAAACGAACGGGTTGGGTCAAAATCAAGGGCCATATTAGGAAAGGATACATCAATGCGATCTACCCGTACGCCATTCGTGAGGCAGCAGCGCGAGTTCCCCATATGGTCTATCCGAAGCCAACATCCAGCCTGCACCGTATCACCTTTCGCGGACGCGCGTTCTTCCCAAGCGATTTCTTTCTATTCTCGATGAGAGCTCCCAATAGTTCTGAACATGCATTTAGTGTCTCGTCGGACTGGCATCTCGTTCGCGGTACCTTCCGTCCAGACGAGGTCATCGATCCTTCCACACCTATCACATTTCTGGCTATCGCGCAACAGAACACAGGAGATAAGAAGGGATCGTTGCTCCACACCCATGGGGATACTGACCCTCTACAAGTCTACTCTCTCGCCCTTGTTCCCACGCAGAATAGGTCTGGAGAATATAGAAGAGTTGGATATGCCGTATGGGAGGATTGCGCGTGGTATGGTCACATGTGTGGGCAAAGGAACAGGCTCGGAAGAAATATTGAGCAAGCTAATGATGGGCTGCGAAGCGTATTCAGTGGCTTGAGTCGCAACTTGGAGAAGATGAGTTGGAGTAACGGTGTGAATGTCGATGGGAAGGGAGCACACGAACGATTTCATTCGTTTCAACCGGATCAGTTGCCAGATATGAAGGCTTATCACAAGCATGTTGGTATTGAGGAAGAAGAGATCATAATAGTATGAGAATTGTTCCAAGCTTACATACAAAGTGAAGATATTAGAAATTTCTCAAGGAAAAATAGACGGGAGTAAAGGGATATACGAGCGAAAAACGCCAATTGCGAACAGAAGAGTAGAAGGTGCCCAGCGCGTTTCCATCGATGTGCCCGATCTATAGTGAAAGAAATCTAAACGAGATAGAAGGCTCAATTGCGCATCCCTACGCGCCTGATTGCAGTGAACATGTGAAATGGCACTCCATCTTTCGTTTCTACTGGAAGCATCAGCCACCAAATAATGGAGCGAGTCATCAAGACTTCCAGTAATTATGGAGACAACGTAGTAGTCCAGGTTCTGTACGTTCTGATTACAGCCCGTGTTCTTTGACCAGTCCTCCACGTCACAAAAAGGAGCATCACCCTTCGTTCTATCATCGCTGGTCCACTTCTGCTCATCATAATTGAACGTCACCACGTCTCCGTCGTGACATGCCGCAATTTTCACGGTACTGTTGACACTGCGGATCGTTTTTCACTCAATGAGTGGAAAAACCCTACTTAGGGCACTTAATAAGTAGCTTAACATATTTTCTAAGTAAAATCTAAGTAAAATCGTCTACCTTTTTACTAAGCTAGTAAATCTACTTGGAGATTTTCAAATCTGGTGCTGGGGTGGGTGCTGAGGTGGGGCCCCCCTACCCTCCTTCACTAGGCGGGCTTGGCGCACCTACACAGACTATATGACCCTTCTATCCTCCTTTACTCCCTCCTTCCATCTCTCCTCTACTCCTCCTCCATCTCCATCGCTATCTCTATCTCTATCGTTGCTATCCTTATTGGGCGGTTCCACCTTGTCCACAACATCCCTCATTCGCTCATAACTAGCCTCTGAAACAGTCCCCGGATATGTCTTCGAGACAAATTCGTGCGAGTCCTCAGGTCTTATTTCCGGCCTGTGACCAAATGCCATTCCATTCTGAATATTCCCCGTGACTCGGAAGATGTAGCCGGGTTTATCGGCGTTGGTCTTGACGAAGATGGATTGGTGGTTGCGCGGGGCGTCGAGGGAGGATATCAGGTAGACGGCGTGTGAGACGCGAGATAATGTATGAGCCGATTAACACAATCGAAAATGAGCGTAAAGTGAGACAGAAGGCATGTGGTGTCAGGTCCGTGCTCCCTCTCTCCGCTACTTCACTCACTCTGCAACTCTAGGCAACTCTCTCGCTTCGCCGCTGCAAATTTCTCGTCAACCTCACTTTTTTGCAAATTCACCTACTATCTAATTTGCCAATTATCGAACTCAATTAAAGTTCATTCCTCACACGGTCCATCTCGGGCCGTAAGCGTCCTGTTCCATCGTTTACGCAAGCTCTAACCAAAGTGGATTGTGTTTCCCGAGTGGGTCCGAGGTTCGAACCGGGAGTGGAGCATTTTCATTAGAAGAACAGTCTTTCTCTTTATTCGGTGAATTTGCATTGGGGCGCTATTCGTTCAGAGAAAAACCAATGCAGCTGCGGCCAGCAGCCAGCGGGTAGTTCTCGACTCTAAGATATTCTTAGCCCTTCAAATCGCGCTTGCTTGGTCTCAGATCAATACTGGCGGATGCGGGGAGGTGTCAGAGTTGCAGGGTTTCTCTTTTGCGCTTTTTTGACCTTTTTGTCTTTTGCTGTAGGAGGGGATGACGATGTAAACAGAGGTAGTAGAATGTAACCTTTTGCCACGTCGCTGTATATAGCACCCCTTTACATACAGCACTGTATATACACACACTGTTGCACCCCACACACACACAGCACCGCACACATCACTACACACGGACTAAGCGTATCTAAACTTGCGACACCTTAAATCTACTCTTGTTGATAACTCCTGACAAAGGAAGGCGCCTGGACCTAGTGCTTTCGATTTTTCGGGATCGCAAGAGGCGGGGACAGATGGTGTGTTGCTTACTGAGTAAGGACGTGGTATAAACTCCTAAATGCGTAATGAGATATGTTTTGCTTTCAAGATCGTAAAGAGCTTGTGTGCTTTGAAGTTGTGGGAAGTAGTGGCCATCCTCGGATGTGCGTCAAGATGTCCAATGTACCCCTGGCGGTTTAGCGACTACGCCACGCCTCTGTTCTCGAACATCCTCTCGGGCTAATCGCAATATTCTGCACCGTCCCAAACATACCATCAAGTCATCAAGAACAGGAGCGAGATGGAGACGTACCAGGTCGACACGAGTGCATATCGCTGATGCATGCGACTTTGGCCTATTGGCAGGGACGAGATCGAAGCAATGCAATCGTTCAATTCGTTAAGTATATACTACAAAAGACCCTTTAACCTATATGCTTTGAAACAAGGAAACAATTTAAACGGGGTATCTTAAAGAGTGTGACGTCGGCACCTCCCACGACCATTTTACCTCTGCGGCGAATACACCATCCTCTCAGGTGCTCTGTACATCTCCGTGCTTGCCGGTCCCGCCCATTGCCGTTTGCTCTCCTCGCGGTCGCGAACCTCCCTTTCATTTTGAATAGCCACACAACAGCAACAGCAGCAACTCTTTACGAAATCGCTGCCACAAGATCCAGAAAGCTTGTACATGTGTCTCAGCTTCGTGCGATGTACCATCGGAAACAGCCATTGCAGCCCGCACGCCACCCCCATGAGCATGCAATGCCCGTTTGTAGCTTTGTAACCTAGCATATCTGTCGGATCCTTTTTATCGGACTTCTGGGAGAGGCGGTATGATGTGCGGCCGTAGAGGATGCAGGGACAGAAGAGGCCTGTGAAGCAGGTTGAGATGTCGCTGCTGCACTCGCATAGAGAATGTTTCCATTCATGCGATGAGCCTTTCCCCTCGGCTTCCATGTTCGGATGGGCAATCTGACCGGGCTGGTGCAGCGCAAAATCGAAGCCGTTCGGGCCGGTTGCGGCATTGGGCGAGAAGATGGCGTTAGATCCACCCGCGGCGTTCGATGAGAATCCGTGGGGAGAGTATGGCTCTGGAACAACCGACCCTCTGGCGTTGATCGGGGACATCGGCTCTTTCTTGATCGCACTCCCTGAAATTGGCGTTATCGGAGCCTTTGTAGGGAGCGGGGAGGTGGCTGATGCGTAGGAAGGAGGTTGTGCGGGAATCGGAGGTATGGTGTGTTGCGCAACGTTCGTGTTAATGGGTGACAAGTTGCTGCGCTGCCGGGCGTGACGGGATTGTTGCTGACTGTGCACCACTGGCTGCGGTTGCGCCACGGGTGAGATGGGGGACGTAATCGCTGGATATTGTGGGGGAGCGGAAGTGTACGGAGAAGTTGGGGAGAGAGGAGCTTTCTCGTCAGGGTATGATGCGCTCTCGTTATGGTATGATGCGTATGCCGGGTGTGTCTGGTGAGGTTGGGGTTGGGCGTGGGGACGGTTGTGCGGGTTGTAGATGGATTGTGGTCGGGGGTCAACGGGGCTTGACGGAGACTGTGGCTGCGGTAGCGGCGGAGCGTTGGACGCTGTTGTGTATATAGGTTGGTGCTCGATGGGGGTTTGCGCGTATGAGAAGGCTCGAGTGTGCGGGTTTACGTCTGTGTTGATTTGCGGCCGTTGTTGTTGACGATGTTGGTGCTGCTGAGGTTCCTGGTACTGAGGCTGTTGTCGCTGAGGCTGACGCTGTTGTTGCTGAGGCTGAACCGCGGTCTCTTCCTCTGGTGGCGGTGGCTGCCAGGAAAACCGTTGATGTTGTGGCTCGCCATGTTGAGGTTGCAGCCGTTGCTGTTGTTGACTATATTGCCCACGGTCCATGTTTGGAAAGCGATCTGTCTCGGATGCCCGAATGTTTCGTTTCAAGCGGCGAGTCTGGGGTCAAAAAAGCCTTGCAGCAGTATGGGGCCTCCGCTGCTGATATGCTGGCCGGCTGTCGAGCTTGCCGATGGTAAGCTCGAGTTTCAAGGAGCGGCGTGAGATGGTGTAGGGTAATATGTATGCGGCGAAGGGGTTCTTCGAGGGCGGATTCTGCTGAGGGGTTCGGGTGGGGGCTGGAGGGTTGATATCTACTCGAGTCTTCCAAGAGAGGGACGGGACTCTGGACATGCATCGAGCAAGGGGACGGCCTCGTGAAGAGAGCCCATTGTGGTTGGCTCTTGGCTGTGATCGGCTTCACAGACGAGTGCCATTGTCACGCACAAAGGAGCAATGCGGGTCCAGCGCTTGTGGTCGTTGGTGAGCTTTTCGTAGCCGCAGGAGGTGAGGCGCAGTTTTGGCCAATCGTGGTCGGAGGTTGGTCTGACGGACGGTGTGGAGTCGAAGCCGGGCGCTTGCGCAGGACAAAAATGCCCGTGCATACGGACTTTGCAGCCAATGAGGAGTTGGGGACGAGCAACGTCGAGTCTGTTGGTATCGATGGGCTTCCCTTCCTGGATGCTTTCTGTGCGGAGACTTTGCCATCTGCTGATATGGTGACGAGGATGGAATGTCAGTGTGCCGAGGATTCTCTGGAACCGCGTCTAACAGTGATAGACACACCGGCGGGCGCTTGAAGGGCGCCGCCGGCCAAACGTGGCGCGTTAATTGCTCCTCGAGAGGACAGCTATCCTTGTGCCTGTGAATCTAGGTGACGTACTGTGCGATGTTGCACGATACTGTGTCTTGCTCGCGGTTCGGCGAATCCAAAATCACATCCGTCCTCTGCATATCAGGAAAGAGGTCGAGGGACTGATGTCCGTGCTGTTTCATGGCTTGATCGAACCCATGCCGCCATATTCAGAGGCGAGATCTTGTGAGTATTAAGGACTATCTAGGGCATTGCCCAGAGCTTACTTGTATCAGAAACAAGTCCTGGCAGATGGTCAGTGTACGGGTGGCCATCGCGTGCTACCCAACGCCATTCCGAAGGCCCCACCTTAGCTGCCATGCCCGCCCGGACTGTATCTTTCGCCTGTCGTAGAGCTACGGTGCTCGACATTACAAGACACAGTTTCTTGCGGGTTTCGAATGTTTTTCTCCGTACCATGGCTACGGATTAACTCGCCCAGATAACATAAAAATACACGGTTGCAAGACACACGGAGGGGTCTGAGGAGCGTCGAACAGAGGTAGAAACAACGATATGCCAAACACTATACACAAGATTACTACGTATCGCCACACTCGAACTCTCCAGACGAATCGGGCAGACACATGAGGATTGTGCTTTAGGCCTGGTTTACTTGCTCTTGTCGGACTGCGACTTTCCTCTCTCTTCCTTGTTCTCAGCCTAGCAAAGTGTTAGCTGATTCGGTGCATCTAGCTTGGAGGGCATGCGTACCGCTGGTCGGTCAGTAGAAACCGTGCCCTTGAGCTTGGCGGTTTCGGTAACGCCCTCACCCTTCTTGCTGTTGCTTGCGTCCCCGGATCCGTCGCTCGGGTGCTTGGTATCAGTGTTGGACAGGCCTTCCTGCTTCCCAGACGTGGTACCAGAGCCACCAGGCGCTCCGCGAGGATCGGACTGCTTCCAGTCAGCTTGGTCAGACCTACAGTGGCTGGAATATATCGACCTTGTCGTTCTCATCTGGGGAGTCGCCCTTGTTCTCCTCGCCATCTCCCTTGCTGTCCGACGGAGACTTGGACTTGCCGCCAGACTCGTCAGACTCGTCGGCCTCGTCGGATGCCTCCTCGTGCTTGGCGTGATGCTCGCCATGCTCTTCCCCGTGTCCGCCGAGGTCCTGGTTCAAGACGAACCAGAGACCACCGGCGGTTGTGACTACAGCACCGACTGCCCATGGAAGATCGCTCGTCTTCTCCGCGCCATGGCCAGACGGCGACGCATATCCTCTACGGCCGGTCTGCTGGAGCATTCGCTGCCACGGGAGCTCGGCGGGGCGAACGGGCCGCATTGGACGAACACATCGCGCGATTGAAGACGCTCGGAGAGCCGTGTGCCGTGAGAGAATCATGATGGAGCTGTGCGAGGAGCAATTGATTCACCGACGGTCAATTGATGGAATGCGGCCTTTTCGGATGATCAGGTCAGTGTTTAATCCGGGGAATCATGGCAACGTCAAGCGGAGGCGGGCGAGCCAAGGTGGCCCAAGCTCCCGGATGATCACGTGCCGTCCGCGCTCAGCACTCGAGCACGCCCGGCAGGCAACAAGGCGATTCACTTCCACAACAGTCCTTTCTCCCAGGCATACCATCCGGCGGCCTTGCTCGTGGCTTGCCCGATTCCTCCTTATATCTAGAGCCCTCACCCTCACAACTGCCCTGTTTCTCCGCTGTGTCTTCCCCCGCCTCGAACGCCCTCCAGCGGACACCCCACCAACGTACGAACAGACCCCCGCCACGCCTCTCCCAGCTCCTGCCCCTCAGGGTCAACCTCCACCCCAACCCACACGACAGCCTTGGAAGGCAAGAGCGCACCATGGCGCCTGCTGTGACCAACCCCACGTCGCACAACGTCGCAACGCTGCTGCCCAAGCTCGACGACGAGGACCCCGACTACCGCTTCATGGCCCTGAGCGATCTCCAGGACATCCTCAACGCCGGCCACCCGGCCTTCCTTACCCACGACCACAACACGTGCGCCAAGACCGTCGACGGGCTGCTCAAGACGCTCATCGACACCAATGGCGAGGTGCAGAACATGGCCATCAAGTGTCTGGGCCCGTTTGTCAACAAGTGCCCCGAGAACATTCTGAAGCCGATGATCGACAAGCTCTCGAATCTACAGACGAACAACACAATTGACCAGTCCATCCCATCTCTGGCGCTGAGGGAGGTGGTTGTGTCCCTGCCGAGGCCTATACCCGGCGTTGCCCGTACCAAAGCCGTACAGGACGCCCATGCCGCCATAAGCCTCGTCTTGATCCCACGCCTGGTTGGGTACAATGTCGTGCCCCCTACCCAAAAGGGTCTTCCACCGGTGCCTCAGGGCATGCTGCAGGCCGATCTTGCAAAGGGCACCGACACCAATGCCATCGACGTCTTGACCGAGGTTGCTCGGTGCTTTGGTCCCATGTTGCAAGATGTTGAAATACAAGCACTTCAAAAGATCACATTTGAGATACTGGAGAGCGACCGCGCAAGCTCCATGATGAAGAAGAAATCAGTTGCTGCCATATCGACGCTTTCCGCCTACTTCAACGACGCGGTGCTTAGCGCCTTCATCTCGCGAATCATCGAGCACTTACGGGATGTGCACTTGACCCGTGACAAAAGGAAGCTGTACATTACCATTCTTGGATCCATGGCAAGGTCGATTCCACGCAAGTTCGGCCCGTATCTGAAGACCATCGCTCCCTTTGTCCTGGCCGCTTTGAGCGCGGAAGAGTTGGATGAAGAAATGGACGTGTCCGACGACGAAGCAGAGCGCGATCCGGAAGCCGACGAGGTCCGGGAGGCTGCTCTCATTGCCATCGAAAGTTTCTTAGCTTCATGCTCGCAGGACATGAGAATATACACGGACGAGTGCATAGATGCCGCTGCGCGCTTCTTGAAACATGATCCTAATCTTGCCCAAGACGATGACGACGACGCCATGGACGAAGAAGAGGAAGACCTAGAGGGGCTTGAAGATGAGGATTTTGAGGAAGAGGCTGGGTTTGACGACGATGAAGACGCGAGCTGGAAGGTCCGACGATGCGCCGCTAAAGTCTTTTACACAATTATCGCAACCCGGAGCAACAGTGACCTTCTCGAGGATGGTACGCTGTATGATCGAGTAGCTCCAGCACTCATCGCACGTTTCAAGGAACGGGAAGAAAATGTGCGTCTTGAGGTTCTCGCCACGCTCTCGTGTTTGGTGAGGAAATCCGGCGACGGCCCGGTGCCTTCGATGAAATTATTCGAAGAACACTCCCAAAATACCATGATGGGTCCCCCACCGAGCCGCAAGCGACGACGTGGAGGAAGTGATGCCAGCATGTTCGACATTCATGCAAGCTCTTCCCTTTCCCTGGGCTACAATTCACCCGCCGTTTCTGCTACCCCACCTGTTGGACCTCGTGCTAGCCTTGCTAAGCTGAGCCCTGATATTATACGCGGCGTATCGCAGCTCCTCAAGACAGGTCCACCCGGAACGAAACAGGCTTCGATTGTTCTCCTCAGGGACATGGTTGTCACTCAGCGTGGTGGACTACAGGATTATCTTAGTCAAATATTAGAACCCGTCGTTGAGGCCGCCAAGTCGTCAAGTGGACATGGAGCAAGTAGTGGAGCTTCGTCTGCGACGGCAAATAGTCTTCGCATCCAAGCATTGCAATTGCTTGGGGCTGTAGCAGATACACACCCTTCCGCCGCGCTTCATGCATACCTTCCAAAGATTGTTCCCGCTCTCATTGCTGGATGTCGCGAAAAGTACAGCAAATTGTCCATCGAAGCCCTTGCTGCAACGGAGCAAGTCATTAAGGCTCTTACGCCGCCTCGCTCAGCATCATCTGGGTCACAGAATCAGAGCCACGTCGAACAGCTCTATGAGGTACTGGTCAACCGCATAGCCGCCAACGATGCCGACTTGGAAGTGCGGCAGATTGCAATCCATGTTTTAGGACTCCTGCTTGGTCGCAGCTCTGGAACGCAGGATCTGATCTCCCCACAAAAACGAACCTCTGGTCTGGAACTGTTGGGTGATCGCCTCAAGAACGAGCTCACGCGTCTTGCTTCTGTTCGTGCAATCGACGCTGTTGCGGCGCACACGAAGGGACAAAATGAGCTCTCACCCAAATGGGTGCGCAGCGTCGCGCTGGAGCTAGGGGCGCAGCTACGAAAAGCTAGTCGTACCCTTCGTGGTGCAAGCCTCAGCGCTCTGCGGACGCTTTCATTGAACCCAATTTCCCGACAGCAGCTAGATGGCCAGACGAGGTCACAGATTGTTGGCTTGCTTATTCCGCTACTAAACACCATCGACCTGCACCTTCTTGGGCCTGCCTTGATCATATTAGCCACGTTCGTCAAAGACGATTCTCGGTCTGTCATGACTACCGAGTTGAATACGGCGCTTTGTGGAGTGGTTGCAGGATCCATCAGCGGGAGCTCATTAGAGGCACTACTTGCTCTAGTTCGGACGATCGGTGAACAGGGTGCCGGACAACCCTTGATGAACGCCCTGTTGAAAGAAGTCGGTGTTGGCGGGCGCCCTGAAGTCGTCGGAAAGGTTATTGGAAATTTGTTGGTTTACGGCGGTAGCAGCGTTGGTGTTAAGCTCAATGATTTTGTCAAAGAGCTCAATACTCAGACAGACGACACCCGCAAATGTCTCGCTCTCGTGGTTCTTGGGGAAGCTGCTCTCCGGATGGGATCACAGTCGACGCTGCAACCTGATCTGTTCATCAAGTTCTTTTCTGTCAAGTCGGAGCAGGTCCCTCTTGCAGCCGCCGTAGCTCTCGGTCGAGCCGGAGCCGGTAGTATCGGAAAATATCTACCGGTCATCCTGAAAACAATGGGTCAGCCTTCGAGTCCACAATATCTGCTCCTTCACTCCGTGAAAGAGATCCTCCAACAAGACGGCACGGAGTCAGAGATTATACCCTTTGCCGGAACTCTTTGGTCGAATCTGGTCGCTGCTTCTCAAGCCGAGGATAACAAGGCTATTGGCGCGGAGTGCATCGGTAGACTTGCCATCATCGATCCGAAGACGTACCTTCCGCAGCTCCAGGTAAGTTCTTGCGCTAATATATCATGTTCCATCAAACTAACAGCAACAGGCCTTCCTCAGCGACCTCAAACCCAGTGTCCGTGGCATGGTCATTTCCGCGTTGCGTTACACTTTGGCTGACACAGATGAATCCTACGATGAGTATCTCAAGCCCATTGTTATTCCCATGCTCGCCCAGATGCTTTCAGAGTCTGACCTGGAGAATCGTCGCTTGGCCTTGACAACCTTCAATTCTGCCATGCACAACAAGCCCGACATCATCCTACCCGCAATCGACCAGCTCTTGCCTATGGCCATGAAGGAAACAGAAATCAAACCAGAGCTCATCCGTGAGGTCGTCATGGGACCCTTCAGGCACAAGGTGGATGATGGCCTCGAACTCCGCAAGAGTGCCTACGAGACTCTCTACGCATTGCTTGAGACTGCCTTCTCTCGCCTCTCGTCCACCGATAGATCCGACTGCTTCGACCGCGTGGTCGCCGGTATTAACGACGAAAATGACATCCGGATCCTCTGCAATCTCATGCTTACGAAACTCATGGTCCTTGCACCTGACGAGACCCACAACCGTCTCGAAGCCATCGCCGCCAACTTCAAGCAGGTCTTGCAGATCAAGCCCAAGGAGAATGCCGTGAAGCAGGAAGTGGAAAAGCTGCAGGAGGCATGCAAGGGCGTGCTAAAGGCATCAGTCGTTCTGAACAAGAACATGGGTGCCGACAGTGGTGCACATGACGACCAGAATCTGAGGCATTGGGCAAGCTACTGGGAGTGGATCAACAAAGAATTCGGGAATGTTCTCAAGAGTGTTGAGGCTGAACTCAAGGATCGGGATCGTTAGATCTACGAGAGAGGTGGAGAGATGAACTGCATGATGGAACGATGAGATGATTTCTGAATAGCGCCCTTCCTTCTGCAAGGTACCTTGGGCAGGCATAAAGATATCAAAGAGCGGGGGAGCATAGGGGCATACCGAAAGAGGGGTTCAAGAGACCGGAAAAGTGCATAGATGCAAATGGAACCACATTCATAACATATTGTTCAAATCCTCACGATGCCCATGCTCCGTGATATTTTTACATATAAATTTGCTTCCTTGTGACTAGGATGATTCGAGATTCCATTATTCATTAGACAAAATTTTCATCGCTATTCTCTTGCGCTTCGCTGTCGTCGTCTTCGTCTTCTTTTTCGTCACCGCTCAGGCCTCCAACATCGTCGGGTGGCTCTTTGTCGTTGCTGTCTTCTGCATCCGCATGACTGCCCTCTCTTAGCGTCAGTTGTTCCCTCAATCCATCCATAATGGTACCCATCCTGGTCTTCAAATCTGCATTCCAGACACTTGAAACTTGACTTTCCATCTCTTTGATCTTGTTTCGCAGTTCCTCAGCCACTTTATCCTCTTCCTCCGATTCGTCGTCGGGGCGCTCTCCACCTGGACCCACCTCTAGGACCACGCCGCCACCAAACGCAGTCGTAAAATCTTTGGCCATCCTGGCATTCGAAATCGCAAACACAACTTCCTCGATGTTTTCCCATCTCTCAGCTTGCTCGTCACTTTTCCCCTTCCCTTTTCTTTGTCCTCCCCCCGTGGGAGGCAGTGGAAACATGACCCTCTTCCAAGCCGCCGCAATCTCCTTAACCGGATTTCCATATGCTCCACACCCCCAAGCCCCCAGCACTAACTTCCTCGCTCCCTTCGCAGTCGCTATCCTCAGCACAGCCCTCATCTTCCTCTCCACAAGCTCTCTATCCTTTTTCCCCAGCCTCTTCTCCTCCTCCTCCCCTTCCAACTCCGGAAACCGCAACATCCCCGCACTGATAACGTCCACCCACCACCTCTCCTCCTTCGCCAACTCCCCCTTCGCATTAGGATCCCCCAAAGGCTTTGAATCGCGGAACACGAGAACGTCGGAAGTGAATACGCCACCGATTTCGGGGAGCCGGTAGAAGGATTCGGAGAGCGAGGGGAGGAGCGTGGTGCGCGCGCAGAGGAATTCTTCCTGCGAGGTTGCCCCGACGAGGATTCCGCCGCCGGGGCGGAGGGGGGAGGCCATATTTAGGAGGCAGACGTTTGGTTGTTTGTGTTTGCGAGGGGGTTTGAGCAGGGGCGTTGGGGTGTGGGCTGGGGGTGGATAGCGCCAGGGGAAGGATAGCATGTGGGTTGCTGTTAGGGTGTCTGTGATGATGACGCGGATGGAGATTTGGTTTGGTGGCGCGTCGGGGTTCGCTGGTGATGGTGATGCTGGTGGTAATGTCGGGTCCGGGGGAAGTGTCGAGATGTCTATGCCCCCACCATCGTTTAGGGAAGCGCTGTCTGTCTGTCTCTGTTTTGCCTTGCCCTTGCTCTTTACACCACCCCTGGTTCCAATTCCATCTTTCTCATACCCCTCTCTCATCACAACGTCATCCTCCCCGCCCTTAACTCTCCGTTTCCCTTGTCCTTTCCTCTTAATGTAGACCGGCTCTTCCGCTTGCTCTTCTAATTTCCCCTTTGACGTCTCCGCTCCTGATCCAATACCGGCGGGCGAGCTCCCATTCGGCGGAGGATCAACGATCAACTCGCTCCCCTCAGTGCCCTTTTTAGCTCTCGGGTTACTGGCTAGAATCGCGGGTATGACTTTGTTCACGATGTTACGTGCTTGCTTCGCACGGATGTCCTTGCGGATGGATGGAGGCGCTAGACCTTGGGATTGTTCTGCACGGCCCATGTTTATGTTTGTCATGTGTGGGAGTCTGGAGTTTAAGGGTGAGAAGGGTGGGAATGTTGAAAAAGGTAGAGTGGCGAGGAAATGAGTCGAATGTTCAAATGACCGAGCACTGTGATGATGGACGATGTAAGAAGTGGCAAGATTAGCCGAGCCAATCATCCGCCTACACGGTCCTGGCAACATTTCTCCTCAGTCAAGTCAAATTACCTTACTCGGCCCCAACGGTTAATTCTCAAATTTGCTCCGCAAAAGGCCGTGCTCCGCACGGCCCTACTAGCTCAATGAAAAAACACCCTCAATGATAATAAATACCTGCACCCCACCTAAATACATCAAAAACGCGTATTTTTACACCAAATAAAATGCCAAAAGTACCAAATATCAGCGCGAATGTCAGATCATCGAAAAATGCGCTGAAGAGCTGCGCGCAGTCGAAAATCCAAACCTCTACGCATACTGCCGCGATCGTAACCTTACCCACCTATACCAACGCCTTATACGAGCGCTCAAAGGACGCAAAACCAAGTCAACTCGCAAGCCTGTCAAGAAAAAGCTTACTGAGGTTCAAGAGCTCGCCCTTGAACGGTTCATCGACGTGGTTAACAATATTGGTTATGGAGTACAGAAGGAGCTAGTTGCGCAGCAGGCCAACTTCATACTGGCAGAATCGCACGAAGGAGATGGCCCACCACCGCGGGTGGGCATTAACTAGGCATCTCGCTGGCTCGCTGCCCGTACAAAATACCATAGGGTGAAGGCGGTACCAATAGAGCTCGCGCGTAAGCTGGCGCAATCGCCAGAGGCTATTCTGGACTGGTACAACAAGCTTAACGCGTATATGAAGGAGCACGGTATAGCCATGAAGAATATGTATAATATAGATGAAACGGGCGTGAGAATTGGTATTGCTAAGAACTCCTACGTGTATACAAAGCATGGGAAACAGGTGAATATATACCCTAGACTCCAAGGGGCGAGCAGAATGGCAGTGACGTCAGTGAGGATGAGGGCTACTCAAGCCCATATTTCGATTGGGGAATTTGAATTATGCATGGAGATGTATTTTGATGTATTTACCATATAAATTAGTATGGTGGGGTACTGCCAAGGAATTTATTATCATTGAGGGTGTTTTTTCATTGAGCTAGTAGGGCCGTGCGGAGCACGGCCTTTTGCGGAGCGAAATTGAGAATCAACCGTTGGGGCCGAGTAAGGTATCCCTGGTTAAAATTCATTTCAATGCTCTAGAGATTCGTATTATTTCTCCATGTCTCAACACTCTACAACCCACTCAACTCCACTCCTTGAAGCTCTTCTGCCTCTGCCTACTGTTCCACTGCAACGTCCTGCTAATACTATCTATCCAATCCTTACTCCTCCGATCCAACGGCAGCACACTCGGGAACGGAAATCTCGACGCGCTAATCGTGACATAATCGCCAGGCCTCAGCTCCACTCTTTCTCTGCCATCGAAACTTGCCCAGGAACTTGTTCTCGCGTCATACGGCACGCCTGCCCTGAGTACAATCGTGTCCGGGAGAATAATGGGTCTGAAGGAGAGTGTGTGCGCACATATCGCAGTCACGAGAATGACGGGGTTATCGGGGTGACAGAGAGACCCTCCAGCAGCAAGATTATACGCCGTAGAGCCGGTGGGCGTAGATACGCATACACCATCTGCTTGTACCGTAGTGAAGTGCTCATCGTCGCCAAAGAGCTCGATCGAGGACATTGTCGGATTGGGCCCGCGATCTACTACCACCTCGTTCAGGATGTTGTGTGTTCCGTCGAGCCTGTGGGTGTGGTTGTCTTCGCTTTCCTCGCCGATGAGCTCCTCGACGAGATCTCGCTTCGTGTTGGACTTCTTTTGAGAGCGCATGATTGTCGCCTCAAAGCGGAGGCGCAAGCTGACGGTTATGCCTTCTTCGAAAGCACGGCTGAGCGTAGTGGGGTAGAGTTCGTAGTCAAATTTGGTGAGAAAGCCCAATGAACCGAGTGAAAAAGCTAAAACTGGGGGTACCACGCGCTGAAAAAGCCACGAAGCATAAAGAACCGTCCCGTCACCACCGAGCTGTGCGATTGTTAGACTGGTCCATGGTGAAGATCAAGTGGAGCAACTCACGCCAAGAACAATGTCGAAGGTCTGAGGCTTTTCCGCACATAATTTGTTGGTCCAGAACTTGAGCCGTCCTCGGAATGATGGATTTTGGTTTAGCAGACCCTCGGCGTCGAATATTTTGTTGTGTCCGAGCGTATTCTCAACATAGCTATCTCGCATAAGCTTTTCAATCCACATTCGATTGAGCGCTTAGCCATACACTCTGTACCCACTGTCTTTGGTCATTAGCCATTCCGCTGTCTCTCTCGTATGCGAGATCAAGGTTTCGTCGTGGGCCTTCGCCAGAATAAAGATATTCCGCACATGTAACTTTAGTCGGATCTGCGCAAGTTTCTTCGCCAACTCTCTTATCCCGAAGGCCATATCAGATATCTGCTTCTTAGTCAAAAGCCTTGATTGGTGGGTCGGCTCGACGAAGCCGTTGTCCTTGTCCATTTTCCGCTCCATGGCCAGACCCTCGTGTGATGCAGTGTGCTCTTTCAGTTGCATTCCTTCGTGCTTCTCGAGAAGCGAGTGTACAAAACATTGTGTCGGTCGGCGTATGTAATCAGGTCGGGGAGCAGTAGAGGGGATCAAGGAAGATTTGCGGCGGTGGATGGCCTCGCTCTCGAAGACGACCTGCGAAAGGTGAGCCGAGACTGCAGGTTACGGTGTCGGGGTCTCGGTCATACCTCGAGCGCATCCTGGCGCTCCTGATCGCTACTATTCACGCTCCTGGCGTCGTACTCGATGGGATTCCCCTCAGAGCGGATGTAAGTCGGTGGAATTCGGAAGACATAGAGAGGGGTAATACCTCTTCCGTTTTCGTGATTTCTGGGACTCCGTTTTCTGCTGCATTGGCCGCCATGTTAAGGAAGGGCGACTGAGATAGTTGGATAGTGCTCGGGGAAAAGCGGCGCTTTAAATACCAAAAACGACGTTCGGTGAATGGTGAAGGTTCACACGCCAGGTAACGCGACTGCCCCGCATTAACCAATCAGAGCGGATGACGTCAGCCATTGGCGTGCTTTATAATTGCCCTTCCACATTGAAGGCTGCACAGTCATATAAGAAGGCATGGAGAGTAGGCAATTTGGGAGTTACTGCTATTCTGATAGCTGCACATGACCGATGGCCAATAGCCCACTTGCCGGCGCTTTTTGTTGATATCTGTGATATATCGGTCGTCGACCTGTGCCAAATTCAGGAGCCGATATTCGCGGTCATTTCCCCTGAGGTTGCAGTTGCGCTTGGATTTAAGAAAGAATCCTATGGCGGGGCTTCCAGTGACGTGAAGTACCTTCCCTACATATTCACATCCAGTCTTAGGGATCCAGATCGACCAATGAGCGGGCTTGGGCCCATCGAAATGACTAGCAGGTATATGTCTCGCGCCATTCTTGTGGACAAAAGTCTGAGCCCTACTCTGCAATATCGATATGCAAGCAAGGCTTGGCCTGGAGTTGGCGTCGACAAATGGTGCCGTGCAACCAAACAAGATGGTAGGGGCGGACTTATGGTGACCAAGTAAGCTCCGGTGAGCGAGCGAAGGAGACGAAGGCAAGGCTGTGGTGGGGTAGTTGCGGTTCTTTGACACAGAATGCCAAGGGCGCATGCACTCCGTACTGGCGGCAAAAGAAGAAGAATCTGGCAGTGTTTCACAAGGGAGCTTCTACGGACTGCAGGACCTCTTCAATCACATCCTCGGCTGTAACTCCTTCCAGAACCGCCTTAACCGCTTCCAAGGAGCTTCCCCACTGCATACTTCGTTCGTTCTCTGGTGCCGTAATAATGATCCTGTGGGGATAGATCTTTCTTGCGGCAAGTGCGACTAGAGACGGCGATACGTATGAAATTCCATGAAGAGGAGCGAGTGCACTATATAGGTCAACTTCTTTGTCTCGAAGGGTAGCAGCTGGTGAACAACGTCTATGGAAGCAATGAACTTACTGGGCTAGAGTATCAAAGTGGCGAGTGGCCATTGCCGATATACCTCCAGCGACAGCTCGATGCAATCGCATGAAGACTACAATGTTGTGGAGATACGCCCGGACCTCAGAGCTTATCCTGACTTCAGACGTGAGTGTTGCGAGCTTCGCGATATCCTACGATTCCTTAGCTCCAGTCAAACGAACATGGAGGCGACCTTACCTCTGGAGAAAACAATGGCGCCGAAGATTTTCGCTTCTGGTTCGGTCGTGGTGAGTTCCGCACAACTGAGGATGTGGAGACATCGTCATCAGAAGGGGACTCCTTCAGTCGAAGATCTTCAAGATTTGGCAAGCCATCCTCCGGGTAATGTCTATGGGATATGAAGAAATGATCATTCTGTAAGTGATTAGCAACAAGACCGAAACGCTAGAAAAGGTCATACCAAGTGACTGGTAAGTCGACCAGTGCCGGTATTATTCAGTGCAATGAAGAGAAAGGGCCTTGGAGCGGCATGAACCGCCGTTCTTGTAAAATTGCGTTTTCCACGGATGAGCTAGAGGCTGTGTCAATCACTACAGGCTCCGGTACTCGCGCAGAACGTACTTCTAGGGCTTGGACCTGGACTTGTTGGGTGGCCCTGTCAAGATTCTTTGCAATTACAACATTGGCAATGCGGCGGCTATCCAGAGCGCCAAAGGGTCGAGGAGACTTAAATGCACGTCTTTCGGAGTACTTTACGGAATCCAAGTAAGGCAACTGCCTCCGCATTAGCATATATGTTGCGTAAGAAGAGATCGTCGTATGAAATGGCTGATTTGGAGGAGACTACTGACATCTTCCCCATCTTTCCCTAGATCACTACTGAAATAGCCAACCCCAGTATCTTCGACCAAAATGCCGTTGCCAAAGTCGTCTAAGGTGGTTCTCTCAGAGCAGTCAAGCACCGAGCAGGTAAGGCCGAACACGTCGGCGGTAATCTAAAGAATCAGTGTGTGGCGCTTCTACAAAATCGGTGGCCCCACATACAATTCGTGTTTCTGCAACCAATTCACCCAATAATTGTTCATTGGCCTCGATAATGCAGTGTTGGTCTGCCACAAGACAGAGAAGCACCGCAAGCTCGATGTCACTCAGCGCTTGGACATTCTCCACGACGCGTTCCATGGGCTACGAGGAGTTCCAGTAGTGTTACATATCCAGCCCAAGAGAATGCGCTTACCGCTGGCGATTCCGCAGGTCCAAGTCCGGGGTTAAGGTCGCAGCTGAAGAGGGACGGGACGGGGTGCATGCACCTGCAGGCTGCCGTGAGGAGTGCTTTGGCTCACACGAAAAAGGCTTAGCTTGACAGTCAGACGACACCTCAACTCTCGACACGTCCCAGGCACACTTCAACACCATCCCTCACCGCCATCCAGAGCACCTTTTGCCCCTCGGTTAATGGTATCGCCACCATGGCCCCAGCGGAGGCTTGTCACGGTTGCAATGCTGACGGGAGAAAGTCAGCCTGGTCAGGCTCTCTGGCCCATTCACTCTCTCAGCCTTACCGCCTAGTCGTTCCACCCACAGACGCGTCAGAACTGCATTTCATCGTTCTATGCATAGAAAGATGCGCCATCACGGCGCCGGAGCCACTCCCTGATCTCTTATCTTCTAAATGGTCATCTGCGTGCGCGCTCGCATGTCACGCGGGGTAGGATGAGGCATAGCTGCATCTCAACATAATCGGTAGAGCTCCTCTCGGATCCGTGCGCGCTGCGACTCTGGAATTCTAGTCACTACGATACCTCTGAGCCTGTCGCCGGCTTCAATGAGATGATGATGGCCCGAGGGCTCAGGGCTCCGCTCGCTCGTGGCAGGAATAGGCGGAACAAGACGATGGACCGAATTCCCGAGCAGACCTCAGAAGCCACTCAGCCGAAAAGGTTCATCGGAATCTTCCATTGTCATCATGTCAAATCTTCAGTATGCGGTGTCGCAGCCGCCCGCATAGCTTCCGCTACCAGCCGACCAAAGGCTCCAGCTCAGCACCGCTGAGCAAGGAGATTAACTTTAAGCTTGCATAAGGCGTAGAACTTCCGTCTTAGCGACACCCGTTGTCAGCTTATCTGCTGACAGGTAGATCCAACACAATGGTTCAGATGAAACAAACACCAAGCCGTGGCGAGCGTGCATCGTAAAGAAAAAGCAGGTCGACAACCAGGAGATAATTCGCTCGCCACTCCCAAAGGAATTCGCTTGTCCATGCCCCCACGGTCCATGGCTAAAGGCACACAATCCTTCTTGCGTCACGACTGTGGACCGTCATACTAGAGGCAATCTGCAGCAACACTGCGTCTCAGTTCGAACAAACGCGGGCTGGGCTCTACATCCGTCGCAATGGCACCTCCACCCAGGACGCGAGCGTATCCTCCACATCTGGAACAACTGAAAGCCAGAAGCATGTCTCGGTCGCTTCGATCAATAGCCTTCACCCAGCCCAACGCGTGCATCCTCGTCGCAGGGGGTCGGGCCTCAAAGTGGCCACAGCCGGCTAGTCAAGCGCCGACAGAGGGACTCTTGCACGCCGCCTCACTTTCATTTGCCTTGCGGCGAATTCGGGCGCCACTGTCTTCTGGGGAATACAAAAGACGACGTCAAAGCCCCGGATCTTCCGTTCGACACCGACACAGACGAGTCTAACAGCAGCAACTCCCATATACCTCGAAATGCCAGCACCGCCAAAGACTACGTTGAAGAGGAGCGGCGGGCCCATCAGCCAGTTTGTCCCACGCTTGATATGGTCTGAAGCCGCTAATCGCCACAGGGAGGGGCAGATACCCTCACCCCCATCCAAAAGCACCACCCAACCCGCCTTGCCCCAAACAGATCGGACTTTTTTGGGTACATCTCGGGGTAAGTACTAGCTACTGCATCTTTCCAATTAATACTTATGGCTACGTAGACTTCTCAGCCCCTTCCCCTGGATCCCAGCAAACATATGCGCACCCTTCTCCACCCAATTGCCCCTTTCACTCTCCAATCCTTCAGCTCGAAGCATTACCCCAACTATACATGGGAACATCGCCGTTGGAGAACTTCCTCGGCGCCCCCCCTGCCCAGCAGTCTGCGCTCTTCATCCGGCCCGACAACTCGGAGAGTTCCTTTGCTAAAGGATGTACTTGCGGACGGTTGCACGAAAGCATCATCAATGAGCTCACATATGGTGCCATTTTTAAGCTGGGATCCATGGCGGGTACCCGTTTCGAAGACCAGCTGGATATCAATCGTAAAACCTTTTGACTCTCCGTGGATATTATATATGCTATCTCGAATATATTCTTACTTGTCATTACTTTTATCCGATTTCACTCATGCTTAATTGGTCCTCTATGCCTGCGTTGATTTGATACAGAGTTGGCAGCCATTTCGAAACGTGTTTTAAGCCGATGAAACACCAAAGAAGGGAACTGTAACTCTGCTACTCAGTAACACGGCGCTCCTCGAAATTGTTCTTTTCGGTGAACTCGATGTCCAAGTCAAGATACAAGTTGATTTAATTTTTCCCGATCCGTTCCCAACCCCGTCTATGATATATATCTACAGAAATCAATTACAACCCATATTGGATTTACGGATTTGCAATGCCTGCTTCCAACTGCTTCTTCGCGGCCCATTGTTTTTCCGTGTGGATTTTCTCCAGAATCTTATCTGCGCCCCTCTCAATCAAGATCTTGGCAATATCTCTGCCCATCGTCTCAGCCTCCTCAACCGACCTGACTTTTCGCACCGATTCGTACTCGACAGAGTCCTTGCCGTCTACACTGACTACTATGGTCTTCAGAACCAGTTCTTGGTCATCAAGGTGTGGTCCGGCTTCCTCAATGGCTTGGCCATCCTTGTCGTAGTCTCTCGCAGGCTCCACCCCAGTCGCGACCCCTTTCCCACCCCGCCATGAAGTCTCAATACCGATTGGCACACTGCAGCCTCCTTCCAGATATCTCAGAAGGGCACGTTCGGCTGAGCAAGCTCTTGAGGATCGCTCGCACCGGATGCTCTGCAGCATTTTCTTCATCGTTTCGTCGTCTTTTCTGATCTCGATCGCTAATGCTCCTTGTCCGACAGCGTATAGCATGCCCCCATTGTCGCTGCTCAGGTATTGGCTTATCCGGTCCTCCATACCTAATCTTTTGAGCCCTGCTGCGGCGAGAATAATCGCCGAGTAGGGCGAATCCTCCGCGTCGAGCTTAGCCAGCCTTGTTCCAACGTTTCCTCGCAAGTCCGCGAACCGGAGCGATGGGTATAATCGCCGTAGTTGTGCCGCACGACGAACAGAGGATGTGCCTATTGTCGCGTCCTTTGGAAGTGTGTTGAGGTGCGTGCCCTTAGGCAGCCGGGGTGAAACGATGAGCGCATCGCGAGGGTCTTCACGCGCGAGAATCGCGCCGAGCGCGAGGTTATCGGGCAGCTGTGTTGGCATGTCTGGCAGAGCGTTAGAGCTAGCCTGACCCTCCGAATCAATATGCAGGGGTTGGTGCGTACCTTTTAGACAATGCACAATAATGTCCAGCTCGCCCTCTTCTAGCATGCTCTCCAATTCTCCTGTCCATAGACTCTTCGCATTATCACCTTGGCTCAATTGCTGCAGCGGCGTGATTTTGTCCTTGTCTCCTTGTGCCAGTATGGCACAGATGTTGTAGGTTCGGTCTGGGAACGCGTCTCTGAGGGCTTTTTCTACAGCGCGTGCTTGAACTTGGGCGAGGGTTGAGCGCCGTGTGCCGATGTTAACGACATTGGTGTCGGTGCTGGGGTGTGGTGCTGGTTCGGATTGGGTTGCTGAGGCCATTATGGAGAGTGAATTGGTCAGTGGGTGAAATTGAACAGCTTGAGTGGCATGAGCAAAAGTAGTGGGGCAGAATGGCTATCCCTATTTAGGACTAGTGTGTGAATCTAAATTCCGAGGGTATCTCCGACATCAGCCGCAACGTCGTTCCAACATCACACACAAATCTGTCCCTGGCTGCTTGATACGATATATGCCTAGTATGCATTCCAAACGCGGCTTACAACTCACATCTCCATGAGGTCCAAATTCCCGGTCATATCCCGGGCTCTTATTTACTTAGCTTGTCATGGTGCTTACATCGGCCCCCAGCAACTAGCCAATATGGTGTAAAGCGACCGTCGCCCTGCAACCCGACCCCTGCATCTTGTACTTATACGGCGATGTGCCCCAGCCCCAAGGTCTTCGGTTTTCTTGCATTCCCTTCTGCTTCCTCACACTATCAGCATGTTTCTGTACTTTGTATTCGGCCCTCTTCTGCTCCTTGCAGTCCATCGCAGCTATTATCTAATCACAAACTATATCGCTGCTCGTAAATATGGTCTTCCAATTATTATTCTTCCTGCGTCTTCCGAAGAACCATGGTGGATGCCCCTCAGACCGTTGTTCTCATGGGTGGAATCTCTCCCTCTCGGACTCGGTAGCTGGTATCTGTACACAGACATGGGATGGTCGACGGTAGACGAAAACAGGACCGCATTACGACTCGGCGAGAATTTCGTCCTCTGCTCTCCCGCCAGCAACGCAATTGTTACCTGCTATCCACCTGGACTGGACCGCGTTATCAAAGGTCATAAGAACTGGCCTCAGCCGGGGGCGCAAAACCGACTTTTTGCTTTCTATGGGGAGAATATCGCGTCTACCAATGGAGCTGATTGGCAACGACATCGCAAAATTACTACCTCTGCATTCAATGAAAGGAGCATGCATCAGGTCTGGGAAGAATCTATCAAGCGAGCTAGGAGTCTCAATTTCGCCGGAGAATCTGTTCGTACTTTGGGTCGTATTCGCTCGACATTCGACGTTTTGGCTATGCATGTTCTGGCCATCGTTGGCTTTGGTCAAGAAGGCACCCTGAAATCCATACCACCCGGTCACCGACAGAGCTTGATGGATTCTCTGGGCTTCATCCTGAAGCATATCCTCCTCACAGTTGTGTTCCACAGCCTAAAAGCACCCGATTTCCTCCTCCCCGGCGTCCTTCGACAATTGAAGCTCTCAGTGGCCGAATTCAAACTCTACATGGAAGAGATTGTCCTTACACACATGCGAAAGGCCGCCAAAGGAAGATCAGAGTCTCGATCCACTAGTCTACTTGAAGCCATGGTCACTGCCAATGAAGCGGAAAAGCAACAAGGCCAAAAGCTGACCGGTGCTTCATCCTATCTGTCGGAGTCAGAGCTGTACGGAAATCTTTTCGTATTCAATCTCGCTGGATTCGAGACAACAGCCTCTACCATGACGTTTGCCCTTTCTTTCCTTGCTACATACCCGGAGGTCCAAGGCTGGCTGATTGAGGAGGTGGACTCCTATTACAGTTCTAGCAAGGACCACGAGTACTCCTCGATATATCCGAAACTTGTCCGCTGCCTTGCATTGATGCATGAGACGCTTCGTTTAGCAAGCCCTGCACCATTGCTTGTGCGAACACCCACGACGCCGGAAGAGATTCCGATCATTACCCCGACTGGCGAGAAGACTCTCACAGTCAACCCCGGCACATTGGTCGGCATCCATACATATGCCGCCCACCTGTCGCCTCGATGGGGTTCTGACTCCCAGCAATTTAATCCCAAGCGGTTCGTCTCCTCGATCAGCGGCGAGGAGAGCCTCACAGTACCCGAAGGAGGTGTATTTTTGCCGTGGCTTTTTGGCCCTCGTGTCTGTCCCGGGAAGAAGTTCAGTCAGGTTGAGTTCGTGGCTATTATTGCACAGATCCTTTCGGAATACCGCATTGAGCCGACAATGCGGGACGGAGAAAGCAAAGACCGTGCAAGGGAAAGGATGGTTGGGGTAGTCGGTGACAAGTTCTTCAACATCAGTGCGCATTTGAAGAGACCGGAAGACGGCGAAGTACGATTTGTCCGACGGGACACAAAATAGTAGTCCCTACTTCTGTTTTGAAAAGTTTCGCGTTGGCAAGCCTCCATTGCGATAGACAATTGCATTGTATTCATTGCGTCGTTTCTACGTTCTGCTCATTTCCAACGTCTCCCTCTCCGCACCTCCTCTAGCTCGTTCCAGTACATCCGACAAAGTTATTCCCGCTGGCACCTGTGTGCGTAATCTCACCCGCTAATGACCCCGACTTGGTGACAATAACCCTATCCGCGCCCGGGGACCCTATTATCGACTCATCAGCTCAACTCATCGATACCCCTCATCCTATACATACCACCAGTATACGTTCCACTCTCCTTGAGCGGGAACTCGTAGTAAGGGCCAGAAACCGGGAAATTGAAGCCCTCATAGTTATTGTAAACATGCGGATACGTGGAGCCTCCGGCGGTCGAGCCTTGCTTCACATAGTTGACGGCCGCGTTTTTAGCAGCTGTGATCTGCGCGCTGGTGTAACAGTTTGAGCCGCATGTGGTTGCGCAGGCACGTTCCTCGATCGGGGAGTCAATTGCTGAGACCGGGGATGAGATGGAGGTGGGCAGCGCCAAAGAGAGAGGCGTGAGGACGAGGAGCAGAGCTGGGAGGAGACGCATGGTGACTATCTGCCTTCTTTCTTAGGGGAAAATGGGGTATATATGTGTACAAGAGAACGAGAGATTTCTGTTCAATTGGCACGTGGGCGAGCGAGAGTGGGTAGAACGGATAGACAGCTGCTCCCTGGAGATCTCCTCAACTATGTCGTGAGCCTGCGGTTTATATAGATGTACGAGAGCGACCAGCCTCGCGGTGGACTCCGAAACCGTAGCACAAGTGCCCTGGACGACCAGGTACTTTTTTGATTAACCTGTATGCTAGTCAGGATATCTAGTACAGTAACTAAGCAGCCTACTTGGCCCTCTACGGTAATTACGAGCGTCCCCAGTCCTCGACGCATGCACTCCTTGCAGTACCTCTCAACCCTCCTATCGCAACCCAGCAATGTCATTCCCATTACTACAGCTCTCACACCCCATCCCTCCAGCAATCCCCCCATACCTCACCGTCCCGGTCTCCAATTCGTCAAGCGGAGATACCCCAGATGCAAACTATATCAAGATCTCCGCTTCCGGCGCTTGTGGCATCCTTCCGAAGGGGAAGGTCGGGTTGAAAGCGTTTTGAAACGGTGGTGGAGTGCTCGGGTTTATCGTGGAACGGGGCATGTGCGCTGTTGATAGGCGGGTCAGGGTTCAGGATTGGCGAGCAGGGCGCGGCGGGAGCTAGCTCGATGCGGAAGGTG
The DNA here is from genome assembly GCA_002105025.1 of Clohesyomyces aquaticus. Classification (NCBI taxonomy): domain Eukaryota; kingdom Fungi; phylum Ascomycota; class Dothideomycetes; order Pleosporales; family Lindgomycetaceae; genus Clohesyomyces; species Clohesyomyces aquaticus. Next base: position 210,277 of record MCFA01000026.1, read on the forward strand.
GGTGCTCGACCGATGAATACAGGGTTTGGCTTGTAGTGGGCTAGGTACGCGGTACAAGGCTCGACTCGCGGGTTCGTGGAGGGGAGCGAATGCGAGGGTCTTTTGACTTTTGAATTGCAGGTGCACTGAGAGGTTTGGAATTTCACTTGAAAGATCATAATCCCAAACTTTCTACGAAGAGTGACATGGTACGAGAGAAGCAGGTTACATTAAAAATGCTATTCATTTCTGCCCAAGTCCGTCCCTATGCGATGCAAAATCTGTTTTCTTCAACCACAAGATTTCATCGCTGGTTATGCATATATTCTTTTCATGTGGAAATCTCAGGACTTCTTGGTTGAGCTTCGTGGACTTCCGTAATCCTAGGGTCGGCCTTGTAAGTCTCTTGATCTTGAGGTGGGACTCGTGGAGCCTTGGAACAGTTCCTACTAGCCTTCCATCCAGTAAGAGGCTATTATAAACACCAAGCTCGTTCCGTAGATTCTTAGTGTAAGATCCCGATGTTTATCTAGGTCCTTTTGCATCGTAAAGATGCAGTAGTATAGCAGAGCGGCTATTAAGATACTATGGACCATGGTCTATACGGTGGGAAGTTCTGAGTGAGATTAGCCGTGCCGACTGAGACAAAGACGCGAGTCGCAAGTCGCGGATTGCCCACCACAACCTTCAGGAATTAGTTTTGTGAAGGAGGGTTGAAAGAAGAGTTTGTCTTAATAAGCAGTCCTATAGGCTGCAGGTAAGAAGCACAGCGTGCGGGGTCGCAGGCTGAGACGTGTCATAAGATTGAACATCCCTCAACGTCCGAATACTTCACCGCAACTAAGAAATGGCATCCCAAGATGCCAAACCCGATTGGGGATCGGATTCGCGTCCAACTCCAACTTTGGCATTGAAACAAGCTCTCTGCTTTTCCTGCTGGGATGTATCGTCCCATCTGAGGCGATGCACCGCTTGCAAACGAGTTTCATACTGCTCAGTCAAGTGCCAAAAGCAGGACTGGAACAGACATCACAAGAAGATCTGCAAGAAACTTGTCGCATTGAACAAGCAGAAGGGATATGTACCCTCACCTGGTAGGCAGTGGAAGGACCATCATAACGAGCGGGCATGTTATTCGACTCATTCAGCAAGACGAGCGAGCATTCTGACAAACTTCATAGGTGCTAGATATCTTAAGATCTGGAGCTCAAATTCCCAATGAACTTGGAAGATTGGTCGGGTATGTCCTAGAACCGATCTTTAACGAAGCCTAATCATTTCCCTTCCATTATATAGCTGACAGTTACAATTAGCTATGAACCATACTGCTATCGCTGTTATCGACAAGAGGTTCAACTCGAAGATGGAGCAAAGTTAAACGCTTGCCAATTCTGTCATCTTACCTCGTTCTGCACCTCTTGTCCGCAAACCCACCCATCAACGGAGTGTGCGACCTTGCAAGACATTGCAGCCGATGACAGGATTTTGGTAGATCTTTACCAACGAACGGGGAAGACATCGGCCATTTCTTTCACCATGCTTCCCCGAAAACAATATCTTCCTCTCTCCTCTGCAACGGACTGGTATGACTACTACACAAAGCTCTCAGACAAGATTGGCTCTAGTTCCAGAATGAACCGGGATCTGAGATACCAGGCAAATGACTCCAAAGAACGGCAATCCATCGAATACATGAGATACGGTACCAATACAACAACTATACAACTCACTTTGGTCGCTGCCTTGGAGGCGATAATACCCACCATCAGCTCTCAGCGTTCGCTCAACCTACACATTATAGGCGCAGCTGGAGCCGAATTTAGCTCTGCTCCTGCATTTGAGGAACTCTTGCACCTTCTTCCATCGCTGAAAGCACTTCATATATCCTTCGTAGGCCCGAACGTAGAAACGCAGAACCCATACCCAGTTCAATGCTGCAAAATGTGTACCATGATGGGACGGTCAACTTCAATTGCCGTTTGGAGAGGTCCATATCACGTATACGTCGATACTGAATCCTACCAGACGCCGGATCTGGCAGCGGCCTTCCATTCCGGATTTGCGGTGGACGAGCAAGCGGAATGGTACCCAACGATCAAGTACCTTGCAAATGCTCCGCACCCAACCCTCTTTACGGCGGCTATATACTTTGAGATTGAGGGAGAGATGGGAGTTTGGAATTATTTAGGGGCTGGATTTGCGAAGAACCCTGAAGTCAATAAGTGGAAGGGCATGTCTCCTTCGCTTGTAATGTGTGGAGACAAGCCGAATGAGGTCTGCTACAATAATTATTGGTGGTATATTGTACAAAAAAGGTGATTTGGAAAAGTGAACGATTAGTGTGTGGCTCCAATTAGGGAGGCGAAGTCATGAGATCAACCTTTACCGGAATAAGAAATCTGATTGCACACGTTTCGACATGTCGTATGTTTGTGAGATAAATATCTGATACTACGCGTATCTGCAAAGGTAATGACTGTGATAGAAGGACAATGCGCATGTATAGGCGTCGAAAGCTCTCCCCCAGACCCAAAGTCTGTTCGTTGCCCGTCCGTCCCGTTATCTGCTGTGTTCCGTCTTGCGGCGCCAACTCGGCACTGTCGCCTAATTGATTGTTCTGAGCTTGAGGGACAAATATTCTGGTGGAGAGCGTCCTCGTTCGCCTCGTGTTGGGCTAAGTCAGGCCTAGATTTATCAGGATGGTCAGTTTCGTTTCCCTATAACTACACTTTCGGTTGGGGTGTTTCGTGTGGAGTTTTATGTGGATGGGATATTATCACTAACTAAGAAACCCGACTGTTAGTACGGTTACGTCAACTATGAGAGTATTTTTAACTTTCAATCCGTACTAGTTGGTAAAAGGAGGCGTCTGGCAAGTCGGCAAGATCATACTGAGTTCCGTTGGCGAGACCCAGGGCATCTGGCCGGACAGACTTGCAAGCAGAGTCGACAGTCTCATCGCGTGCCTTCTTGCCCGGGAAATAATATCGAGCGGCTCCGTAACTGCCGGCCCACCCCTGAATTTTGTGGCAGATGTTCGGTGCACCCTGCGCAGACGCCGTAACGTGGCCGCGGCAATCCCAGTCATTATGGGCCTTACCCACAACGTGCCAGTCAGTGGGAATGGCCCGAAAGGCAATGCCTCCAAATCTATCCGAGGCACGGCCGGAATTACAGCACCATGTTGGTTGAAAGTCCCTGCAAATGAGGTGACTGCCAGTGCATTGGTTGAGCCAGTGGAGGTATGCGTCGATTGCGGAAACAGAGGCAACGGAACCGAGAGTGATGAGAACTTAGGAAAAGCGCATGATGAGAGGCGGGGAAAGTGACTGGCAGAAGTAGGTTGGTTCGACTTGTGCTGCTGGGAAAGCAGACAACAAAGAAGGCCATTAGGTCGGGGGATCACTCGGGTTTTATACTCAGGAGTCGGGAGACCTACGTTACCAAAAGCCTCCACCGCTACCGGGGAAGGGATCATCATGGCGGTAGACTTACAGAGTGGAGGTCAGAGCGAAATGCGCTCCTTTTGCCTAATGCTCATGGCGGTAGACTGATAGAGTAGAGGTCAGAGCGAAATGCGCTCCCTTCGCAGAATATTGCAAATTTGATTCCGCCCAGGCTTGGCTCAGGTGGATGAAGTGTATACTGCAGAGCCTAAGTTGGGGTCCGATCTCACACTATACATTGTAGGCCAGGCTTGGAAAGCAAATTGATCCTTCTTGTTACGACGCGAGGCAAACGTAGACCGTAAGATTAGAAGCGGAATGGAACATCGGGGCCCGATGTTGTTACAAGGGTAATACGTATGACACGTAGGTAGCACCAATCATTCAAAAGGAAGCACGGACGAGGGTACGGCTACTAAGTACACGAGTAATTAGCTAGTTGCTCATCTTGGCATAAGCAAGATGCTGAGCAGATGAGCCCTTGGTTTTGGTTTTTGGTTTTTCGTCGAGCTTGTGAACTCGCGAAAGCGAGCATCAAGCCTCTCTACATTAGTAATAGTTATATTCTACATGAAAAAAAGCTGTGAATAGAGCTGCTGAAACAGTTCTAAAGGGCGAATGAGCCCTTGCTCATTAGCTCGTTATCGATAAGCAAGAAGGCTTGGCAATGAGCAAGCAGGGCAGGACATATAGCTAAAGTAGGTTTCAGAAAGTCTGTGTGCACAACCCCACATTTACGCGTTGCCGGTCTGCATCTTGACAATGATAGTGCTTCATTCATTGGGCGACGCAGATCCCCTGGAGAATCCGGGATAGAAACCTGGCGTGCCTCCGACACCGACACCGCTCAAGAAGAAAAGATCCGTGTCGTTGTCCTAGCTCATACCGCTTCGCCGAAGCATGGTGAAGGTCTCGCGACGCAGAGTCTAACGCCCGGTATAGTTTGCTTGCCAAATGACGAAAATTTATAAAATAAAGAGTTATTTAAGACATAGGGGTCATTCGCTATATAGGTGGGCCGTTTCAAAGCAGCTGCGAACTTCGGCTCGCCTAGAATTTAGACAAGAAACCTGGCTGGCCTTCTAGCGGCAGGCCCAGTATTCGGAGGGCTGTAAGAACCACGTGATGAGTGTACTTATCCACGATCGCGCCCTTCGTATCAATCTTTTGTGAGGACTATTACATCTTTCGCTTTTGTATCAGTCCGTTATCTGGACTGTTCCTCACATGGTTTTTCTATACTGCTCCGCTGTTTATATCAATACGCCATATTGACTGATTCGATCCTTTCCGCTTTCGTATTTATCCGTTCGCTGGACTATTACATGATTCCACACTGTATCCACTTAGGTGCCAATCCGCCATCCGATGGCGATGGACTGATCCACAATTACCTACAATGCGAACCGTAATCCGTTATCTTGGAGCATCCACCACACATCTTCGCCTACATGCATATTTCTTTGGTGTGCCTCTTTAGATCGAACCTCAAGCCAACTAACAATCACACAATACAGGCTTCGGACTAGGAGACGCTACAGCAGTATGCATAACTGCTACCACATACGGCGATTGGCGACATTACCGTCGTTCACGCAGATGTTTAGTCCGGGTAATGCAAACTTAAGATTACAGACAATTAAGAAACCTCTACTGGCTTAATGCCTCTGTTATAGCTGGGTTTAATACCTCGTCATAAGAATTGTCCGAAAAAGCACCGTCCAGATTGTGGCCCAAGCTCCCTCCCGCACCCAGGCCGGAGTGGCACGGGGTATGCCAAGCCCTTCTTAAAATCCTCGGTTACAACTTCCCACAATTCGAACTCCTTCCAAACTAATCAAACCCTCAAACTATCTCCGTCTTTAGAATCGCAGGGCCTCATTTGACAACTGCTCGTGAATCGTTGATTGAACCTCGGACCCTGTTCCATCTGCAGAATCTACATCTAGCAACATCTAGGAACATCTGTTCGAAAATTACAGTACAGCGCCAGAGTCAACGCGTTCCATGTCATCAGACCCGCATAGCCAGAAGCGGGCAAGACCAGGTAGCATGCAAATAGACCAGACAGGAGGAAAACTGCCAGAATCACCTGCATCCTGTATAAATCACTATTCTCGTTTAATGCGAACAAAACTAAGTCTTAGATATAGCCATTCTATTCCCAAATCCCACGAACACCAAGCTAGCGAAGAGGAGTATATCGTCCTCTGTTGTCCAACCACTTGCACCAGAAGCCGATCATGGTATCGACAGCAGCGGCGTAGAACGGGCTGGGGAGGCAAGTGAATACGACGCCGAAGGTCCCAAGCCATACGTCCCCACCAGAAAGCTCAAGAAGAAAATGGAAAAGCAAGCCCGCATCGTCTCCCGCGATGCAGGCGACCGCATACTGTCAACCATCTATTTCGACGAAATCACCGCATCCCCATCCAGTGTCACGTGGGACTCAGACCCCGAGCTACTATGCTGCTACAACTGGCTTGACGAGGTAGATACGAACACTATTTTCGTGCCCGGCGGACCGCCAAAGTGGGTTGGGAAATCCTTACCGTTCACACTGCCACGGGACACCGGATACAGCTACACGGATTATAATTATGTCCGGCAACCCCGAGATCCTTACTCGCCAATGTTCAACGCTCTGAGCGTCATGCGGCCTGATTTCTGCTTCAACGACGTTGATGTCATTGCAGACCGGAACAATTTACGCCTACTCCTCGAATTCGTGTCCGGCAAAGCCAACGGCCCGTTTCGACTTGATGTTTTTGTCACGCTGAACACGCTCATGCTCGTCCGGAGCGGGGAGAACTTCTGGAAGAACCAGGACGCCAACACTGGTGGTGGCTATGGTGGCAATTTCGAGAAACAATTCACCCGTCCTGGTGAGGGGTTGGAGGATGCTACGAGCCATTATCGTGCGATTCGGTATCCCATGGGTCCGTTGAACGTCGTGTGTCGCTTCGAGGCCGATGCATATTACGACGGCGAAGGTACATCCGACGGACTCACTTCCGAAGAGGCGGATATGGTGAAAGGTGGTCTCGAGTCTCGACCGCAGTTCAACTTTAGGATGCCTATCCGCGTGCTTCAGAAGGGGCACGTGGTGCCGACCGCGCAGGTAGCGGAGCTCAAGAGCACAGTATACAAGAAGAGCACAGAAATCAAGCACGAAAAGTCGGCAACGGATCGGGTCAAGTGCATGGATCAACTGTGGTTTGGGCGGACTTCGTGTCTCATCATTGGACAACTGCAACCTGGGACAGGTACCATCGAGGAGGAGATGGTCCAGATCAACGACGCGGCCCCGAAGATCAAGATGTGGGAAGAGAGGCAGCAAGAAAACCTACAGAAGCTCGTCACCCTCCTTACCCAGCTGCGAGCGACGGTGAAACAAGAAAAAGGCCCCATTAGAGCGGCAGTGCTGGCGAGAGAGGAACGAGCAGGCCCTATTGTATTGAGAAGCAAGGAAACGAAGCTGCCGATTGTAAAGAGGGAGTTTTTCGAACGGCATTGGAAGCTCACACCGGCGTACAATGGACCACCCCAGTTTGGCCGCGGTCGTGGTCGTGGTCTTGGGGGCCGTGGCTTTGGACGAGGAACATCCTCGGGCTATCAGCGAGGCGGCGCATATGGCTACGGTCAACCGGCACATCCGTACGCTCAATCAGCGCCTCAGCGGACGCAACCAGCACCTCAGTGGACGCAACAAGCCCCTCAGTGGACGCAACCACCTCAGTATGCTCAGCCCGCAACTGATTGCGGCCGGCTCACACCTCCGACCCAAAATGGACGCTCTGCTCGGAGAAGCTCTCCCGATTACGGCCGTGGTGGTGGGTCCCACAACACACGAGGCGGACGTGGTCGCGGAGATGGCCATGGCTACAGATAGAGTGGACAGTGTGTGATATTCAAGCTTCCATAGTCCATCGATTGCGAACTTTGTCGACCCCCAGTGTCCAGCGGGCCGAGGAATTGTATCTGTCCGTAGTGCAGGGACTTGCCGTTAATAGGAATCATAAATGTAGCCTTTCTTGGTTAACATGCGACCGGAAAGATCGGCAACTCTCGATTTCCAAATCAGAATTTACATCTAAATTCGCGCTTGATTATCTCTTCGGATCTCAGCATTCAAATCCTGGCATACCTGATTTCTCAACCCAGTACACCTTCAGGTACTCCACGTCATTATATTCAAACTTCGATCAACCGCGTTCTCCACCCCTCACCAATCCATAATCTGCCCCGTATAATCCACAACTCTCCCTCCATACTTCTCCTTCGTCGCCGTAGTAAGCACCTTATACAACCCATCCGTACTTTCATCCAGCGGAACAGGGGCGTGCTCGTGCCCAAACACAGTCGCCGCTCCATTCCCCATATCCGTCTGCGTCCATCCGGGATCAAGAATAATAGTATTGAGCCACTCATCCTCGGCGTTGATGCGAACACCGTACCAGTTCAGCAAGCCTTTTGAAGCGCCGTAGGCACCATTTGGAATGTTGGGTTGTTTGCTGTTAAGACATGCATAAGTCAGATACATTCGTCGAGTTGTCGTTACTCCTTTTGCTTTAGTGGACACTGGACACCACTTACGAAAGACTGGCAGCCGCCGAGCCCACTGGCGCGAAAATTGGTTTCCCCTCGGGCGACTTCATCAGTAATTCCCGCGTGGCTTGGTACATCGCAATGACGCCGAAGACGTTCACGTCGAGATGCTTGATTACGTCATCGCGCTTGACGTCCTTGATCATCGGGAATCCGCTCTGGAAGCCGGCATTCGCGACTACGATGTCGAGGTGTGAGATTCCGTGCTGGGTTTCGAGCTCTTTGATGGCTGAGAAGGCGTCTGCCTGGATTGCGGCGTCACATTTGACGATGATAAGCTTGCTGCCGGAGCCCTTGGGGAGGTCGGCTGAGGCTTTGGATGATGGGTGGTTGGGGTCCCGGTTTGCGGCGATCACGGTCTATGGGTGTTACGATTGATTAGTTTGCCGTGGATATGTTGAAGCCGTGAAGATGAGATGGGGGACTTACGGTGTTGGGCTGGGCAAGGAAGCGCTTGACGAGCTCGAGACCAATGCCTCGATTACCACCAGTGATGAGGACATTTGTAGGAGCCATTGTATGTTCAGGCGTGAGAAAAGATAAATATCTACGAGATGCAAGAAGAGAGATTTTGAGAATTGAGGGGAAGGTTTGACAAGCTGCGGTACAGTAAGGATGGTGAAATTCTCACGAGACATTTAATAAATCCTGCGACTATTCCCCATGACTACGCCCTACGCCCGGTACTATGGGTTGCAACTTGCCAATGGATGTGCTAAAAGAGAGCAGAGTTGTGAGCGGCGTACGGCTGACAAATGGTTGGTGCGGACGATTTAACCCGGGCGAATCAGCATTCTTCCCCCGTCAGATTAGAGAAAAGTGTGGAGGTATAGGGTCGGGGCGTAAGTCAGAAAGTTTCGCATTTCTGACAGCCACGGTGTGCGCGGGGTTGAGTGTACTTTCCATGAACGGTGAACTCCCAATCACATGACGCCATCATGATGTCGCACGCGACAATTGACTGCATGCCCCATTCATAAGTCAGCCATAGATAAGTCCGTAAATCCCGTAAATTGTCCTATCGCGGATGCAACTTAACCGAAGTGGAAATAAAATTGCAATACTGGGTATCAAGCCTTCGCAGCCCTACTCACCACCCAAACGACCCCCATATCCTTCCACGCCGTTGCCCCATACTGCACCTGCTTCAACCTGCCATCTCCATTTACAAAGAAACATCTGCTTAATTCCGGTCCGAATTCCATTGCGTCATCGTACCAGGAATACGGCGTCAGACACGCCATCTGCGTCCCATTCCTCGCATTATTCAGTGCGGGAAACGTCCGCGGTGGATTCCACGAGGAGTCTTCTTTCCAAGATACCTGAATGATGCCGTGGGCATCTTGCCACAGAACGTAAAAATTGAGAGTAGGGCGGGTGGAAGAAGTGGGAGTAGCGAGAACGGCTATAGGTGCGGAAGGCGGGATGGGTTGCGCAAATTCACCTTGGGTAGATAGTGTCAGTCTTTCGATCCTATGTGGGGGTTGACAAATGCAAGAACGACTTACGCTCTCCAAGCCAAACGCCCGTTGCATCCTGCCAAACGTAGTTCACTAGTTCTTCGTCTTGTCTTTGGTAGTACAGAAACAAGCCGAAGACCCTCCGTCCCATCGGCACCACTGCCAGCGAGTTGGATGATCCATGGGCCGTGATATCAAGTTTAACGTTGTTCCAACAATCGGTCGTCCCGGTGCTACAGTTGTAGCGAGTTTCTGAAATGGTATTTTCCGGACTTTGATACACGATAAGAGGCCAGTAGGCTGCCAATCGAGTGTCGGATGCGGGCTTGATGTTTTGCGAGTTGAGCGTCCCACTTTTTCCCGTTTTACTATCGTCCTTGAAGATGAACTCCTGCAAGGTCGATTTATCGTCAAGATAGTAGACATGGATCTCCATCGCCTACGCTTTCGATCAGTCTTTCGCGGTCCTGATTATGCAGCCAGTGTACATACGTGTCCATTCTTCTCTCCGTATATCGACTGGTTGTAACACGTCGCCGCGATCGGTGTTCCGGACTTTGCCTTTACGAATCGTATTCCCGGAGACCAAACTTCGCCTGTCACTGATTCCAGCGAAGAAATCCCAAGGAACCCGTCTCTGTCCTGATAAAACAACCGTATGCTGTATTCGTTTCCGTACCTCCACCCCGTTACCGCGATCGCGGAATCCTCCCGAATCGTAATACCCAAAGTCGTGTTCGTGGTTGGCGACGTTGTGTTGTTGGAAGCGGCAGTGTGCAAGTGCTCTCGACTTTTCAAAACACCTACAACCGCGCCCACCACTGCCCCAATGATAATTAGGGCAATCGCTATAAGCAAAAGCACCATTTTTTGTCGTGTGATGTGGTAGCCCTTCCTCTTCCGCAAAACAGTCGTGTCGCTCTCCAGGACAAATTTCGGTACGTCCCTTGGAGACGCCTGAGACACGACCTCCGGAAGATTCGAGAACGGGATTTCTGCGACTTCGAGGCCGGAATCAACGACCGGTTTACGTAGGCCAGGGTTGTTACAGCCCTGTTTGGTCTGGTTAGCACAAGATAGAAGGCTATACAAAGTGTTGTGCACTTACGTTCATGATCCGGCCCAGGACTGAAAATGGGGTGCATCAGTGCAAACCGAAAGCACGAGAGTGGGCGCGCTACTATTTAATATAAGCCTACGATCTGTACCACCAAAGGGCTTACACCAACTAAATTCCGACCGCTCTCATCTTCGTTGTGCACCAACGTGTCGGCGAGGTTGGCCTGAGTGTATATTGGTGTCTGCAGCTTAGAATGGACGCCTAATCGGGGGCGAAAAGGCTCGATCTGCATCTTGTACAATGGGAATCCTGTTTGGCATGCGTCCGGTGACGCTAGACGTTCAATTCTTGTGCCAATTCCTTGACTCGCAGGTTCTACGAACATGGTTTGTGTTCGGATGGCTAGGAGGACGTGATGGTTTGGTGGCCCATGTGAGCGAGCGATCAATTTCCCAAAAACGCCAATGCCTTTATCTTATGTTGATTGGATCGCTGATCTTGAGGCTGATTTGGGAACATCTCCAGCCTCATCGACTAACTCTGCAAGACCTCGGGGCCTTGAAACGGACGAAGTGGCGACAAGCTCCAATGAGATGACGCTGTCCTATCCCGCCACTATGCAGCTTATCAGCAACGCCAGGGTCCGGGGTCGTAATCTGATCAAATATCAACACAACGACCAAATAGAAAGACAACGTTACATAGAAACATGTGAATTAACAAGCACCTATCAACTATGTCGCTCTTCGCTCTTAATCGAGGGAGAAGCGTGATTATCTAAGCCTGGGTATCTTCAAAGAAGATTCGTGAAGTCGTGTCGCGTATATCATGAAAGGCTCTGATTTAAGCCGTAGCTTCCTCTGCGGCTTCCTTCTGCCGAATCTGTTCCTCCAGCCGCCTCTTCTCCGCTTGCTTTAATCGAATCATGGTGACCTCCTCCAAGCTCGGTGTGCCTGGGGAGAAGGAGAACGATGGCGTGCCGGGGGTGCTGACGAACCCTTTTCCCAGACCTCCGGTGAAGGATGCTCGAAAAGACTTGTTAGGTGTGGTCTTGGGTGTCGACGGTGCTGAAAATTCTCCGTTCATGGGAGACTTGATCTCCGGTTCCTTGCCGGCCCACTCGACGGACTCCACTGAGGGATAATGGGTCTTGCCATCCTCGACAGCCTCGTTCGCATGATCCAGTCTGGTGTAAACAATGAAGACGGACGCGCGGACCTTCCTGTGCCTCTCCCCATCAACCTTGACTTTCTTGTCCTTGCCCATGACCACACTGTCGACCTTGCCAAACTTGCAGAACATCTGCGACAGCTTCTCCTTGTCCCACATCGCGGCCGCGCCCTCCCTCAGGAATCGCACCCGAATCGTCCTGTCGATCTCGGCCACCTGTCCTGGTGCCGATCCCGTGGGTTTGACCTCTGCCTCCGGGCTGGGTTCCATAAAGGACGCTTCCTCTTCCTGCCTCTGCCTCTCCATCTTCTCCTGCTGCTCTTTCCTCCTGCGCTTCCCATCCTCAGCGAGTCTTTGGATCTCCTGCTCGCGTCGTTCCGCCGCCGTCATATCCTCCGCTCTTTTCCGCTTCATCGATACGCCCTCGCGCTCCCGCCGCTCCAGATCCTCCTTCATCTTCCGCCTCTTCCCATCAAACAGCTCATCCTGGAGGACCTTCTCTTTCCTGCGCAGTCGCGCTCTGTCATACTCGGCTTTGAGCTTCGCGTCGATGAGGATGTCTCGGGCGATTCCGATGAGGATGAACTTGTCGGCGAGCGCCTTGTCGTCGGGGTTCTTGTCGGGATGGTATTTGAGAGACGTCTTGCGGTACGCCTTTCGCAGCTCTGATTCCGTCGCGTCGTATCCGACGCCGAGGAGCTCGTAGAAGTCGTCGGTCGTCTTTTGCGCCACCTCGAGGAGGTCCTTGTCCATCTCGGCCATGGTGAAAAGGGGTCGGCGAACGCGCTGCCGCTTTGTTGAGGTTCGTTTGATTCCCGAGATGGAGGGTTGAGAGTCTTGATCCGACGATTGTTGATCTGTGGGTTGCAGAGGCTGTGCGGACGGACAAGTTGTGAGCGAAAGCGTCAGTGGCACAAAAGGTGCAAGGCTGCAGCGCCGCGGGCTGGCACGGCTGGGCAAACAGTGGTTCCCCCGAAGTTCAGCCGACGGGCGTCACTTGTATTCTCCCAGAAGCGGCCCCCTCCTGCCCTCGCAGCAAATGTCCCTTCTCCCGTCGCTCGCCCGCACAATCATGACTTCGACCCCAAAAGAGTCGAAAAAGGTGGTCGAGGGCATATTTGCTGTCAACAAGCCCCAATGGCAATCCTCAGCCGGCGTCCTGCGTGATCTCCAGACCCGCTTCAATCCATCCCCGCTTTTCGCTCCCTGGCTCGACTCCCAACGCCGCAGTCTCATTCTGTCCCATGCCCGACCAAGAAACATCCGCAACCTGCAAGTCAAGCTCGGCCACGGCGGCACCCTCGACCCGCTCGCAACCGGCGTCCTCATAGTAGGCGTAGGCCGCGGTACCAAATGTCTCGGCAGATTTCTCGAGTGCACTAAGACGTACGAATGCGTAGTTCTGTTCGGCGCGGCGACCGACAGCTATGACGCAGTTGGCAAGGTGGTTGGGAACAAGCCGTATGAGCATGTCACAAGAGAGGCGGTTGAGAAGGCGCTGGAAAGCTTCAGGGGCAAGATTATGCAAAAGCCGAGTATATTTTCAGCGCTCAAGGTCAACGGGAAGAAAATGTACGAGTATGCCAGAGAAGGAAAGGACATTCCTGAGGTGCAGGCGAGAAAGGTCGAGGTGCATGAATTGGAGATGACGGAGTGGTTGGAGCCGGGCAGCCACGAATATGCATGGCCGAAAGAGGAGGTTGACGGCGCGGAGAAGATTGCAGCCGAGAAACTAATGGGCGTCGCGGATACCGCAGAAGATCAAACATGGTCGTCTCGTGGGATAAAGAGGGCGAGAACCGAGGAAGAAGATGCCACCCCAGACCACGTCACGGACACCGAGTCGCAACCCAAGAAACCCAAAACCGAAGATGAGCCAGTCATGTCCGGTGCCTTACCGGTCGGAGCCGCACAACCCAAAGAAGTCGACCAGCCAACGGAAGACACACAACCCAAAACATCTCCCGCAACGCAACCCGAACCCATAAAAGACACAACGCCAAAACCCCAGCCCCCCGCCGCTCGCCTCCGCATGACCGTAACCTCAGGTTTCTACGTCCGCAGCCTCTGCCACGACCTCGGTCTCGCCATCAACTCATTCGGTCTAATGTCCTCCTTAATCCGCACACGACAAGGCGACTACACGCTCGGCGACAACGTCCTCGAATGGAGCGACATGGAAGCCGGGCCCGAAGTCTGGGAGCCCAAGGTACAAAAGCAACTGGAAGAATCTATGAAGCAGGAGGGCTGGGAGCAAGAGGAAGTCATCGAGGATGAAGAGTGGCGGGAGAAGTTGAAGGACATTATGGCGGAGAGGAAGGAAAATGATCGGGAGCGGAGTTTCCAGGGTGGGAGGAGGGAGGGGAGTCGGACCGGAGGAAATAAGGGGAAAGGGAAGAGTTATTATTCCAAGGACATGAATGGGAGTGGCGGGAATCAAAAACGGAGGGCCAGGTATTAGTGCCGTATGGAAGGAAACCCCGGGTTTGAGAGTGACGAACATCCCGGATCACAATTCTTGAGATACCCATCATTATAGATAAAATTCGATTCCTACTACGGGCGGAAATCTATACCAAAACAGCGTAACGCTCGAATGCACGCGCGCTTGCCATCCCTGGATATCCTGTCTCGAACGCCGTGTCCATGGCCTTCGTTCCCAACCCGAACCAACCCAATACACGAGAAGCATCAAACGCCAGCCAGGACTCCTGAGCTCGCCCGCTCAAGCGCGATGTCCCGCACTCCCAACACTCCTCGTTGAGTCGCGTCTTAAATGCATAGAATTGCTCACACTGCTCTGCAATCCCATTACCTCATCCTCCTCCTTCGTATCCTCATGATTAATAAAAATAAAACTGAGCACCGTTACCGCCGCCCCAACCCAATACAACCAGCTCGAATACTGACTATCCAGCACCATCTGGCCCACCAAGCTCAACGGAATCGTCAAACTCAGTCCCACCGTCACAATCAACGGACTCGTCAGCAACATGGCATACGCCCAGCAGAAATCGCTCACGAGACTCGACGCCGAGTTCACGAGCACGATGGTCAGGATGCGGGATGTGGGTGGCAGTTGGAAGGGCTCGATGCCCGTGAGATGCAGGATCACGAGACCGGGCCAGAGGAGGAAGACGTTGAAGAGGCCGACGAGACCGAAGAAGAGAGGCATGTTGACTTTGGACTCGTCGCCGATGCGCTTTTTCATGAAGACGGCGTAGAAGCCGTATAGCACGGCCGAGAGAAATGCCATGGCGTCTCCGATGGCGAGTTCGCGGGGCGTTTTGTGAGGGAAGGAACCTCGGTTTTCGTCGGTGTCGCCCGAGACGTCAATGCTGGATATGAGGGCGATGCCGGCGAGGGATGCCATGACGCCGAGGAATTTCCGCAGCGTGAAGCGCTCGACGCGGAGGAGGGAGCCGCAGAGGAGAGTCCAGATTGAGGATGTGGAGGCGAGGATGGTTGAGGAAGCGACGGTTGTGTATTCTAGACACGCGGCGGCGAAGTAGTTTGCGCAGAACCAGAGGAGGCAGAATTCGAGGCTGAGTTTGACGGTTTCGGCGAGCGTGAGACCTTCTTGCGGGATCAGCATTGAGGCTGTGAGGTCCTGGCTGGCGTTGGATTCATCGCCGAGCAGGAGCTGGGCTGCGGCCGGGGATTCGCCGCGTTCTCGCTCGGAGGCTTTGGATGAGATGGAAGAGGCGGAAGATTCGTGGTCGCGGAGGAGCTTGTACCGTCCCACCCGGCGTTGCAGCAAGTCGCGGAGATTGGAGAGGAGGGGTTGGCGTTGGGCGACGTTCGATCGGTCGTCCCAGGCGTGTTTGAGCAGCATTGGAATAAGAGGAATGATGAAGAAGGCGGTATTTACATAGGTTACTAGGTAGGGTTTGGAGTAGGAGTCGTCTGCAAAGATTGTCTAGAGTTGCTGGTTAGCGAAACCGTGTCCCCGAGAATGCATGCCATGGATCCTCGACCGAGGTTGAGAACGGGGTGCACATACACTGGCCAGGAAGTTACTCGTCGTCCACAGGAAGACTGTTGCTAGCAGCAACCCTATTCCCACCGTGTGCCTCCATTTCGAACGCGGCTTCCGGCCCTCGCTCCATGCGCTGACCACGCTGGCGGGGGATGTGGGCGAGAGCATGGGACTGTCCACTTCTCTCGAGTATCGCTCCCGGACCGAGTCTTCGCTCGCCCGCGGCGAAGCTGGGTTTATGAGAGGCGAAGATGGGGACATGTCGAATAGAATGGCAGAGTCTACTCTGCTGGGGCGGTCGTCAACGAAAGTCGGGGAGGGGCGTTCACTTCACGGCTGTCGCGGGCGGTGGAAAAGATAGGTTGCCCCTACGGACATGACGGTCCGGTGACTGGTGGTCGATAGTGAATGTCTGGGTGGGCGTCGGCACAGAGAATGTGGGTGTGGATGGTGTGGGTGTCGTGGGTGTCGTGGGTGTCGTGGGTGTCGTGGGAGTCGTGGGAGTCGTGTCGGGTGTGACCAGAGAACGCCGGCTGCGGTTGCTTGTCAGATGCGCCGCGTTCAAATCGTTTCGCGCTAGCCCACAGCCACCTTCACGTCATCCATCGCACCAGCGTGACACAGAAACCGTCACGCATGTTACTCGCTCTTCTTCGACATGTTTCTATCATTTGGAACAGCTATCAACAAGAATGCAAAACCCCCCAAGCCGCTGCGTTAACTTGCGTACAGTGTCCAAGATCCCTCGCATATGAATAGATTGATTGCACCCATCAGCACCGGACCCCGGAACTCCGACGAGGGAAATGGAAGCAAAAAGACTATGTATTGGAACAGCCGCCAAACGGGAAGGCGCAAAGGGGATGCTGGGAGTCGGGACGCAAGTTGCGGGTATCGCGCACAAAACGGCTAGCATGCACAACCCCCATCGCTGCCCTTCAAGTCTATCGGAATAGTCTCGGGATAGTCGGGATTGTAGTCCCCAATTTCCTCCTGGGCGAGTGCTTGTCGTGCAATCACTGCAGATGTTAGTGGCAGACACTGGGTAATACGGAAGCGATGGCGCTTACCCTCAAAAGCTTGCTCCACGTTGATGGCCTCTTTTGCGCTGGTCTCAAAGTACGGAATTCCACCTTTTGACTGGCAGAAAGTCATGGCGCGCTTGGAAGAGATCTGGCGCACCGGTTAGCTTTCGATATACTGGGTGCGGTTGCGTGGGCTCAATCACCATTCGCTTGCTCTCCTCAACATCAATCTTGTTGCCGATCACGACCTGATCTTGGTGAGTCTTGGCATCTCATGGAACCGGCATGAGAACTACGTACGAAGGGGAAGCTCTCCGGGTCCATTGGGCTCGCCTGGACCAGGAACTCGTCTCTCCAGCTGTCCAGGGTGTCGAAACTCTTCGAGTTGTTGACGTCATATACCAGCACGCAGCAGTCTGCCCCGCGGTAGAAGGCAACCCCTAATGACTGGAATCGCTCCTGGCCGGCCGTGTCCCACAGCTGTCCTCTATCAGTATGCCATCCAGCTCCCTGTTCTGCATCCACGCACCTGCATCGTCACCAGACGGTCGTCCACCAGCACTTCCTTTGTGAGGAAGTCGGCGCCTATCGTGGCTTTGTAACTCGCGCTGAACTTCTTGTTGACCTGTCCAGATTCGAATCAGCATGCGATTGGTCCTGTGTGCAAGTATGGCAGCATGGAGACTGCAGCGGGGAAGATGGTGCGACAAGGCGTACATATTGGTTCATCAAGCTGGTCTTTCCGACCCCGCTGTCTCCCAGGATGATGACCTGGGTCGCGTGGTTAGCTTGAACATCACAAAAGACGGTCGAGGCAAAAGAGTACCTTGAGGAGCACTTTCTTCCTCGAAGACATGTTGGCGACAAATAATATCGGGCTTGCGGTGTGTGATACGGGGTGCGGCGCAGGGGAGGAGGATTCAAGGTTGGGCGTTCCCGTGGTCGGGGCGGCTCCAGGTGAAGGCTACGGCAAAGCGGTAGGCAAAGCGATAGGCAACAAGAATGTGCGCCAGGAACGGGGTCTGAGAACTCGTAAGATTCGGTGCAAGTCGGGTACGAGCTGCGAATTGGTATGGGCAGTGCAGAGTCAGCGGTGGGTTTGGTGCGAAGTCGAGAGTCGAGAGTCGGACCTGGAGCTCATGCAATCGATGATGTTGGTCGGAAGCTATCAATCGCCAAGCACTGCGCTAGCGCCTGGAGCTTCGGCCAATCCGACCCATTCACATGACCCTCGACCTGCATACCCACTGGTGCTTCTTCGAGACCAGCATTCTCTCGTCTCGTGGAATCAACTCACGGTTCCAAAAAGCGTCAGGTGAGCTGCCTCGTGTGCTGTTGAGGCCCTTTCTTGCACCAACAAAGACTTTTCTTATCTCTCCGCCGTTTGTTCTGGACGCTTGCTTTTTCCGAGTCCGAAGTCATCGAAATGTGGTGAGCGTGGCCATGGTCAACCTATCCCACAGCTCAAGATCTCAACCTGTGGTCCCAGCCCAAGAAAACGAAGCCCTTTGGCTGTGGGGAACACCGTCCATGCTGAGAATCCTAGAGGGTGATCCCGAGACAAGATCAATATCTCCGGGTGAATGAGGAGCCGCACAAGCGGCCTGCAGCATTGCAAACAAATGGTAATCATATGGAGCACCATAAGCAGCATGCTTCTCCCCGGCTTACGTCGTTGCTCACTTTCCTTGGGAGTACGAGATGGCCTCGCCTGTGTCGGCAGTTCAAAAATGGCCCGAAAAAGGAGCAGGCTGCCAACCGGTGGTCGTGACCTGTCTGGCTCTCTCGAGTCTGTATTCGAGTGGCCGACGGTTTTTGGTTGGCGCGTGCTGCGCCGTCTGCGGACTCCTGCCGTAAGACCGATGAGAGACTGTCGTACAATCCTTGATTTTACCATGCTTATTCAGGGAGGTCGAAACTGTGTACCTGAGCGCCCTACGCTGTCCGTGATAAGGTTGCCATGTGTCGCTCGTTCCCGCGGCGGATGGGCCGAATGAGGGCTGCATCTCAAGACCTGACCAATCATCTTCCCGCGACTGGGTTACGAAGTTAAGCTTCAGAAATCCCGCCGACACCTCGGTGGCTCAACGCTTATCTTCTCCGCTTCCTCCACATCTCTCCTTCCGACACCCTGCAACCACCTCTCACTTCTCGGACTTGGCTCCTAGACGTGGGCTTGCTATTTGCTCACTTGTCCTACCAAATACCTCGCCTCCTCACGACGATCCTTTAGAAGACTCAGCCCTGTTGATAGGCTTCGTGTTTTATTCCATGCGCGCATCGCCGCAGAATTCGTGTTCCCCCGTTTCACGTTTCGACCCGGGAGTCGTTGTCAAGTCGAAGGTTTTGATCATCTTGCTTCTACATCTTGAGCTTCCCTATTCGTCCACTTTTATATTGCGAAATGCCACCATGCCCCCACCTTCCTTGGCTGGACTCTGTCCCCGTGGATGAGGCTAGCAAACAGTCAGGGATGTCTTCCTCACTTACCGTGACACACTGATTTGATTTGCCTGGATGCGCATTGTTCTTCCAAACACTTACTCAATATGACTTGGCTAGCTTGGACACTATCGAGTCGTCTCTGGTCGGGCGGATTACATGTTTGCGCATGGAATGCGCTATTCTCTCCCTTCCTATAAAGTTCTATTGTCTCCCAGACTTGGAAATGTCCTGTCGTTGCAGTTGTCAGTTGTCTCCCACCCGCCACCATGCAATTCTTCACTTCCCTCTTGGCAGCCACCGCGGCTCTTTCCGGTCTCTCTCAGGCAGCACCGAGGATTACACACGACAAGCGCTCTACCGTCACTCGAGCCGGGACCACCTACAATGTGTTTGAGCATGCTGCAACTGGTGCCAAGATGGAATTTGTTGCCAACTCAGGAGTCTGCGAGACCACTCCTGGCGTGAAGCAATATTCCGGTTATTTGTCGGTTGGAGACAACATGAACATGTGGTTCTGGTACGATACTCTGAAGAAGAAATCCGTATGTTGTGTTTGACCATTCCAGGTTCTTCGAAGCTCGCCAGAATCCTTCCACCGCACCTCTCGCCACGTGGTTTAACGGAGGCCCAGGCTGCTCCTCCATGATTGGACTCTTTCAAGAGAACGGGCAAGTTTGGTTTCCTTGAGCATTCCGCGCTCGTTCCCCCTTTTCCTCTTCTTCGACCATACTAATTCCTCCAATAGCCCTTGCAAGTTCAAAGTTGGATCGAGCAACGCCCCGGTCAACAATACCTTCAGCTTCAATAATTACGCCAACATGCTTTATATTGACCAACCTATCGGCGTTGGCTTTAGCTATGGATCCAATTCTGTCTCTTCCACGGTGACCGCCGCTCCTTATGTGTGGAAATTGATCCAAGCCTTCTACGCGTCGTTCCCAGAATACAAGTCGAGAGACTTTGGTATTTTCACGGAGTCCTACGGCGGCCACTACGGGCCAGAGTTCGCAAAGTACATCCAAGATCAGAATAAGGCGAAAGCCGGCGAGAACATCAATCTCGTGGCTCTTGGGATCAACAATGGCTGGTTTGACTCGCTGATCCAGGAGAAAGCCTACATTCAGTTCTCATACAACAACACTTACAAGCCTCTTATCTCCAAGAGCCAGTATACCAAGTACATGAGCACTTATCAGACCGACTGTCTCCCCGAAATCCAGGCATGCCAGAAGACTGGGACAAATGCAGCGTGTCAGCAGGCCGATAACACTTGCTCCGCTACCATTGAGAGTCCTCTCTACTCAGCAGCCGATTTCGATGTCTATGACATCCGAGCTCCCAGCAACGACCCTGAACCGCCAGCAAATTACGCGACCTTTTTGAAGGATGCCAGCATTATCAAATCAATTGGAGCCAAGAGTACCTACCAGGAGTGTCCGAATGCCCCGTACAACAAATTCGCGGCTACGGGTGACGGTATGTCACTTCGTTATACTCCCGTGAAAGCAAGCTAACATCTGAAAGGCCCGCGATCTTTCATGTCTCAGCTGAATGATGTTGTCGCATCCGGCGTCCAAACGTTAATATGGGCCGGAGATGCTGAGTGAGTCCCCTTTCAACAATCAATTATTTATTTCTCGTACTGACTTTCATAAAGCTGGATCTGCAACTGGTTTGGCGTGTATGATGTGGCCAATTCCATCAAATACTCCGGTCAAACCGCATTTGCGGCCAAATCTTTGGCCCCGTACAATGTCAAAGGCAAGGAAGGCGGTTCTTTCAAGACGCAAGGCAACTTATCGTTCTTGCGAGTGTACGGCGCAGGCCACGAGGTCATGTATTATCGTAAGTCCAACGATCGTGGAATATGGAGCCCAGGCTAATATTCTCCCAGAACCCGAGCTAGCACTGCAAGCATTTATACAGACTATGAAGAAGGGAGCAATTGCATCGACTTGATTAGAGGGCCTTTCAAGCTAGGATGTAGGCATTCTGACGACATTAGCATATACTCATAATTGCGAGCATTCTGCATCTTGCATACTCAGGATTTTGTCTTGTCGATTTCATCAAAATGTCTCTGTTGCTCCCATGTCGTGATATTGTCTCCTTTTTCAGTTCGCTTGTCCCGGTGAAAGTTTTGTCATTTTGCCTCCCAAGGTCTTCGATTTCGCCACACCCCGACGACCTGATTTCGCACGAGTAGTCCGACAGCCCCGCAAATGAGCCGAAATGAGTCACTGCTTGGCATGCATGCGCATAACACCTGGTCTTTTTCTTTAAACCAACGTCTTCAGAAACCAATATATAAGGCTCCGGCTCGGTAATGGGGAAACATCAACGCCTCAAATCTCCGCATGGGCTGAGTATAAACGACGTCATTATATACGAG
Organism: Clohesyomyces aquaticus; assembly: GCA_002105025.1. Taxonomy (NCBI): domain Eukaryota; kingdom Fungi; phylum Ascomycota; class Dothideomycetes; order Pleosporales; family Lindgomycetaceae; genus Clohesyomyces; species Clohesyomyces aquaticus. The sequence continues at coordinate 231,841 of MCFA01000026.1, forward strand.
TAAGCGAATGAAATTCAAGACACTCCAAAGTGCGTCTCTAGACCGCAGTTGCTCACCGTAACTGACCTCTTTACCTATAGCTTAACCTCCTACCTTAACAAAACAAAAATTCTACACTAGCTTAAACGGGCCATCGCATCGCGAACCCACCTCGTCTCCTCTATCTCTCCTGCGACGCCCGCTTATCAATTTCTCATCACCATCACAAATTCAACATGCCATCATCCAACCCCAATCAAAACAACTCTGCACCAACCCTGGAATCGACCAAAACTCCAACTGACCTCGTGGAAGCGAACCTAGATGCCGCTGAAACACCTGTAACCACCATTCCAGGTTCCCAATACAGTACGCTGGAATGGATATTGATCTCCTTCGCTGTCTACTCATCCGCCCTGTTTTACGGACTGGATACTACCATTGTTGCGGTTGTGCAGGGGCCAGTTGTGGAAAGATTTGAGGATGTGGAGAAATTGGGGTGGCTGGGGATAGGGTTTCCGCTGGGGAGTATTGCTACGATTGCGGCGTGGTGAGTTGTTGTTTCAGAAAAGTGGTATGCAGTGGGTCGTCAAACTCTGGTTGCGCTTGCTTTTCGAGTCAGTGCAACCAGACTTTTGGCACATCTCCAGTACTGCAATTATGGACCGGGCTAATCATGTTCCGTGAATAGGAGTAAGGGATATGTAATCTTTGATACGAAATGGTAAGACAGTAATACATACATTGCGAGCTTGGACTGATGGTGAGATTAGGATGTACATTGGTAGCTTGGTCAACTTTGCTGCTGGTAGTGCTCTGTGCGGCGGTGCATCGGTACGGATTTTCAGCGCCACTTTGAAAAGAGTATGCTCAATTTTCATAGGACATGAATGGCCTCATTGTGGGCCGAGTTTGGGCGGGAGCTGGAGGAGCGGGCATGTATCTCGGGTCAGCACTTCCGTCCATTGCCTTGTGAAGCTGATCTGAACTAACACCCTCAGCCAATTGAACATTTGGACTCAAAATACCACTCTTGAGAAGCGGTCTATGTACATTAGCGGTGGGGGTATCATATGGGGCCTAGGCTGTATATTGGGCCCTATCATAGGCGGTGCCTTCGCGGATAGTCCGGCCACGTGGCGATGGGTACGCTCCCAAACAGTAACCTTCAAGTTCTAGCTTACAGATGAACCAGGCTTTCTACATCAACCTCATCCTCTTCGGCCTCTGTTCCCCTGTCTACTTCTTCGTCATCCACTCCCATGTTCCCCGCCCAGGCGAGCCGGTCCTAAAGCGTCTCAGAGAGCTCGATTGGCTCGGCATGCTACTCAACGCTGGCATGTACACCACTTTCGTAATCGGCTTCGCTATCGGCGGCACCTTATGGCGATGGTCAGATGCCCGAACCATCGCCACGATAATCTTTTTTAGCGTTCTACTCATCCTCTTCATTCTCCAACAATACTTCACCGTTCTCACAACACCCGAAGCACGCATCTTCCCTACCCGCTTCCTCAAGAGCAGAACATTCCTCCTGCTGTACGTTGCGCAGTCCTGCGTGCAAACAGCACTGGCAATCCCAATCTACTACATCCCCCTCATATTCCAATTCGCCCGCTCGGAAAGCTCGATTGGATCTTCTCTCCGTCTCCTCCCCCTCGTCATCGTCAACATCGTAACCGTTTTCCTCAATGGCGCACTACTCCCAAAAATGGGCTACTACATGCCGTGGTACTTCGTATCTGGGGTGTTCAACACTGTTGGTGGCGCTCTATTCTTTGCAACACTGACCCCTGAAACCTCAACCGCGAATATATACGGCTTCAGCGTTCTGCTCGCCCTTGGAACCGGATTAAGTCAACAAGCAGCGTATACCGTGGCTTCCACGAAGGCCGGAGGCCATGTTGCAGAAGCCATCGGATTCATCAACAATGCACAGATTGGCTCGGTGGTCGTGGCGTTGACGTTCACATCCCTGGTGTTTCAGAACGTGGGATACAATAATGTGAAGGATGCACTCAGGGGGACAAATTTCAGTGACCAAGATATCAGAGCTGCGTTGGGGGGCGCAAAGAGTAGGGTTTTTGAAGATGCGTCGTTGGATCTGGAAGTCAGAATGAACGTGGAAATGGGGATTGTGGAGGCGATTCGGTGGAGTTTTTTGCTTGTTCTGATAGCAGGGGTTGTGGGCTTGGGGACGAGTTTGGGGATGAAGAGGGAGAAGCTGTTTGGGAAGGAAGAAGCGGTCACGGAGATGGCAGGAACGAAGGCCGAGGTTGAAGAGAAGAAAGTTTGAGGGACTTGCCGCACGACTATGGCCTCTTTCCGTTTGCCCGAATTCCGTAAGCGGTTTTTGGACTGTTAGCATTTTGAGTGCTGGAGGGCATCCCCATTACATCGGTCCTGTGAAGGTACGCGCGTCATTCCCAATTGAGAAAGGGGTGGGGGTTGACTTCTTTTCAACTCCTCGCTTCCATGTTAGACAAGTATTCTTCCTCTACCTACCAAGAATAGAACGCTGATATCCGCTGGAGCGAAGCCAACCAAGCGCGAAGGACACCTGAGTTATCAGCGGCACTCGATCCCTCTTCACACTCCAAGTGCTTCCTAGATAAAAGTAGTGAAGCGCGAACCGCTGGTTCTTCCACCCGCCAACTTCCACCCGCCAACCAACCACACCCTACTTAAAAGCAATCTGAAGTATGTATAAAAAGCTTTTCAGAATTAATGTTAGAACAGTGTGTGTGATACATAATACGGAGCCGGCGACGCCGGAAATAAACTTCCCGCAGCGCTCGTTGAATGGCGCTATATCTACCACCAAATCCTTTCAATGCAAGCTGGAACTTAGCCGTTAATATAATCCGGATACCCGATTGCGTACTCCTGGTGCCTTGCAGCTGATGGCTGGTATGAGGAGGATGAATGAGGCAGGTCCTTCGCGAACTCCGTATCAACCCATGTTTCGGCCCCATGGCTGTGCCTCAATCTCAATTTAGAACCGTCACATTATATATACACCACAGCGACTTATCATACAGAGGACGTATCGCCAGACTCAGCCTTCAAACAGCAACCACTTCAGTCATTCGAAGATGTCGTTAAAGTCGCAACCGAAAATTGAAAAACCAAAGCTGAGTCGTCAACGACTCCGACAACACAATGTATCTTTCTACGAGAAGGTTCACGATGGTGATGAGTTGCCCGAATGGTTGAGCGATGTACGAGGAAGACTGATATCGGTGCGGAGAAAGCAACCCGTAAAAAGGAAGAAGGAGATAGAAAAGGAGCTTGGGAAATTCCATGACTCCGGTCACGATAGCGGAAAGGCCATCAACGAAGGCTGGAGCCTAAAGCCCCTCGACACCGACGCGGATTCCGCGTACTACGATCGTGTCGGACGGGACCCGCATGCCCGAAAGGTAGACAAAGAATTCGACAAGTGCGCCGCGATAGCGAAGGAGGCCCGTGCATACCGTGAGAAGAACGAAATGGAGCCCAGATGGGCACACTTCCTACAGGATTATTTTTTTAAAAATTTCGAGACGATCTATACCGAGCCGAACCCCTCCGAGTAGGTCCATCTCCCAGCGTGAAAGGCATTGTTGATATCTGACGAAAGTAGGAAACTCCTAAAACGATGGGAAATGTTCGTCACTACTGACATATATTCCTGAAATTTGGCTTATTCTATGTGTAGAAAAGAAAACATTCACTGGAGCGAGTTTCCAAATGATAAGAATATGAACCCCGAGGTGCCAGAGCTGACTGGCCCAAAGCCCGACTTTACCTATGCGTTCCCAATCATCGATACCCTGGCCAAAGGAGTGTGGGGAGACCATATTCATCTGGAACACGATTCGGAAGTAAGATACTTCAGTCGTGGTGTCCTTTCCAAGCTACGAAGGAACGCCGATCCGAAGGTGAAATCGGCGCCGACAACCCACTTGCAAACGACCAAGGACGAATCTCAGACATTGAATGCCAATGGTTCAATATGCTTCCCATGGGCAGTCGTCGAAGTCAAGAGGAATAAGGTGATCACAGCGGCAAGCCTTAAACACAGCAGTGAGAACAAGGAAATGGAGCAGTTCTGCTACTGCCAAGCCGCAAATGCATCGGCAAGAGCTCTCGAACTGCGGGAAGGATTGCTTAAGGGAGTGAAATTTACCAAAGAGCGGCGCAATATTCAGGTCATCTTCTCTTTAACTTGCGTTGGTCCCTCTGTCAAGCTCTGGGTCACATATCGCAAAAACTCTGTAAGTTACTCGCCCATGATTAAGCAACACGGAACTCTGATCGAAATAAGGGCGAGGTTTGTAACAACTACGAGCGCATTCTGATGAAGTGTATTTGGGCAACTTCGCTCGAGCTGACCTGGGGCGCTCTTCAACTACGAATGGTGATTAAAAACATGAAAGAGTGGGTTTATGAAAAGGCAAAACCTGTGATCGCGCGACAGGTCGAGAGAATTTACAAGAACCCTCAACGGTCGACCAATACCCGCAGTTGGGATTCAATTCAACGAGCAAGTAGAGCTGAATCCTGTGCGCCGCAGACATCTAAGTACGACAATCCGCGCCCAAAGACTCCACCACTACATCGCCTTATCACAGAACCCGAGTCTGTTGATCGAGGAAGATCCAGAATACCTGCCTGGATTATTCCCACAGTACATCTGAACGGCGGTGAGGGCGGCCTCAGCGACGAATCATGGGATAGTGATGGCACCTGCGTGAACCAAATTGAAGAAGCCAAGGTCAATCGCTCTAGAAGCATTTCGGACACTGAATTGAGAAATCTCGAATCCAGTGAGGAGACAAAACAGTTGATGGCAATACCTGGGGGGATCCTAACGCGCTCCCGACGGCGAAGCCAGTTATTTTCCGAAGTCGAGGGTGAAGCGGAGGAAGAGAGGGAGGAAGGGAATGCTTGTCATGCCGAGGAGCAATACCAAATACCTCTACGGCCGAAGTCCACCACGGTGACGGCCTCAAAGCCGAGGTACCGGTCGAGGGATAGGTCAAAGACCAAGTCGGACGGCGAGTCCGAGGGCGAGTCGGAGCAGGAGAGCAGCACTCCTCGACGGCGAAGCCTTCGGCGTCGCAGCTCACGATTCTGATCCATGATCATGGTAGTGCTCAATTCCTTATTTTATGAAGTGGGGGTTGTAACTTGTGAGATTAAGAGCGAGTTTAGCGATAAAGCAGAAGAGAATGGCCAACAACAGCACGACGAAGGCAGAACTTGAAGAGAAACAAGTTCCAGGGGCACACTATCCCGTTCTGCGTAATGTATTTCATACAATTGAATTAGTCATTGCAATGATCGAAGCGGCTGTGGAAGCAGCTCTGCGTTCAAAGTCCACCTCGTCGACATACTACTACCGATATCTAAGCTCAATTCTGATTCCCTCCCCTTATTACCCAATCCCAAGACCATATCTCAGTTTCGCCAGGGAGAGGCTCATGTATTCAAGCAACCGCAAGAGGCTCACAGCCGATACTCTCAGGAGTACCCTCTGGCCTCGCTCCCCGACGCCAGCCCGTCGAATAGTCACCGCCACCTCCACGACGGCCTTTATTCTTCCCCCTCCTAGTAATCTCTCCCTCCTCTTCGCGGCCAATCCTCTTTAACCTAAACCCAAGCGCCAACACCAAAATAACGACCGCAGCTTCCTGTGTAACCGCCATCAGTACATCCGCCGCAATGCTCCCATCAAACAGGTTAAATGCGCCATTGTGCCAAAACACGCACAGCGTGCTGTACGCAATGCGAATAGCAAGCGCGACCAGGACGAGCGGGATGTGCACTACTAATGGTTTTTCAGTGGTGGGTAGCGCGGACAAGCTGCGTAATGAGAATGCGTAGATGGCGAACAGGACGAGATAACCGGCGATGTAGACGATGATGCCGACTTTGGAGGGCACGGGAGGGCCTTTAGTCGCGCTGGAGGAATCCATGCTGGTCACGCCGACGACGCCAAGGACCAGACCCGCACCGATTGTGATTTGGATTATGGTGAAGTGCTTGGGGGTGAAATGGGGGGAGTTTCGCTGCTTTGACGGGCAGGCGTTAATCCAATCCACCCTTTAAATTTCGCAAATCACTAGTTAACAGGACTCAATGGAGATGTTTTGTGCACGCGAGACTTACATCCTAGATAGAAGCCCCAAAGTAGAAAGAAGCAGCGGCGCAATCCCGACGGATTCGAAGACTAGAGTTGTCTTGATGATGGCTTCGCCTGGCTTGTTGTCGGCAATCAGCTGGCATACGCTGCCTGCGATGCGGATTACGCAGAGAATCAAGATGAAGATCCATCCTTGCGTTTTCTTGAACCCGTGTCGAATGCATACAAGAACTGCGGAGATCAGGGCGGGAATGAAGATGATAAGTTCGGCAACGGCGACATCGCCACGCTTGGTTAGGTGCATGGTTGCGGTGGAAATTGAAAGTGGGATTGGAGATAAGATGGAACGGATTGGACAATGGGAAATACAAGTTTGTAAGGCCGAGATGATTGAAGTCCTGCTGCCACGCGTGAATTTGTGAGTATGTTGAAAGTGGGCGAACAAGAGCGTCATAATACTTTTATATGCATGAGACCAAGAGGCTCTTTGTGTTCCCTTTCCCACAGATTCTGAATTTGCTATTTCATTTTCTTGTTTGGGCAGGGACTTCGACGCTATGTCGGAGAATCAACGTGCCAGCGTGTTACGGTATCTCCGGCCTCGTATCCAGATGCAACAGCAAAGAGCTGAAGACTTGAACTCGACTGTGGAGCCATTGCATAACATCAGGACTGATAAAACTCTGTCTGATTGGCAAAAGCTAGCAGAGACGCAGCTCAAAGGGGCGGGGAAGGTTGCAGTCGGGACCCTCGTTTTGCAGCCAAAGATAGAAGCATGATATCTTCATCCGAAGGAAAAGAATTGCTTACTTGCATTGGCTGAACACTGTCCCAAAGCTCTTTCGTATATGCATCTCCACTTTGGGCGCTGAAATATCGTGTCGAATCATTCGAGCAATCGGAAGGCTGAAGTAGTATTTCACGGTTGCTCTTTATGACGCCGAAGTCTTGCTCGAGAGCTAGGGCCCTGGTAATGTTCGTGGAAATGATGCTGTAGCTGAGAAGACCTTTGACTCTATTGGGTCAGTAGAAGCTGAAAGTGGACGAAGCAGGGTGTCGATTGGAGCAAAATACGAGCCTACCACCTTTCCTATTCTGGGGGATGTTTCGACGCTAACCTCCTGAGGTAATTTGTGAACGGCCAAACTTCTAGCTTCTCGAATATATTGTACGGTCTGCACATCCACTCACTATTCGCATGCGCGAAAGCCATTCTACTTCAGTCCTTGTTTCGTCGTTATAATTATATGCTTTTGCAAATCGCGAAGCCCCAACCTATCGTGAGGTAGATCAACGCTACTCGAGATAGAGGCGTTCTGAATGATCCGACTCTGCAGAGGTGTAATTAATTGATTGCTCATGCCGTTCTATGGCCGCCCGTCTGATGCGTGTGGGCCTTGTCGGAAGGGAAGGTTGAAAGTAAGCACGAGTTGCTCCTTGTCTTTGAGAACCAACATTCAATTTCTCGTCGCAGTGCGATCGAGTGCGGCCATCTTGCGGCCAATGCCTGCGCAAGTCGATCTCGTGCGTGGGTTACCGGAATATACCGTCACTGGTCATCAAGGATGAATCGGAATTTATCGCACAAAAGGTCCAACGCCATAGAAATCGAATGCTGGTTAAGGAGCGGGAGCCCCGGTACATGCCCCAACTCATGCCTTTCCAGGACTGTTTCACTTCGGAGGTTGTGCCTTATGTACAACGTCCAATGGTTCTGCCGTCATACAGCGATTTGGCACTCGGCTACTTCATGACGAGCTATGTTCCAGCCTCGCCGTTCGAATATTTGCCTGAAATTTACCGCCTTGCGGATGCGAGCACGCAAGACGCCCTATCGACAGCCATTCTAGCTGCATCGTACGCGAGCTTCTCTTTAAGCGTTAGTAGCAGCGATCTAGCCTCTCAAGCACTCGCACATTACTCCCGGGCAATCAGTCTCACCAACGCCGCTATCGCCTCTCCATCCGCCGCCATCCTTGACAGTACTCTTGTTTCCGTGCTCCTTCTTGGTCTCTTCGAGGCTCTCATCTTCCCCGGCAGGCTCTCACCTTCCAGCTGGACTGCTCACACACTGGGTGGCGTCGAGCTCATTCGCCTGCGCGGGCGAGAGCAGCTTAACACCGCTCTGGGGGTCCGCCTATTCGTCCAAGTGAGCAACAACATTCGTACGAGCTGCATACAGCGCGATGTCACGGTACCAACCGCTTTCACCCACCTCTATCAGGAATTCCTTCCTTTCCTAGACCCAGCGATCCCCAACCACCGGATGGGACCGCTCACTGATAAAGTAGCCGCCTTCAAGGCTCGCTTGTCGCAACGCCCTGGACTCGAGGAATTGCCGGGTATCATGCAAGAAGCATTGCGGCTCGACCAAGAGGCACAGGGTTTGCAGGGAATGCTCCTGGCAAACGGCTGGGCTTTCAAGATCAGAGTGCCCAATGAGACGCCGATGTGCGCCTACCGAGGCCTGGCATACCAGTATCCAAACAACAGTGTTGCCCGGCACTGGAACGGTTCGCGCATTATGCGGATTTTCCTGAACGAGGTGGTAGTTCGTATAGCAGGGGGGCTTGCTGAGGCTGGATATCAGAGTTCCCAGAATCTCGCCCTGCGCACATCTGCGGCCGCCACCCGCAACACCATGTGCACCGATGTCCTGGCCAGCGCCACTCATTTCCTTGACGAAAGCGGCACTGCGTTCAGGACGACAGCGCGCTTTATGATCTGGCCGCTCAGTGTTGTGGCACGAGTCGCTATGAACCTAGACTTAGTGCCGTCGCTGCGGCAATGTGCGATCAGGTATATGTATGACATCGCGGCGCATGCAAGGGTGCCGCAGGCGTTGCACGCTGCGAGAGCGATTGAAGGGGATGAAGATGATGACTGGTAAGTTAGCACATGGAGTATTGACATATGCGAGCATAGTGCTGATATATCGTTGCTGAGTAGGATGCATCTGTACTTAGTCGGGTAAAGAATCGCGTCACCTATGGTGAAATTCCGCTACTTCTCGCGCACGCAATCACTGTTACTTCTGACTTTTCTAATTTTTTTGGAGGATTGGCCGGCCAGAAAAAGGGATCTGCGTTTACAGTATTTTTGCCGAGAGCAAGATAGTGTCAAAATGTCATATCAGCTGAAGGGATGATTTGATATTAACGCATTGTATTTGCTGGCTGGTTTGGGGTTTCCGAGCCGTTGAATTTCCTGCCAAAACTCAAGGCAGTTCATGTCATGTCTGTTCAAGTCGAATCGAGGAACCTTCATCTCAGGACACACGGCCCAATGCACTCAAAGCCAAGAGAAAGGCTCAGAGATCCGATTGGTGTCATTCAGTGCAGCGCGATGCGTTCGATGAACAAGAAACCTTGGCCATATTCACCATACTGCAGTCCCCAAGCAACTTACTGTAGATCTACTTCTTAAGGCTCCTTTCTCATGGCCAGGTAACACTATCTAGCCTGTCCTTCCGTCCCTGCTTATCCTTCTCCTTGACGCCATTTATATTGACTTCTGGAGAACTAGACCGGGCCCTACGATGACCCGCCGCTGAATCTACGGCCTGATCTTGAGCCAACCGGTGTTCGTCACGGTCCTCCTCTCGAACAAGCGGCATGTGCTTACGCACATGCAACTTCTCCCTCCGCTCTCGAACTGGAAAATGTGTGTATTCTCAAACGAACCAAATGAGCCTGAGACGAACCTTGGCCAAACACACCCGCTGTATATATTTGGGGCATAACATGGGGCATATGTGTCGTCAATACTCTCCTCCAATACAAGTTCACCGTACCTTCTGAGTTGTCGATGTGTACGTGGAGAGCTTGTGGCGGGACATACATTGCTCTGGGCCTGAGGGACAGAGTTCGCCTTCGGAATATGCAGACATGTTTCAGAAATTGGAGAGGGTCTTGATACGCCGCTAATTGACGGAACGCCGTGCAGGGCGAGGAGATACTGCATTGGCAGTAGAATGGACAGGGGTACTGTCCTCTTTAAAACAGACCACTATGTGGCCCGTGTCTCTACCCCTACCGTTCCACTACCAAGTTCCGTATGCTGTAGTGGCCCCAGAGGAGGCAAGGCGGTGGGCTGAATCGAGAACCCACGCGACAGATGTCACAAACGAAGGTGAAAGAGCTTGCATATTCGTTGTTCTTTAAGAACAGCGAGTCGAGCGATACTTACTAGGTTGTTGTGTCGAGAGGTGCCTATGCAGTGGAAGGTGGAGGGCGTTTGACGGAAGAAGTTAGGTCAAAGCAAAGACAAAGGGTTTTTAGCGCTCCGGCACTGGGGTCCCTAAGTAGCTACTCTTTCACCAACACAACCAAGGCAAGTTCGAAACCCGTCATCTCAAAATTTCCTCGCCAATTCCAGAAAATACCAGGATGGCCTTCGAGCGTTTTGGATCTTTACCGCCAGAACTGCGCATCCAAATCTGGGAGAAAGCACTCTCCGTGCCAACGGTTTGGGCGGCGACTCGCAACTACGACACAGGCTACGCTCTCGGAATAGAACCTACCCATATCTGCAAGAGGTTCATTGGCCCAGAGCCCTATCTGGCGGGTCTGGCGTGTAGAGAATCGCGGCAGCTGATGGAACGATCCTTTTCCAAGCCTCTTCGTGGGTGGACTGATTCGATGACAGCTATGGGCGCCTCTTGGGTCTATCTCGACAGAACGGTCATTTATCTCGGCGATACTGCCGCCGCAGCTGAACTCCTAGCAACTTTGGATGCAGACGAAGTGACAAGATTCAGGCATGTCGCTTTGTCTGATTTCGCACCCGCAGCTATATCATCCGATCGAATATATAGACTCCATAAGGTCCGCCGGGACTTGGAGGCATCATGTCCAGATTTGCAGACAATCATCATTCAGCGAGTCGATAGGATCCCCGAGGAAACCGAAAGCGTTCGCGAGGTATTGAGTGGGGAAATGGCCGATCTGTATGCTACTGTTCTCGAGCATCCCGAATTTGTAATCGGCCACGAGGAGCGTAGGTCTCGTTACCTGCAGTCGCTCCTACACAAATATTTGGGCGTTAGACATCCAAATATACACTTATTATCGCCGGAAATTGCTGTACCTTTGCCTTAAGGTCGAACTGTCAACAATACGTTGCCCGCTTCCCTGGAGTATCTCGAACAGATTGCAGCCTTGGGAAACACCATCTTTCTGTGGGGTCCGGGGGACACCAGCTCTGGTCTAGTAGTGAGGCACAACGGTGCCACGATCTCGAGTACAAATATTGTGTTCAGATGGCTCTGTCTGATTTCGTAGCACGATTTCCAACCAGCATCATGTTTTTCTCGAAGTATTCATTATCAACGTCAACAGTGCCCCGGCTGGTGTCACGTTTCCACTCGCGCTATAGTGTTCTTTCAAACGTTTACCGTCCTCTCTCCATTACATCCCTTAGCTTGAGCAAAATAATACCCCCTCTGGTTCGTCACTAGTCTCAACGGTGCCACATCCGCGCCACGCTCAACCAAAAAATCGCAGTTGTAGTGCGTATGTCCGAACGCCCATACCTTCACCTTCCTACTCCGAAAGCACAGCTGATCCGACAAGTCCGTCGAGAACGCACTCGAAATCGGACTACCAGCATGCTTCGGGTCGCTCGAGCGAGGATCCGTCGACGGGCTCCAGTGCGTGAGAATAATTATTTTAGAGTCATCATGCTGTTGCTCAAGCGCAGCAACTTGAGCGTTCAGCCAGTCAACGTCTTGTCTATGGGCCGCGTTGTGCATTCCCACATCCCAGTCCTGCGTCTGAAAGAAATCGTTCAGCCCCATGCTGACAGCCATTTCGCTCTCAGGCGGCCCGTGAGAGAAAAGACTGCAGCCCAGGATCGTGACATTTGAATCAGGCAATTTCCACGCGGTGCGGTCGAGCAAAATGAAGTCGCCGAGTAAATCGTCACGTTGTACGCTTTCCGCAAAGTCTCGCAGTATTCCGAGAGCGGTGGTCCGGTCCGAAATATAGGTTTCGTGGTTTCCGGGCACGAAGAGCACGGTGTGGAATTGCTTGAGTTGGCGAGTGAGGAAGGCTAGGAAGTCGGATTTGTGGGGGGCGATGGTGCCGATGTCGCCGAGGAGGGCGAGGTGCTGTGCGCAAGGGACGATGGTATAGATATCATACGCTTTAGGGGATTCGAGATGCAGGTCTGAGATTATTTGGAGCGCCATGTTCGTTTGATAGGGAGTGATTGGAATCTTGAGGTGCGTGTCGAGACTGGGTTGGAATATAGCTGGAAAGGAGAGCAAGTGTGCATACTACATCGGCAGCAACTGGAGAGAAGTCGTTTTTGGACAGACTAGTCGACCTCAAAATACAGTCCCCAATGCCCCCTACACCCCGGATTGAACCCCCTCCCACAGCTTGGACAGCGACTCCCACACTCCATATACTCGCTCACGCTCAGCAAACCCTTGCACGCTCCACACAACACGGCTTTCACATCCCTCTGGTCCTTTCGCCAGACTTCAGGGTTATGATGGTCGGACTCTGATGCATTGTGACACGAGATGCAGGCATAGAATTTCTGGCAGCAGGAGTGTTTGATGGCGATGATGTCTTGAGCCGAGTGGTAGTGCGCGCATTGAGTTAATGATGTTACAGACTCGCCGTGCACGGTGGGTAAATCGGATTTTGCCGGTGTTGATGATGGCGGCATGGTTTTCTAAAGGCGGAGGTGGATATAGATGTCGTTCGAAAGTTGATGTCCAATTATCACTGGGTAACGGCTCCAGAGAAGCTACGCCGGAATTGGAATGGTTGTGATGACTTCATTGTGCCCTCAGCTACCGCTTGCAACAAAGTCGAAGCCCTATCCTATAGAAAACAGCATGACATGCCGTTCTCCGCTACGTAGGCTAGCAGGTTACAATTATATATACATACAAAAAGCCATCTCTGGATGGCATCGCCCATCTTACCTCACGCGTCACATTTCACGCCTGTGCAAGATGAACCACTTTTTAGCTCGGGCCTTGGCTATCAGAGCCACCACGGTAAGACCAAGTTAGGAATCAGAAAACTCCTTACCTGCAATCTTACCTACACCGTGTAGAAGGGGTCTACCTGTATTTGACGCCCACAATCGCAAGCATTCATATACTTACATACCTACCCGCCAGAGTAAAAGGACAAAAGAGGAAAACCCGTTGAAGAAGAAGCCCAATAGTAAAACACGCAAAGAAATTCACCTTTGCCCTACCCATCCACTCCAATCCCGTCTCCCCTAGCAGAGCCAAAGTCGAGCGTATAGCGAGTGTCGGAAGGAGGTTTGACTGGAAGGCACGGTGTGCAGAAATTCGAATCGAAGTCGGTGGAGAATTTTGAATGAGATCGGGGTCGATGGTCGGTCGGAAGCTGTGACTGATGGTAAAGCCGTGACTGTGTGCTTACCCTGCTTACCCAATCGAATGGAATACAGGACCAAACCTCTCAAATGCTTTTGCCGTGTGATGTCGTTTGTTCGATCGCTTACCCTTGTGGACGAAGGGGAGAGCTGTCCGAGTTAAAGGGAGCAGCCCTGGACAAACCAGTACGACATCAGACTTGGGCCGGTGTCGAAGCTCAGTACCGTCGTCGTTGGCGTGATTCTTCGTAGCTGTCGCCCTCGTATGAACGCTTGCGTGAGTCATGACGGTCGTCTCGCGCGCCATACCCACCGTCACGGTCACGATCACGGTAGCCGCCGCGATCCTTACCAAGTGGTTCAGTGTTTGCACCGCTCGATCCTCGGTCGCGGTAGCCTCCACCCCCGCCTCGGTCGTCTCGGTGGCGACCTTCACCGCCGCCGCCGCCGCCGCCGTAGCCGCCGCCAAAGCCGCCTCGTCCTCCACGGGGACCAGCCGGAGCTCCTTCAGGTGCACCGTATCCGTTGGACTGGTACCCGATACCGCCCCTGCCGCCCCCGTAACCACCGCGCGGGCCGTCAAAGTTGCCGCGGAATCCGCCACGGAAGCCTCCTCGATCTCCTCCGAATCCGCCTCGTCCGCCTCGAAAGCCTCCGCCGAATCCGCCACGACCGAAGCCGCCAGGACCAGCCGGGGGACCGAAACCCCCGCGGCTGGAGGGGCGGGCTGGAGGACCCTTCGTGTATCCGCGCCCGCCCAATCCACCGCCGAATCGTCTGGGCTGCCATCCAGGGACAGTGCGACCGCGTTCGACATCGACAAGGACGCGTCGGTCTTTGATCTTGAGACCATCCGTATCTTTGTAGGCAGCTGTATGGTTAGAGCAAAGCGCTCGTGTCAGCCTTGTTGTACATCGAACGAAATGTAGTGGGGAAGGGGAGCTGGATGACGTACCTTTCATATCGTGATCGCGCTCGAACACGATGAATGCATATCCACGCTTGCGCTTCTTGGGCGGCGCATCCGGTGCAGCAGTAACGTTTTCGACGATCCGAATCTGTGACGCGTTAGCCCCTCGTTTCGACGCAGAAGACAGTGTGTCGTACACGCTCAATCGGACCGTAGCGTCCAAACTCCTTCTCGAGATCGTTCTGGGTGGTGCCGTACGCCAGACGCGCGACAAACAGCGTCTTGTAGGCATCACCTTGCACCTTTGGGTCTTCGCTCGGCTTGTCTACGCGCGTGTTAGCTTTGCGTGACCAGGGCGGGGACGAGAGACTGTGGGGCAACGCACAAAGTTTGTCGATGTGTTTGCTGATCGCCTCCAGCCTCGCTTTCTTCTCCTGCTTCTTGCGATCGCGGATTTGGAGCCAGCTGTCGGTGGGCACGTAGTTGTCCTTGTCCTTGTAGTCGGCCAGTGCTTGCAGGTACTGTCCGACGCCTGAGATGTGCGCGGTGCGGCGCTCTTGAGGCGCGTGGTCGGGTGGTTCCATCCATCGCAGCGGCGGGCGCGGCGCAAAGAGCGGGAGGAGCGTAGGTCCGAGCCTGTCCGTCATTGTGAGTCCGCGAACTATCAGAGAGATGCAGCAGCGGAAGATGTGAAGATGCACGTGACGGTGTGGCAGCCGTTGATGGTCGCGGTTGTGGTTGTCGTGGAAAGGAGGCCTTGTGAGGGTTCGCTCGAGGCAGCCAAACGAGTCCAGGGCCGCCTTGGCGCGCTAACCAACGCCCGCCGCACCACGTGACTGGACCCGCGAAAAATCCCCATGGTCGTCGCAACGCTGGCGAATACTCCAGCCTTGCATCGTCGTCGCCATCATGCCTGTTGCGGCCTTGAGGACTCTCGCGAAGCCCCAGGTACGCACCAACCGCCAATTGCCCCCCTGAGATATGTCCCGTCGACTGATCCGTCGCAGAATGGCGTCGGTGCCTTTATCCTCCAGTGCAAACGCCTCGACTTCCACTACTGCGACTGGGCCGGCTCTTCCCGCGGCATGGTCGACTTCATCAAGCGCGACCTCGCCAAATTCGCAAAGCAGAACCCGCAGATCGAAATCACAATCTCCCCGCGGCCGCACAGGCACCCCGTGATAAAGGGCCACTACATCAACGGCATGGACAAGCCCGTCTGCGTGAGAAACATGGCGAGAGCGGAAATCATGGAGAAGGCAAATCTGCTGCGGAACGCCAGCGGAGAGAAACTCAAGAGAGTGAACAAGCCGGTGACGAGTCTGAACGAGAGCGTACGAGGAATCTGGAGTCCGTTCCATGGGGCGAAGATACAGATATAGCGGGTTGGGAAATCTGGAAGGTATTGGACGAAACAAGGAGCGCATGAGGGTGTGTTATATGTGTCCTTCAGCAGGCCATGTCCCACTCATTCCGTCTCCCAAGAGGGAACCTAGCATTGTCGGCGCAATTCGGTATGGCTATGTACATCATGAATTGTAAATTTACCGTGGGAGATGTCCCGATGTTTGACTCGTCAGCCCATGCACACTGTTCATTCATTGTTCCACTATATATGTGCTTGGTCTATCAGACCACCTTAGGTTGATCTTGATATTTGGAATTTCCCCGCTCCCCTGTCAGCTATTCAAAGCCGAGCATCACTACCATGGATTCATGCAGATTTGGCGTTGATGATGTCGACGAACGCCGGCTTCAGACTGGCACCTCCGACCAAGAATCCGTCGATATCGGGCTGCTTGGCCAGGTCGCCGCAGTTCTTCTCCGTGACACTGCCTCCGTAAAGGATTCGGGTGTTCTCGGCCGCCTCGGGAGAAACCTCCTTCTTCAACCACTCGCGGATGGCGGCGTGCACTTCCTGTGCCTGCTCGGTGGTAGCGACCTTTCCGGTTCCGATGGCCCTGATCGTGCGGTTAGGCAACTGGCAGAGACGTGGACAAGGCGAAGCTTACCAGATGGGCTCGTATGCAACGACAATCTTGGACCAGTCCTTGACCTTGTCTGCGACGGCCTTGAGCTGGGTTGTTACGACCTCGATGGTCTTGTTGGCCTCGCGTTGCTAGACAATGTTCAACTGCGTGATCTTTCCGCAAGACGTGCAACTCTTACCTCCAAGCTCTCGCCACAGCACAGGATGACACCCAGTCCGCCGTCAATGGCAGCCTTGGTCTTGCTTGCGACGAACTAATGCGCGAGCACCATCAGCCTTTCCACTCATCGCATTGTATCACGCGTGTAACCCACCTGATCATCCTCTTGGAGGATGACTCTCCGCTCCGAGTGTCCCAGGATGGTCCAGGTAATGCCACTCTCCTTCAGCTGATCGACCGAGATCTCGCCGGTGAAGGCGCCATTCGGCTTGTCGTAGACGTTCTGAGCGGCGACCTCGATGCCTTTGCGGAGGTGTTCGCGGGCGAGGAGGAGGTAGAGGGAGGGTGGGGCGATCACGACCTCTACGGCACACGATCAGAACTACGCTCGTTTGAATGATTATTGTAGCGGACAACTTACCGACATTGGGGTCAAGCTTGGCTTGGTTGATATTATGGACAATATCGCGAATGGTCTTGATGTTGCCATTCCTTTAGCTGCGTCAGTCTCTGGAGTCGCCTGCGTCTGGCACTCACAGCTCGATCAGTCACGTACATCTTAAAGTTGCCTCCGACAAAGAATTGGCGACCCATCTTGAATATGATTTGAGGGAATGTCAATTGAAGTTAGTTGGGAATTGGGCGAGCCTGGCGTGGTGGAAGTGAGAGGCAGAAGGATTGTGGTGCGATGTTGTGTCGAGCTCTATGAAACTTTGGCGGGGGTCTTGGAGGGGCTATTTGATGTCAGTCAGGTCCACTTTTCGGCGATGTTCGGACTTGCTTTTTCTACGGCCGTGGGACAAGGGAAAAGCAATCCCTACATTTGGATTTTGGTTTTATCAGAGATCTTACGCCCTTGTGATGCGTCTTTTAATTCCTAGACTCCAAATTTGCGCACAAGGTGCTGAGCTGGCGCTGCGCCAAAAGCCCCGAAGCTGCGTCACCCAGCGAATTTACTGTCTGAAAAGACGTTTACCATGTGAGACCCACTGATCGGCCGGTCGGTGCCTGCAAGTAAATCTCGGAACCTTCGCCAGAGACCTCGGAAGCCATGGAGGGTAAGAGTCACGTGCCATGGATAACGGTTGATGACTAAGCGCTCCCGTCTCCTGCTTCGCCTTTGTCTCGCCAACATGCTTCTTTCAACACTCCGTCAGATTATTTCCGTTCGCTCTCAAAGAGGTCACGGGATTCGAAATACTTCCCCGAACTTTGAATCTTCGGTCTTCATAAGTCCAACTCCCCAGCCGAGCAGGCGTTTGGATGGAGCTTCGTTTGCCTTGATACCGTCCGAACAACTGCCACCCACCAATGTACTTTGAGAGCTCGAAAATTTGACAGAATCCACATGATGGACATTCTCTAAAATTATTCAAGCCAATACCCAAGGTTGTGGGGAGCTCTATCAAATTGCATTTATTCCTTACCAGCGACAAAACCTAGCCACGATTCAGCTCTACCAGATCATGATCTCTCTGCAGGACTTGTTGCTGATGGCCAGCAACTTTGCGAGCCTTTCTGTCTGTTGTTGGTAGTGTACGAAAGGATCGTCGCTGAATTTGAAACTCTGCTATTGCTCTCGACGGGCACGACTAGTACTAACACAGAAGTTGGTCTCCCACAGCGGCCCACAATGTATGGCATTATAATCTTAGCCCTCTGGATGTAAGTGCGGTTCTTGAAGGGCTTTAGTCTTTTTGATGCCTTTGTTCGGCATTCGTATTGTATTTCCATGCACCAGCACATCGTACTACTCCAGGGAGTGCACATGTCCCATCGCATTTCTTGTGGAACATGTCTTGATATTCCTTATTGGCAAATCTGCTGAACCCTTGTACAAGAAGACACCTTCATATACAGATATGAGCCGTTCTAGCGAGTTCAACAGCCCCAATGGCTCAGATGTTCCAAGCGACTCGAACGGGTCCGGTGGATCCTCTGAGCCCGGCAGTTCCTACGAGTACGATACTATTTCCGAAAACGATACTGGTATTGGTCATGAGCCTAGTGGAAAGCCATTTGCGACGGTAGGTCTCGACCTTAAAGCTGTTGCGCACTCAAGAAAGTCCAAACCAGTCTTCACACGTCAGCTCCTACAAGACATTACTAACCTGCGCGATCGAGTGTTGATGAAGCTTTCGGATTCTATGACGTACAAGGATTTGGATGGCCATGAAAGAGTGATTTATCGACCACCTCAGCATCGCGTCGTCGTTCATTATTTTATCTATAGTAAACTCCATCCGGACTGCGAGGGCTACGTCAACGGAATTAAAGGTGTAACTGGGCCGCATGGCGAGTACACTGATAGGTTTGTTGCCAATGCTATCGAGGGATCTGTTGAAGAGTCTGCTGGAGAATTTCCCGAAGATTAGCTGAACCGCCTGCTAGGTTATCCGTCGAAGAACCCAGGAAGGCATAACTATCGAGTGTCGGATACTTTCAGATGTTCTACCGGAGGGTCTTACCAAGCTTAACCCTCATTCCGCTGCCTTTCACTCGTCTTCCCCGACGGCAAAGGAACCTGCTGACAAGACAGTATCATCGAGAATCCTTCGCGACCGTGCAGCGCCCATGTCTGTGGCAGGGTTGCCATTCGATGGAGTCCTTGACACCGACTCCCAAGCCGGTCTTCACCAGCACTACGCGCGCCTCCAATCTATAAACTCCGCCTGGCTCTCTTCGCCCTCAAAAAGCTTACTCATGGATACAATCAAAGGGATAAGCCAAAACCACTGTCCAAATCAAAAGATATTTCATGGGCCTCGGTAGTCTAAACCCGCGTTCCCCATTCAACGAACCAAGCGCTCTCCAACACTTAACCGCATTCACAATCGCCTCCACCCTCAACACTATATACCGCTCCAACTAGCAGACCAAAATCGCTCGGAATGAGGTCCGACTCCAAGACCCATGTTACTCACGGATAGGCAAGCTCATCCAAACACGCTTGTACCCCCACATCCGCTTCGTAGAAGACCCAGAAGGCCTCCTTGCCGTTGACGAACACACATTAGTCATCTCAGCGTATCTGCATCTCAGCGTACCGATGATGCAGACCACCGCGGGCCTGTTTTATAGCAGAAACGGACCTGCGGGTTTCATGGTGGATAGAATGGACTTGGATCCGGAGCGAGAAATGTATTCTCTTGGGGAGCGGGCGAGCCCCAGGGTAGTGGAGATATTGGAGGGGTATGAGAGGTCTGATTTTGATGACCATGTGTTGGAGAGGGAGATGTATGGGGAGATTTGCGAGGATGCGCCGTATTGGTTGTGGAATACGGAATTGTTCCTGAGGCGGGCGGAGAAGAGGGCGGACAGTGTTCTTGGCGAGTAGGTTGTTATATGTTGAGACTGTCAGGATGGGGTGCCGTTGTTCTTCGAGCTATCGTAGTAGTTTGAGCTGAATTGTCATGTCACGTTTCTAGAATGCAGTAGGTAGCCAGGAGCTTGCTTGGACCTGTCGAATGGTAGTCTATTCAATACTAAACATGCGATGCTATTTTGGTTTCCCAGACTCCAATCCCAATGCTACTCCCACGTGCGAACACATCACTCTTCGCCTTCACCTTCTCTCCTTTCAACCCATGCTCTCTCGAGCGCAGTGACCCTCTCGGCCCCCTTCGCATTCCCGACTGTTTCTTCCCATCCCCTCCACTTCTTGAACAAAGTCTCTCCTCTCCTCTTCTTCAGCTTGCCCTTTGTCATTCTCTCGAACAAGTCCCTGACGTTGTTCTCTCCACCATGCGATATTTCCAAGGCCAGGTACATATCCCAAATGTCTCCCTTATTAGGCCAGGCGCTGACCAAGCCCTCGAAGATAGTCCGCCCTCGCTCCGAGTCACCATTAGGCAATTTGAACTCGAGGGCAGCGAACTTAGAAGTAAGATAGCGATGTTGAGATTCCGGAACGGATTGCGTGGCCCGTGGGAGGAGCGCCCGCGCCCGAGCCTGGGAAGGAGGCTGGATGGTGGACATGAGGAAGGCAGCGTAGGAAAGCCAGAGTTGTGGATCCGGAGTAAAGGACTTGTTTTTGATCATGGCCTGGTAGATGGAGTCTGCCCTCTGTTTCGCTTGTTAGCAGGAAACTAGAAAGTGCGAGAGTATGGTAACTTACAGCTGGCTTTGCTGATGAGATATAAATCTTGATCATTCTCTCATGCATTTCCCTCGCATCATTGAACTGGCAGGCTTCCTTGAAGACTTCACCCACGATGTCATCATTACTGAAGTCATTCTCGAGATGCAGCAACGCGGTCCAGACATCCAGCCTTTCCTTCTCCTCTCTCGGGTTCATGGTTGCGAGAGCACGCCGGGCAATCTGCCGCGCCTTTTCGATTTCGTTTAGCTCACGCTGGAAGACCATGTAGCGGACCCAGAGCTTGGCGCTGTTGGGTTGGCCTAGGAGAAGCCGCTCGTAATCAGCAACGGACTGGGGCCCTTGGGCGTCTAGGTCGCCGGTCAGGTCTTCCTTGATGGTGGCTTTCTTGTGCTTTTTCTTCTTCTTCGATGTTTCGTCGTCGGATCCTGAGTCAGACGCAGCCTTGCTATCGTCGAAGGCAAGGGTTGCGCCTGTCCAATCAAATCCGGGGGCGCTGAGGCCTGGCATGATACTAGTTTCGGTGCGGGTGGCTTCTCCATCCATATCGACATCTTCATGTACTCCGAATTCTTCGTCGCTTTCTGCGCTCTTAACGCTTCTCATGTCGTCATCTTCGACTATTTCCTCTACGGCTGACACACTTGATGCATCCTCCATGTCTTCATCAGCAGCCTGATTGATATAGACATACTTCAAGCCAAAGTTGACCCTATGCTTTTCTGGATTGATGGCCAATACTCTAGCCTTGACGGCGTCCCCCTCTTTATAAAGTTCCTTCACATTGTCGACTCTACCGTCGGCCATTTCGGAGGCGTGGCACAACCCGCTAACGTTGTTGGAGTTGTCAACGACAATGAAAACACCAAAATCTTCAACTTTTCGGACTTTTGCTTTTACAATCTGGCCGACTTTGACATCGTCAAATGATAGAGGTGGGATGTAATCCTTCTCTAATAGTGACTTCTTCAAGCTCATCTGGACATTCTTGGCGTTCGGATTGTTCGCGATGATTTTGCCCTCGACAAGCTGGTCAACATGGAAACCAACTTTCCAATCCTTTATGAAGGCGTCGGAAATCTCGGCGATTCGCACATAGGCATCTACATGCGGACCGAGGCGTACAAATAAGCCATTATCAGCGACGTGCATGACGAATCCCCGGACTACTTGGTTGATATGTAGTTGCGACCTATCTGTGATTTCGGGATCCTTAACAACCAATGAGGAGCTGAGAACCTTGGATGGACGAGTGGACAGCCCAACCTTCTTGTTGGGGATATCAACTTCGATCACACATACCCTCACTACATCGCCAGGTCTGTAGTTCGATGGTTTGGCATTGTCGTAATCATCAGCGAGTTGGGGTAGATAGACCGGCCCTGCTATATTGTCGTTGACATGGACGACAATCGAAGACTCATTCACCTTGGTGACACGGGCAGGCAACACCATTCCAACTTTCAGGTTGGCCAGAGTCAAGGATTTCGCCGAAGGATTGGATGCAGCGGTCAGGTCCAATTTTCCAGTACCAACGTCAACGGCTTTGACACGGACTTTGAGGGCAGACCCCACCGGAAAGTTTTCTTCGACATTTGCTAACAATGAGAGGTCGTCGGACAGGTCCAAGAGCTCGATACGGCCGCGAATGTTGGCTGAAATGTTCACCCAGACGAAACTCTCGCCGATGTTATTGACGATCGCAAGGAAGGAGGAGCCAAGGGCGATTTTATCTAGTGTTAACAGATCGGCCTCACTCGCGAGATCTGTCTTCGTCTTCGCTGTCAGTTCGAATGTAGGTACTTTTCCAGTGCGATGCGTTATTGGAAGAAAGCGGTGGTTCCGCGCATCGTGCATACCGAGAACTTTGACGGTAATAATTTCGTTCATCGAGAACTGCTGCAATGGATGCTTCTTGTCTCTGATTTCATCCCAGCTGTCGAATAGCTCTGCTGCTGAAATTCTTCCCATAACATTCTCCGCAAGTTGAACGTTCAGTTGAGTGTTTTTGACGGAGCGAATACGGGCGGTGGTCGAAACCCCAAATGCAAGGTCGGCCGTCGACTTGATATCTTTATCGATTGCGTTTACAGTAGCTTCTGCGGAGCCGCTCGAGATTCTGAGTTGCTTTGCATCAGGGGCAGTCATGGAGAGCCAGAATCGCTCCTGGCTCGCATCGATATGGGTTACTCGAGCAGCGATTGACTGGTCTTTTCGAAGGCCAAAATCTGGAATCTCAACCATCTCCACTGGGAGCTGAGACTTGTAAAGCAGGCCGACGACTCTAGCGCCAAATTCCACGAAGACCTTGTCTGGCGTGATACCTCGAACAAAACCATGTACAATTTCGCCCTCTCTGACAGCTTCAAAATCCGTTATGAGCCTACGGGCTTGGGCGTCTTTTCGAAGGCTTGGTTTGTTAGAGAGGGTAACGGTTCGGGATTTGTAGTGCTTCTCGATAAGGACAACGTCTTCAAGCGGGCCTCCTACCCGGATGCGTGCCATCGTATGCCTGTCTTTCTTCTCCGATCCGTCCGTGAGATGACCGAGTCTTAGGACACCCTTGACCCCGTGACCGAGGTCAACTGTTGCTGACTCTGCAGACTTCTCAATCACAGTCCCTTGGACTATATCTCCGGGGTTCAAAGACTTGAATGATGACTCTCTTTCCGCGCCGACCGAATCTGGGTCTTTGCAAGAGACTAGCATTCTGCCCTCTTCGCGTTCAATCGACACAACGCGGACGTTGACGACCTGGCCTTTCTGAAAGTGACGTGTGGCGTCATCTATATAGGCCTCGCTCATCTCGGCGACCGGAAGCCATGCCTTTACATCGCCGAAGAATTGCACCAGCGCCCCTCGGGCCTTGATGTCCACAAGAGTCCCTGGTCCAGTTGCCCCTTCGCTGATAGTTGAATAGTCGGTCCACGGTTCGGCCTCGCTGTTGACAAGCGACTTCTTAAGTGTCAAACGGATACGGCGCTGTTCTGGATCTGTGGACAATACTCTGGCGGTGACCGTGACGCCCTCCCTGAATTTCCTTTCCGGGTGCTGCAGGTGAACATCTGCGAGATGCATCTCAGGAACTATACCGGTGATGCCTTCCGCAAGCTCCACGAGGACTGCGGGGGCGCCTTTTTTGTCGATAATGAGCTTCTGTACCTTGCCTTTGACAACCTTGCCAATAGGTATGTCCTCGACGCGTAGAAACACCTGATCTAGGACCTTTTGCTCAAGAGACACCTGGAAAAGCCCATCCATATCATTGTAGCTCAGGATGCGCGCTCTGTGCTTCGATCCGATCTTGTAGGCTCCGGAATCTTCCGACAGTCTCTCAATTCTTCCGTCAGTGAGTCTCGATATGTGTGCATATCCAAGGACTCCTTTGAAGCCCAGGTCTAGGTAGAGGCCGCCCATCGGTTCCACTGAGATGACCTTCGCTTCTTCAACAGTAGAGGAAATGGGTACCATGTCCACGGCACTCTTCTTCTCCCGGGATTTTCCGGACATGCGCGGTGATAGCGAAAGTACATGTTCAAGTAGTGAAACGCCGACTTTCTTTGGATCGGCGTCCGGAAATGTGTAGACAACCCGTGCTTTGATCTTGGATCCAGGACTGTACTTGTCACTTAGATCCTGTCCCGTCTCAGCAGCGCCGGAATGGACATTGTCGGCGGTAGCGTCCAGTAAACCCATGATTTTCCCCGTAACTGTTGTTGGCGTCGAATCCGTGATGAGCATGTCCACGGCAGTTCCGGGGATAAAAACATCTATGGCCGAGGCGTCCGTCACATAGTTGGTCTTCTTCAGATTGCCTACCTTTTCATGGTCCGCTGAAAGCTTGACAATCCTCCCGTCGGTATTAAGCCCGGACACCATGCAAAGAAAAACGGCTCCTTCTTGCACTTTGGAGTGCTTTATGTTCCTGCCGAGCTCGCTCTTCGATAAAAATCCTTTCAGGTCGGGGCCTTCCAAACTCATGTCCATGACCAGACCATGATCCTCGTTGCTGATCACCGAGGCTTGGACCATGCCGTGGACGGTGAGATTCGATTTTGTGATTCCTTGGTTCACTAATTTTGGGTCAATGGACAGCTCGATCCTCTTCTTCCCTTTCGAGGTGTCATCCCCCGTTGAGGTTACATAAGCCCTCAAATATTGTCCCACGTAGAACAGCTCTTTTAGGTCGATATCCTCGAAGTCTTCTCCATCACTTTGCTCTGCCCCGCTGGCTTCTTGCTCGTCGACCAGTTTCTCGATTCTCGCAGTGAGCTTGCTGGAAATTGCGGTAAGAGACACAAAGCCGCTCAGGTTGTTCGGGAGGGAGAGAACGAGATCTCGGGAAGTGATCTCGGAGACCTGGGCGAGCACCATAGTGCCACGCACAATGCGCTGCGCATAGTCAAAAAAATGCTAGGAATAGGATGTAATTGCAGAAACTCGCCTTGTAGCTCAATCCTTCCACTCGGATCCTCTTCTCCTCGGGCTCGTCCAAGGGCGCCTTTTTGCTCTTCTTTGACCGCCTCTTTTTACCGGCGCGCGGTGCACCTTCCTCGCCAGCTTCCGAGCCTTCATCGCTGAGCCCATCTGCGCCGCTGCGGTTTTGCCCGCTGTGCTCGAAGAGAACATCTTGGTTGGCCTTGATCTGAATCTGCTTGTGCTCCAGCGGCGTCAACACACTAGCTCCGCCTCTGGGGAAGGAGCGCTCCTCGTTCTTCAAGAGCGAGACCTGGGCATCTTCTGGCGTCTTTGCGGGTGAGCTTGGCGCGGGCGCATTCTGGTCGGCGGCGGAATTGGATTTTCGCGGGCGCTTTGCCGACCGATCGGTGGAGGCCGACTTGTCCTTCTTCGCAGGCGCAGCATCGTGGTCTGCTTTTCGTTTGAATTGTGCCATGATGGGCGGGTGAAGGATGTTGGAAATAGCGGCTGCCACTTTTCGAGAGCTTCGAGGGATGGCAGAAAAAAATGGAGGGGTCGGCGGTTGTAGTTTTTCCGGCCGCCGACCTCCGAGGCCTTGGCGCACTAATAGCGCACCGTGCGCACCACTTTGCGCGTTCGTGGAGCGTGGAGCGCGACGTGACTGTGTCTGTGCGCTGCTCCAACCTCTTCGTCTCGTCTCAACCTCCACCTCTTAATCCCATCGAGTCCCCGCATCCTCGCTGTACTATTATCTCAGGAAGTCTGAGTTTCTTTTCTTTCTGCTAGCATCTATACATAATGGAGCATCTAATTCATTCGTCGCCTCGATCCGCCTGCCACAATGACCTCCAAGACCCAATATCAGACCTGCTCTGCTCGTCGCCGCCGCTCCATGGCGCCTCAACCACGGGCAGTCGAAAGCCGAAGAAACCGCCTCCCATCACGCCGAAACGCTTCACCCGCTTCTTCACTCCCAGGTCGTCCGTCCACGGTTCATCGCATGCCAATTCACTCCGCCGATCTGGTCGCCAGCTGCAGGACATTACGCAGATGGCCATCAACCGTCGCCCGAATGCCTTGCGCAAGACGCCTTCCAAGACAGTAAACTTTGTCGACATCATGCCGGCCCAGCAGCCGGAGACGCCCAAGATCAACAGCAGAAAACGGAAAACTCCATATCTCTCTCCCGAGAGTTCTCCGGCATTCTCATCACCATCCAAACGTTCGCGGCTGGCCGCCTCGCCCACCTTCACCATTCTCGAAGACCCCGTAGTTCCTCCCGCCCCGATTAAGTGCATCCGAAGCCAGGGGCGTAGCACTCGCATATTGCAGCGGTCGTTTGGGGGCTTTCGACAATTGGGCGGGGAGCTCGTCGCGATCATTGTGCCTCATGGCAAGAGCAGACATCAGACTTCTATAGCGGCGCAGGGGAGTTCCATCAACTTCCACAAGGAGCGCCACCTTTCTGCACTGCTAGCTGTCACAGTAAGTTCTACGAATGCGGCGTATCGGACACTGAATCGAAGCTGACCTGAGTCGTAGCCAACTCTCTTGTTGCTGTTGGAGATGAAGATGGTTGGGTACACTTGCTTGATACCGACGACGATACCACTGCGGACTTCACCAAATCCCACGTCTCATTCTCAGCACATAAGAACGCAGTGATGGACGTGCAATTTTCCTCCGACGACTTGTACCTTGCCACGGCATCTGGAGATCAAACCGGCCAAATCATCGACGTTCGCACGCAGCAATGTGTCCACGTTCTTGCCAAACATACATCGTCTGTGAAGCAAGTGCGATTTCAGCCGGGTGATGACAAGATCATTGCTACCTCGAGTCGAGACGGGACTGTGCAGATTTGGGACTTGCGGTGCAGTAGTGGTGCAGAGGTGGTACATTCAGTGTGGGGCGAAAATGCGCCTTATGCAAGCACTATCCGTACTCTGTCGGCCGCCCACGCGGATAGTGCGTTTGTTGGAGGCAATGGCTCTGCCACGGCCTCGAAGAGCATCAGGTATGCCCAGCAGCGTAATATGGCACAGCCCAGAATCTGACAGTTATAGGGAAACGCTGGGGAAAAGCGAAGCATTTAGTCGACGAGGAGACATATCAGTCACAGCTCTCTCATTCCTTCCATCCGGACGAGAACACCTACTGCTCACTGCATCCGATGCATCAACGTGTATAAAGTTATGGGACATCCGGGGTCGCTATTCTCGCCGAGGCCCTGCACTACCCATCTCGACGACGAGACAACCAGAGTCACACAACCGGC
This sequence comes from Clohesyomyces aquaticus, assembly GCA_002105025.1. Classification (NCBI taxonomy): domain Eukaryota; kingdom Fungi; phylum Ascomycota; class Dothideomycetes; order Pleosporales; family Lindgomycetaceae; genus Clohesyomyces; species Clohesyomyces aquaticus. The sequence goes on from MCFA01000026.1 coordinate 259,171, forward strand.
ATAGGCACTTCGCTATCAACTCGCTGACACTGAACGGCGATGGGTCACGCCTTTACGCCCTTAGCAAAGACAACACTGTCTACGCTTATGCCACAAGCCATCTTGTGCTCGGTTCCGCACCTGAGCTCGCCATCACCGACTCTTCACGTGCGAAACACCTTGCGGCTGGAAAAGAGGGCCTGGGTCCGATTTACGGCTTCCGGCATCGTAATTTCCATGCGGGCTCGTTCTACGTCAAAGCATCGCTACGCAAAGCTCGTGGAGATCAGCCTGAGCTCCTAGCCGTAGGGAGTACCGACGGATGCCCAGTGCTTTTCCCCACGGATGAGACATTGCTCAGACGCGAGCGGCCTGTCGAAGAGGAAGACGCGGACGAATTACCCCAAGTGAAGCCATCGAGGTCATCGATGACCACCAGACAAACCTCGTTATCTCGAAAGTCAACCGGCAGCGGATTTTCAAGCCTTTTGACAGACACGATTCCGATTTACGAGCACGGGACTCCCCTTATTCGAGGACACGATGCAGAAGTGACGAGTGTTGCATGGACAAGGGATGGGGCGCTGGTCAGTGTGGCAGACGATTTCAGCGTCCGCTGCTGGAGACAGGGAAGTGAAGCCCGCGCACTGAGATTAAGCGGTGAGGGCGAAGGCCGTAGGTGGAGGTGTGGGTGGGCAGCCGTGGAAGATGGATTCGATGAGGATGACTGAGGTGCCTCCCTGAACAAGATATGTGCTGTGTTCCGGAGCCTGGTACTGCTACCTTCAGCCACTTTTTTGGGCTGGAGCTCGACGTATGCCACGCATTATCTCTGCTTCCAACACCAGCTCGACATCCCAACGAGTCTGGGAACACTCTGGACGAGGTTGGCATAAAAGATGAAGGAGCTGTTGAATAGGAGTAGATTTGAATTACAAACGTTACTCACCGTCAAGATTTCCTGGTTTGTTGAAAGAAGCAGGTGATGGCTAACTCAGACGGCTCTCAGCAGGATGTGTTAGAGACTAGATAGACAGCGCGGCGAGGTGCGTTCCCTACTTCCATTGCCTGCGACGCACCCGGATCACGGGCATCTGGCATGAGATCCTTCATCTAGCGTCGCCCTAAAGGTAGCCACATTTCCCACGGGGGCAGTCGCCCTCACCACCCCCTGTCAAACTTGGCAAGGAAAGGAACACAGGCCTCCTCCGAATGTTAAAGATACTGCTCTCCCCCAACTCGACTTCTGCTCTTGCTCGCCCTCCTCGCCCAATCAACGGCTCCAACCGAATTTCTTGGCAATCTCAGCCTTCTCGTCTCCTTCACCGGAATCTCGAACGCGTCGCCCTGCCACGTATCCTCTCAGACGCCAGTTGACCATGGACCAACCAGAGACCTTCGAATTCGACTTCAGCAATGATCTATGGCCCCCTGCTTGGACGCAGACCGGGAGGGACCCTGGACTGGAGAACTCTGATGGTGCAGATGCAGCTGCATTGTCCGGGTGAGTAAAAAAAAACACAGGGGCTGACAGAGGGCGATAGGGAGCGCCCGATTGGCCGCATACTTTGCAATGGGCACACTCCCGACCTTGAGGCTTTGACGCGAGTCGATGGATCTATGACACCCTTTCCTGGACTTCTTCCCCGGCAAGCGGCGTCACTCTGTTCACCACCCTCCGCTCTTGAGGTCCAGATTCTTTCGGAAAAGAGGAGGCAACATGTGCTTCAGAATGACACCTCGGAAATGAACGCTTTCCCCAAGTTAACTCCTAATTTGAACACCAATTTCTTTCAAAGCGGATCCAGGATCATCGAGGACCGACGCCACCGCCCCAAGAAAACTAGGTGAGAGATGGCACGCAACCTCGCCTTTGCGATCCCAAACTAATCGTATAAGGACACCATCGGATCCTAATGGCTTGAAATGCGACTACCCAGGGTGCAAGTATAAAGGGACCTTCAAACGTAGATATGAGCTTGGAAGACATGAGAAAAGCCATGAAAATCTAGTGAGGTACACATGTCCAGTTTCCGCCTGCGCGAAAGCATTCTATCGGGACGACAAGCTTCGACACCATCTCAGAACCAGTCATACCGATGAAGACGAGGCTGTCTGCCCATTGGATATCTGTAGAGCAGATCATATGCCATTGGTCGTTTTGAGGCTCCATTCCCGCAATCATGTTAGGGGTACGAGAAATCAAAAGGAATCGGACATCATGCGGAGTTACCTCTTACCTCACGAACGTCAATGCCCTTTCGCCTCGTGCAAAATGACTGTGGATTTACTCGGGTTGCAAAACCACATTCTGGCACACGATTTCATGGAACGTATTGAGAGTCGAGACGTCATCGAAAATGCCGGATACGATCCTTCCAGCGCACATATCATATGTCCAGTGTGTCGACAAACCTATGCAAGGTCCAGGGAATTCTCGCGACATTTCGAAACCGGCCATCTGGACCCGGAAAATGATCCGGCTCACGTCAGACCCCATTTTCTCTCTGTCCTACGTCTATGGCTAGAGTTCAGTACACATCCCCTGTTCGACTTCGTTATGCCCGTGGTGGATAGACGACATGAACGCATAGTCTGGTGAGTCTTTTATGTCGACTTTGTTTTTCAGTTTCTTGACGTCTGAGTAGATCTCGGTATTAGCATTTGCAAGCACTGGTAGCTCGCCTGCCCTTTCCACCTGGAAGTTCAAACATTTTTGGATAGTACACGTCAAGAACGTCTGCTGAGCTCCATATCAATGGCTGTCAGCTGCCTATGGAGATGGATCCTTCAGTCTCAAATTGACATGTTCAACACAAGCCATGGAATGGGCCAGCAGATTTTAGGTCTTCTTTCTTTTCCATTTCCCTTTACACTGTAGAGGCCACGACCTTCTTTCCACTTCATTCAATAGCCCTTTCCCCAGATGCCCCCTGCCCCAAGTGCCCTTCCTCGAGTATCCACCCCCTGCTACATCACACCCCTATAACTGTTTCATTGTCTTAAGTTTAGGGTTCGGCTAGCGTCTTTTATTCTCTGCTATAGAACAAAAAAACAGTAACAAGTCTACGGATATGCACTCCCTTGACTTAGCTTGCTACTGATCCAGGACAGCGAACTGTGATTTTACTGACCCAGCCAGCGAATTCGGGGAATCCAATATTTCTCATGCTCCCATTCGCCTAGCTGGGCACTCATGAATGAACCTGGGAAACCCCGATCACAAAGTGTTTCTACGATTCGATCTTGGCATTTGCGGCGGTTGCCTAGCCGGGAGTAACGACTTTTTTGAATGACATGAAATTTAAGCGGACTTAGATATCTTTTTAGCATCTTAGAACCTAATGAGATTTCATGCTCGTTTGTACTGTCGTCCGCATCGGTCCATGCTACCATTGACAAGACCTCTTCTCACACAGAACTTCTCTGTACCCCTCCTGCTCATCGCAACCGAACCCACCCGCACACAACCCTCACGTCTCAATGATACCGATTCTTATCCGCATTCTTATCATTCTCCAGAGACACCTCAATCTTCCCATCCATATTCTTCCCAATATCATTACAAAAGCAACACGCGATCATCGCCACAACCCCAAAACTCAAACTACTCAGCGCCGTCGTACGTAATCCGACAACATAGCTCTACTGAAACGCCGCGCCTGCCGCCGCCGCGATCTCATTCGGGATACCGGGAACCTGAGCGAGAACGGATGCGCCAAGCGAAAGCGCAGTGAGCAGCGATGGGACAGAGGATGGGGGGAGTCCGGCTGCGGTCGCAGCGGCGGGGACGAGAGTGGCGGCGGAGCGGGATTGCACGTTTGAGAGGATGGTCGTGTATACTGCCAAGTCACATCAGTCCCCGTCTCACTCATCATCACCATCATCATCCAAGTCTCCCCCCAGGGTATTCACATACCAGCAATCGCGACCGACTCACCCACAAACCTTGAGACTCCAGCCAAGCCCCCCGATATGCCCAACTCGACCTGCGGGACTCCGAATTGGATAAAGGCAATAGATAAGTACTGCGCCCACCCGAACCCCGTTTCAGCAAGGAAAACGAAGGCAATCATCATGCCTTTCCGATCTGGGTTGCCGAGCGCGAGGAGCGCACCGAACATCACCATGATGGTGACGGAGGCGGTGAGCGTCCATTTCCAGTGCCCGATTTTGCGGCCGAAGACTGTGAGGAGGGCGGCGCCGAAAGATAGACCTAGGGATCAGACGTTCATCTTTGGTTCGAGATGTTTGGGGGCAGGTTTCGACACTGCTTACCCAAATTCTGCGGTAAAGTCAAGATAATGCCGTATCTGAAATCAGTAGTAGCATCAGTGAAGAAAACATATATCATGGTCGGTAAATAACATTAATAGCGTAGTAAAACATTGTAACGATGAAACCGACAATAAATGGAGCGGTAAGTTCGCACTCTTCGTCGCGCGTGAAAACGTGGGTAGGTGTGAGCGGCTGTTTGAGTGGCGGGAAGGTTTCCCAGAGCCCGAAGACGATGAGACAGGCAAAGCCACTGACGAGTATCCCGATGACCTTTGGGGAGTCGGAGGGAAGTGTGGTTGTGTAGACGATTCCTACGAGGAGGAGAGTTGCGGAGAGAATGAAGAGAGTGGAGCCGATGTAGTCGAGTTCTTTGAGGGCTTGGTTTGTGGGGAGACCTGGAGACGTGTGAATAACTGGGTGAGTACGGAATGGACGAGCGTACCTCGGGGATGCTTGGGAGGATGGTAGTAGAAATATAAGCCGAGGAAGCTGAAGAACACACAGACCGCTGGGGCGTAGAAAAGCCAGCGCCACTGCCGTACTGTCAATGTGCGAAGAACTTGAATGTGTCGGGATGGAAACCTACCAAATCACCATTATCTCCAGCAAATCTTCCGGCTACGGGTCCGGCCACAACTGCAAAGTATGCACCCGCATCTGGATACGTTAGATTTCATCCGATACCTCCATGTTGGTTCTTCGTACCAGCGAGGACGATTGCAGCAGCACGCCATTTGTTAGGGAGAAGCTCTGGAAGAGCGAAGGCAGCAAGCTACCAATCTCAGCATGCTGTTGATCTTCGTTTAATTTGGACCCATGATTTCATACCTGAGCGTTTCTGGCTCCCTCGGTATCCGTGTTAGTAAACCCTTTACAAGCTCCATCATGTGTACACTCACAAATCTAATCAGAGACATAGCAGCCATCATGGCGGTATTGTTCTTTGCCGTGCCGCCAACTATGAAACCGATGAAAAGGATGACGTTGCCGCCCACAATGAACCATCGTCGCCCAAAGAGGTCGCTATTGGCTCCGCAGACCCTAAGAGGTATCAATGGATACATTCAAGTTAGTGGTGTATGGGAAGGCGTACATGAACGCAATCGTCACAGTCATCTATCCTGGTTAACGGATTGTTTCGAGACAAGGATTCGCACGCTTACGGTATAGAGCGCAATATAGAAAGCAGCCGCGGAAGGATCCCCCAGCTGGGTTGCTGTGATTGTCTGAACGGCGCTCAAAGCCGGGACAATCCAGAAGCTGATACCGTACGGCATTGATAATATCTAGCTTGCTGATGAGCCATTGTCGGACAATATCGTCTCAAAATTACCTACGATGACCACACACCAAGTCTTGAGCGTAACAGTATACTCCTCGTCGCCGCGTGGGACATGCGGTCCCGTCCCGTTCTCTTCATTTCTGTGTGGTCCAGCACAGTCCTTTGGTGGTTCCAAGTCCGTTTCCGGTTTGGGGTTTAGATCTCTGTACCCTTCTCTGGGTTTACTACCAACAATAAGTATTGCAATCGCGTGGCCCCAACTCTCTATTTGGTGGACGTCTCCCGACCTTGACTGGATGAACGGAGATGCTCCTATCTAGGTACCGGCTTGTGCCTGGAGATTGTGATGCAAGACGTTCGGTAGTCCGTGTCTTGGCACGCCCATTCTAACGCTATACCGCTTTCGGATATCTGTGAACCAAGGTTGATATCAAATATGCAGCACATGTGCTAGCCACGCTCCATTATCGCCCCCCACAGATGTCTGCCATGTCCACAATCGCTTCACGACGTGTAGTGTTCTCAATTCAGACAATGCTCGTTGAGATGCGCCATCTTTGAAATTTTCATCCGTGGCGACCAAATGATATATCAGGACAACCCAAACGCCAGATGCAATGCTCCAACAGTCTCCGGTGTTATATACACGCCATAGAACAGTATACCGAGCCCCAGTACGTGACCCCCTCTTCACCGAAACGAAGCATGTCCGCCCACATCTTTGATCTCTTCCAGCTTCACGCCCATCTTGACAATGCTGTACCGGATCATTCTCGGGTCCAAACTCATAGTTCTCCGCAAGGCGTGCTGTGTTCTGGGACTTGCGTCGAAGCGCATGATGAAGTGGTGGCCGGTGTGATGTACCGATTGGAGCTTGCGGGCGGGCTTCGGGAGCAGGAAGGTGCCCCAATTGGTGATGCCGCGAACGACGCCATTCTTTTCCAGGACAATCTTTCCAGCGGTTTTGGCGATTCTAGAGACACGGTCAGGCGAGGGAAGTTGGCGATGGAGGTGTGGGGATGCGCTACTCTTTGACTTCGGAAAGGCGCCCTGGTCGGACCTGAGGTTTTCGCAGTTAGTCGTAATCACTGGGGGGTTAATTTGGGTGTCTGCCTACCACTCCGATCATCTCGTACAGCATCTTTGCGCTGTTGGTCACGAGTCGTCGTCGAAACAAAGATACGCATGTGGGCCGGCCGCTCGGCGAAAACATTTCGCGTACCTTCACTCCCTAGCGGCTTGGCAGAGGGCCGCTACCGTCATACCGAACCTGGAAATCTTTTGATCCCCGACGGTCTTTCTACAACCTTCCACCTGCACTCTTCACTATGGCCGCCCGCCTGTCCGTCGCTCACGCTACCCGCCAATTGACCTCTTGCGCCGCCCGCAGACCCTCTCCTTTCATTCCAGCTACATGCCAGCGGTGGCAGCGAGCTCCGCTTGAGCGGCGGCTATTCTCGGTATCCGCCGCAATCAAGGCGAAGCAGTATACAGAGGACCACGAATGGATTGAACTGTCTGCAGACGGCAAAACATGTAGGATATAGTCCGGCCCAACCTTGCTATACATTCCCGGCAAAGCGCTGACCGGACTCTCCCTCTGCAGGTACACTCGGTATCTCCGAATACGCCGCGAACGCTCTTGGCGATGTCGTCTACATCGAGCTTCCCCAAGTTGATATGGATATCAGTGCTGGCGACGCAATTGGCGCCGTCGAGTCCGTAAAGTCAGCCTCCGATATTCTGACCCCGATCAGCGGGAAGGTGTTTGAAGCAAATAGTGCATTAGAGTCCAAGCCCGCAAGCATAAACGCCGATCCCGAGGGCGACGGCTGGATAGCCAAACTGCAGATTGATGGCGAGCCCGAGGGGAAGATGATGACCAAGGAAGAGTACAAGGCCTTCACAGAGGAGGCGTAGATGAGTCGGACAATGGCGTTGTGAATCTTGGACCGCATCTCATGATATGGATATATACATCATTTCTGTAAGGTCAAGGCAGCTCTTTCAACACGGAGCAGGTTCACCCATGGATTTTCTTTCGGCGAGACATCACTATGAACAAAGAATTTACCCTTTCTTCAACAAGGCCTAAATCATTCCCATTTTCCCAAGCATGAAAGCGATATCCTAGAACTGGTCGATCTGCGGCCCCGACAATCCTCAAAACGGTGATTGTGGTGGTATACGTAAAGCGAGGAGAGCGGGTATGGATACTTGGAAATTATGAAAAAGGAATTGTACCGCTTCTTTCCACGTCTGACAGAAGTCTTATAGAAAAGACAGGGATCACCATCCAGCTATTGATTCTATTGCTTGAAGCTCTACTTAGCTTGTGCCTCTTCCTAGCTGCAGACAGGGATTAATTTTCGATACATACCAATAAAATATTGCACCGTACGTGAAAGTACGCAGTATATCGCCTGCAAGCACGTTGTTGGTAGGACTCGTGAATCGGGCGATCACGTGCATGCGTTAGTACAGGGTCCACCTGGCATATCCTACCTTCCAAGGTCCAATAACTCTTACAATCAACGCTCCCTTTTTGAAATACGCCGAAGGGAGATTGAATGTTCGGAAATCCTCTTCAATGGTGCAATTCCGCCACCATGTGCCTAATGCGGGACACCTTGATCCGTTTCCGAGAGACTTGAGGCGGCAGCTTCGCCGCACCGCAATCCGCTATTTATAGGTACGGAAACGCTGGGCCATCACTTCATTATGCCTTCTGTATCTCGGGTTCTCACGCGTACACTCCCAGATCTAAACTATTTTTCGCCTCTGAGAATAGAAGTCCTTCGCCGACTTGCGCAAAATCTTCCATGTTACTCGATCTTCAACTTTATCCGGGTCTCTCGGCGCATTCAGGACGGATGCGATAACTGGACGGTGTCGCGGGCTGCAATCAACTCGACTCCTAATTTCCCTCAAGGAGTGCCCACGGTCTCCGCGCCAGTTCAGGACGCGTGGAAACAGTGGGCACTTGCCAATGTCGAGGTTTCTCGACTGTCCAGACTCAGTGACCGTGACATGCAATGGCTTCCACACGTTTCTGCTCTAGGTCGTAAGTTACCTACTTTTTTTACGTGGAAGTGCGATGAGATTGCTAGACCCAGCCATCTTGTCGGTCGATCCAGGACTTCTCCAGGAACTGTGTAACTTCGTCGTGGAAATGCCACTCTTTCCTCCCGGGACCAAACACAGCGGTGCCGAATTCAGCAACGAGGCGAGAAGCTCTCTCGATGAAGGGTCTTGGCTCAGGGGTCAAGCAGCTTGTTTCTGCTTAGCCATGCGCTTGCTAGCAGATCCCCCTGATCCCCAACAATCAGAGACTCAGCGATCCCGTCTCTTGGATGCCGTGCTATGGTTTCGTTTTGAGATTCCAAGTATCCGACTTCCAAACCAAGCTCCTCATGTGGCTGAAGATCCCGATATGCTTCTCATTATACAACACACCCTGGAAAACATTGTCACCGGTTCATTTTGCCAGGAACTCCGCCATGCCCAACTTTCCGAGCTTACACACATGGGCACTCCTGGGAGAATTTCCCCGTCCCTTCCAAGTCTCGATTCTATACCATTTGCTTCGTTGATGGAGCCACCTGTTCCCTTCTCGCAGGCTGGGCCGAAAACCTTTAGCAGATGTCACTTAGCTCGCGTGACCGCGCCTACTTTCTTTACCGACGACGAATGGGTCGGCTATGTCAGTCTGGTAGATGACGGGCAGCCACCGGCATACACTCCAGTATCCAGATCCAACAGGCAACACGTTTTCCAGAGCAAACCCTACATTTCGGTTCGAGAACTTCATTCGCTTCGCTGTCGCCGAGACACCCAGCGAAGACAAATACCTTTTGGTATTGAATTATTTCAATACATGTGCTGGTCCGGCGCGCTTCGAGATGACGTTATAGAGGTCAACGGGGCGGGTCAGACTGACTCATCAGTCCAGCATAGGGTCCAAAAGTATGGAAAGTGAAGGTGTAATCACACCTTTTGGTATCGTGTAGGGGCTAAGCGCATGGTCACGAAATTATTGTTCTCCCTGAAACAGCTATGGTATGCGAATCTATTCTTTTTCATTGTCGAGGACTTTACTTGCGGCAGAAAATACCGTACAGTATCGTCCTGTGCGGGTTGAAAGCCACTTCTAGACCCTCTTGCGCCGGCAATTACAGGACACTTTAAGATATACTCACAAGAGCCAAGTAACTTTGCACTGAGCAAACTTGGTACTATTCCAATATCTGTAAACATACTTTCCTTACGCTTGGTCCCCAGGGAAAGTCCACGCGCGAAGGGAATCGACGGCCATAGACAGTCTTGTTCGCATTTCCATGGTCCAATGTAATCAACAAGGCGAATCAGCATCTGCCACCACCCTACATACTGGAGTTTGTTGTGATCACCAATTGCATTCACCAACACTGCGGATCGATTTCCACTCAATGAGTGGAGAACCGTTTCCACTCATTGAGTAGGTTTTTTGGCACGTAAACGACCACTCAACGAGTGGAAATTTTCTACTCATTTTACCTCATTTTACACTTATTTTTCTACTTATTTTTCTACTCATTTTTCTACTCATTCTTATAGATATAAATATTCGTAAATAGTTTAATTAAAAATAATTAAAAATAGCTTAATAATTCGTTGCGCTGATATAGTGTACTAGCTCTATCTATAGCTTAATCTAGTACATAGTGTACCACGCAGGGCTTAGCTCCCCTTAGCTCCTACCCCTATAGCTCCTACCCCTATAGCTCCTTAACACTAAATCTGCTCTTACGACCTGCCCTGCCTGCCCTGCCTACCCTGCCTGCCCTGCCTACCCTGCTAGCTTGTTGCATTAGTAAATTAATCTCTCTACATCATAATTAGTCAATAATCTAACGTAAACCTAATAGAAATACTTAACTAATAAGGATGGCGACAATGGAGATTAAGATAGCAATGGAGATAGAGATAGAGATAGCGATGGAGATGGAGATGGAGGAGGAGTAGAGGAGAGGTGGAAGGAGGGAGGCAGGGAGGGTCATATAGTCTGTGTGGGTGAGCCAAGCCCGCCCGGTGAAGGAGAGGGGGGGCACCTCAGCACCAGATTCGAAAATCTCTAAGTAGATTCACTAATTTAGTAAAAATTTAGACAATTTTACTTAGAAAATAAGCCTAAGTAGGGTTTTCTACTTAATGAGTGGAAAACGATACGCAGTGAAGCCCACATCTGATTGGTCTCTATAAATCCGCTCTGGTCGACTGTTTGATTGCCGGAGCTTTAGAACGTGTGAAAGAGCGTTTGAACGAACAGAAACTTTCAATTATATTTTACTATCTATTCGATGGAAAAGCTCCAACAAACCGACAATGTTCATACCCAGACCCCCATTATCCTGCAAAACCGCCACGTCTAAGCCTCATCCTCAGCGACCTTAATAACCACCTTCCCTCTAGCATGACCCGTCGCCGTCTTCGCAAACGCCTCCTCAAACTCCTCAATCTTCCACACACTATCCACCCACGTCCTTACAAGCCCCTTTTCAATAAACCTCCCAATAGCCTCCAACTCCTCGCCTCTACTTTCCATCACAAACCAGGCACTGCGCATCCCCTCCGGCTTCCCTCCCTCCGGCTCCTTGAACCCGGGAACCACGCTCACATAAACACCGTCTTTTTTCACCGCATTCCACCCATCCAACATACTCTTCCCGCCCGCACAATCAAACACCAGATCAAATTTCCTGTCTTCGGAGCCAGAGACCCATGCCTCCATACTCGTTGTCGTATAATCTACAACCTCATCAACGCCCAATCCCAGCACAAACTCACGGTTCTTAGGACCCGCGGTCCCGGCAACGAATGTGCCGGCCAGCTTTGCAAACTGCACAGCCATGAGCCCGACGCCGCCTGCGGCCCCGAGAACAAGGACGCGTTTCCCGCGCGCCTGGCCGCCGACTACGTCACCTGCGTCCGAGACATAGGGGACCGCGGACAAGGCGCCCTGTTCGAAAACCGCTTGCCAGGCTGTCAAAGCGCTCATGGGGACGCATGCCGCAGTCGTCATGTCTATGCCTTGCGGTATCATTGCCGTTTCTGAGGAGAGAATGGTGGCGTATTGGCGGGCGGTGCCTTCACGTCCTGCGTGCACTCGGCCGTACACTCTATCGCCCATGGTGAATTTGGAGTTTGGAAGTGTGGAGACAATTGTGCCGGAGACGTCGTAGCAGGGGACGTGTAGGGCGGGCCAGTCAGGACAGAAGGGCGCCCAGGTTAGTTCGCCGTTAGTGATGGCGGTGGAGTGGACTTTGATGAGATGTTCGGTGGTGGAGGAGGGGATTGGAGCGGACTCGGTGATGGAGAGGGTGTTGTCTTTCGTGTTGAAGAGGACGGCTGTTTGTTTGGACGGGAGAGCGTTGGCCATTGTATTTGTGGTGGTGGTGGATGTATTGGTAGTAGTGATGAAGTAGACAGGGTGAGAGAAAGACTCAGTGTAGTGATAAGGGATTAGTAGTTCTTTTGATATCGATTGTGAGGTTGAGGAATCGACGTTGCGTTGGATGATTGAAGTCTAATACTCGTGTCTTGTCTGACCTTTATATTCACCACACATCATCATCTTCGTTCTAAAAGCGACCAAGACGGTATCCTTACAGTCCGAGTGACCGATTCAATAGAAATCTCAAACCGATGTTCCTTCACCTCGACAGGACGGATAAATCCACCAAGCAAGATTGAAAGGTGAAGTTAATTGGCTGCGCATGACGGGAGGAGACTATGAGAAATCGGAGAAAGGCAATGCAGCGGGCCGGAGAAGAGATAACAAAGACTGAGTAAGCCAGTACGCACTGTAAGAATTTCGGGAGTGGAGAGCGTCGGCACACGAGGTCGCGGATATTGAAATTGTCGGCTTCGGCATCTCGGATGGTTTTGTCTTGGCGTGAACCAGATCTCCGCGGTGAGGAATACCTAGGCCACCAAGGCTGGAGGGACTAGAGTCTACATTGTCTATCATTAAAAATTTTCGCTGTTTCGAGGCCGCTGATTCCGGCATTGCCGTCTATTGCTGACACTAGAATCAGGTTCCCTTGTCCAAGATGACATGCGTTCTACGAGAAAATGTTGGCTCGAGACTTTTTCAAACTTGAAGAGTCTTCATACTATTTGTCTGTTAGTCCCAACTCAATACAGAGATATTGCAGATGGAGAGGAATACATACCTCCAAGTACCCGGTAATCTCGACCAAGACGGTGAAGCAATCCACCAGATCCATCAGATCCTCGCCAACACCACCATTTACACCACCAACACCTACATTGACGCTTCGCTTGAAAATGGCCACCATGGAATGCCTATTCTCTTTCAAGAACTCCCTGGCCTGAAAGACAGTTTGATCATTTTGTCGACCCCTTGCGATCACTGCCGCATTGATGACCCGTAGCACAGCAAGCATGAGGTCGTAGTATTTCTTTAGGGCATCTGGGTTATCGAATTCTAAACACACGGTAAGCTTGAGTGGAGAATGCAACGAACATGGGACTTACCAAGCCCGATATCTGGATCCACATCGAAAATCTTGGATTCGCGCACGGCAGCAAACAGTCCTGCGTTAAGCACGTACGCTGCGCCCAGGCGGGTTTGACATATGCGCAGGAGTAGAGAAAGGCTAGCATCGTAGTATGAGAGAAGCATGGAGACTTGAGGAGCAGCTGCGGTTCGCAGCTCGTCTGGAATATGCTTGGTGTTGTCAACTAGCACGCCTAGGAAGTTGAGAGACACGAGGCTGTCTAATATATATTTAGACTCTTGTCGGATGGCCACCGCAACTAGGGCGTTGAGAAGTAGGAGAGCCGAGACTTTGCACGTCCCTTGCCCGCTGTAGGCGTCGTCGCACATCACCTCGAGAAGGTGATTTCCACAGTTTTTGACCGTGCTCAACGCGTGGCGACCCAATGGTGATCCCTTGGTGGCTTTATCGAAGGTCCCTTGGACATACCGGAAGCAGATCTGGTAGCAGTACTCTCGTAGCTCTGTGTTGGATACAGGGCTATAAATGCCAACTAGTGCTGTTCGGAAAAGCTGTGACAGGCGGTCGTTGGCAAAATCCCCGGTCTTGGTCTTTTCGAACGCCGTAGATTGGAACTCAATTTTTTGGATAAGCGAATCTGCGAGGCTAGCCAGTTGTAGTGCCTTGGAAATATCGCCATTGTACGCCTGTTCAAGCTTCGGTAGGATCGCCTGAAGGGTTTGTAAAATGAACGACGTCCGTGCGCCGACATCGAGGTCGCAGCTCTCTAATGTTATGACCAATAACTGGACCCAGGATCGGAGAATGTCCTCGTGGTGGTAAATCAGCTGGGTTCGGCGGTTGTGCTCAGTGAATAGAGTGATCAGATGATGTGCTTCTGCAAGCTCGTCGAGCCGTTTCTGATCGTCCTTGCTGGGGTCCTCCTTCGTCCATGATTTGATCTTGAGCAGAAAAAGTTGCTCGATCAAGGGTATGACAAAAAGCACCACTCCATCCTTTTCCTCCTGACAAATTGACAAGTTAATGCCTTCCAAAAACCTAGTCTCAGGTAGATGCCTTTCTGGAAACTCGAACTGGATGAAGTCGAACAAGTCGAACACGTTCGGAGTGGGAATGGGATCCTCACCCGGCCTGATAGTGGTACCGAGCAAAACCGACTGAATCCGTGCCTTGAGAGAAGGCATACCCTCTTTGACAGTCAGCCGCAATTCTCTTGATTCATAGTCTAGAAACGCAGCGCGCTGTTGCAAAAAGTTTTGTAAAGCAATAGCTGGCGTCTCTGAAAGAAATTTTGCAAGCCCTGCTTCGCCTTGTTGTTCCAGCTCGAACGCGTAGCCAAGAGAAACGTTATCCCAGGGCGTGTTTGTATCGATGACTGAGAGCTCGGGAGCAATGGCGAATATCAGATCGTTGATTCGAAGCTCCTCCATGACAAGTGAACTGGTCAGGGGGGATCTCCACAACCTCTGCAATACCTGCCAACACCTACTCTTGACATCGGATTTCCAAGAGCTGAAGGTGTTCTCGTCCTGATCGGGGTATTCCGCAGCAAGCAAAAGGATGGCGTGGAACAAAGATCGCGAGTTGGCCCAGAGGCCGTCTTCGGTAACGCGGACGCTAGTACTGCCACATGAAAAGCCAAGGAGGATGTGGGCTATTGTAGGTCTTGTTGGCACCGCAGCGAGGCAGCTATTGAGGAAGTCTAGAACCCGAATCTTGATGACATATCCGGATGCTTCGGGACCTGCTTCAAGCTCCTCCTCGCTTTGACGCATCAAATTGAAAAGACAGCTTCCAATACGATCCGCCTCGTTATCTTTCTCCAAAATTCCGACGATTTTGCTGCGACCTGAGCGCTGACCAAACCCTGCGGGAGACACGGCGAGCTTTCGGGAAGAGGATAGCCTCTGGAGAAGTTGGAGCGAGGCGATTGTGAGTGCCTCGTGTCCAGTGCCACAATACAAGCCGAGGTCGACGACGAGTGTCAAGTTGTTGAGGACAGCATCCTCAAACGAAGCAAGCGCGGGATTTGAGACCGATGAGTATTGTAATGAAGTTTGTTGCTTCATAAAAGGCTTGACAATGTCGAGATACGTCGCTTGCAAGCGCATGATGAGGTCCATGACTTCGATACTCAACATCAAGGACTGAACTAGAGGAGAATCTGAAGGAGATACATCTACTTCGTTGACATCTTGATGAGAAGATACAAAGAGGGCTTTCAAGACTTTGTCATTGAAGAGCCATTCCATCACGCGCGTGAAAGGATGTAGGGTGATGTAGGCCGCAAGTGAGGAAGCCTCGATGACGGAATCGACGGTAATATTGGACTTGTTCGCAAAAACGACAAGGTTCTCGTTGAAGGTCGAAAGACACACCGCAATAAAGCGGAGACAACTCCATCTCATCACACTGCGTTGTAGTGGATCTTGCACCTCCGGGCACCGCTCTGCAAAGACGGCCTGCATCGCAAAATCGACGTACCGCTCGATGCCCGGCATTCTGTGGCTTGACCCAAGGGTTTCAGGAAACGGCAGCGCATCGTTAAGGCCTTGATCCTCGGAATACGGTTCGACAAGAGCATTCAGCAAGTTAATGAAGGCGACCGATTCATCATATCCATCGGCCAACGTGGCCCAGAATTCATCACGGGGAAGAGGACCCGGAACATTACTTTGTTTGGAGCCAATGTAGAAGCCAGATACTGTCCAGCTATCGATATCATTCCAGATGGCGGAAGCGCGGTGGACATTCTTTTCCACGAGTAGAGCGGAAATGGCATCATAAGCGGAAGCGCGGACGCGACTGTCAACCTTTTCCGCGCACAGCCCGAGGCAGAGGCCCGTGACGTTGTACTCAGCGTGGTCGAGCAACCAGTTCCGAGCTAAGGGGCTCTGTCTACAGAGATGAGCGAGCAGCCGCAGGTAGCTCTCCAGCATCTTGCCACTTTCAGCCTCTTCAATCTGATCCGTAGGGTGTTGCGTTGGTGGGTATAAGCCGCCCTGTATGGTCTTCTTCGGCTCATGAATGTTGGTGCGGAATTCAACGAGTTCGTTGAATATTTGACTGTAGCTTAAAGAGCTGGTTCTTCGGATCTTCCCGGAGGCAGAAGTACCTTCTTCCATCAAAAAGTTGTGCGCGGATTCGGCATTCGACCCGCCCGTGGAAATGGCTCGTAACATCTCACAGAATGCGGCAATTCGAGGCGTAGGCTGTCGTTTCGCGGCCCATTGCAAGAAACCGTACAAGTTGCTCTCTTTATCACTCCAGAAGTCGTCTGCGGCGTCTTCGAATCCATCGTAGGCGTAGGATATGACAACTAGAAATCGCTCGAGATGGAGAGTTTGCTCTGATGTCCGCTGAAATTGTGACTGTAAGCGCCTTCGCTGATCGTCTTCTTCGACCTTGAGTTTTCGTAGGGTATCTGGCATGTTTGTGATGAAAGAGTCGATGAAAGTCTGCATCTGCTCCATCACGAGAACTTTGAAAAAATCTTCGGCCTGCGCTGACTCAGAAGGCATCACTGTCGTATCATGCAGGAGCCAAGCGATCATACTGGATTTTGCTGGGTCGTACCATTGTGTAGGGCGGACATCCTGACAGAAAGACAGCATGAAGCTGAAGGCGCCATCTTCGAGAGCTTTCTGGAATGCGTCGGATCGCGCGGAAGCTTCCTGCTCTAAGTTGACATTCCGGAGCTGCTCGTCGTGCGGATTCGGGTCGATATATCTACCACTATACTCTGCCAACCACCATGTTAGCGCAGCAGCATGGAACGTCCGCAGAGACCAGTTGTCTGATTCCCGGCCTTGTATGAAGGAGTCGTGGAGTGCCCTGGCCTCGCTGAAGCTGGTGTTCGACTCCAATGCCACCCACGACGCCAGCCTGATTAGCATGGGAACATAGTGGATGGTGATGATATCGTGTCTGTCAAGCGTTTTGACTTTGGTGAGGAGGGATTTGAAGTTGTCCAGGCTCGCGAATCCGGGCTTTACCATGTGGGTACAGATGGCGGCCAGATTCTCGTGTTGGCGCGTCAGACTCTGGCGCTGGAGAGTCATAATTTCGACGAATCCGGGAAGAGGCACCTGCCCCACGACCTGAACGCTCTGCAGGCGCTCGGAAATCTGCTGCAGCCACCTCTCAATGGATTCCATGGTGTTCAAACACTTGGCCCAGAAGCGGTGCGCACTCTCGAAATTGACACCTTCGATGCCCATAATGATGTGGATGGCCTGGAGCAGCGTCTCCTGGCCGTCGACCTCGACCTCGCCATTGTCCAGCGCGGCTTTGGCCAGGATGCGCAGACACAGGAGCAGCGTCTCACGGCGGCGGTGGAAGCGGATCACGGCCGTCTGGAGCTGTGACCGGTCAAGCTCTTTGGCCTCCTCGCTTGCGCCGATGAACAAGGCCGCGGCTTCGATCTCGTCCAGATCCAGCGCCTCGGCCAGCTCCAGCGCCTGTTGCTGGAACTCGGGGTTGACATTGTATTCCTCGTCGCCAATTGTGATTTTGCCTGCTTGAGCGTTAGGGAGTGGAGAGGCGGCGGTGAAGGGGATATGTGGGCGAGTGGGTGGGAAGGTGCCAGCGGTAAGATGGGAAGGTAATGCCGGTGTTTGAGAAGGCGCCAATGTGCAATGTGTGCTTGTGTGCAAGCTGTGGGCAGGAGTGTGCTGGTCGTGGGGAAGGTGCTGGTGTGCCTGCGCGGCAAGAGCAATTGACATACCAGAGTTGAGTTTACTGCGGCTTGTGTCGTTCTTGGACGGCTTGTCCAGGAGCGCCTTGAACTCGTCCAAGCTGGCTTCCAGCTTCTGCACCAGCCTGTCCAGCACCGGGAGCTTAAGGTCGGTCAGCGCACAGAGGTCGCGGTGGAGGCCCTGGAGCCGGGCGAGGCTGTCCGTTTCCGCGATGTCGGCCATGGGGGACTCAGGTGTTCGATGTGCGCATTATGCGCCGGCGGGTGGTTGGCAGCGAGACGCAGAGGTGGTGAAGCCGTGGTGTTTGCTGAGATTCTTTCACTTCACGGCTGCACCCACAAGACGAAAGACGGGACGCGCGCGGTGCAAGCTCAGACGCGACTGACCCCTGTCGCTTGGCACCCGCCCGTGACTTTCACCTCCGCCCACAGCTCCGCACCTGCAGCACAACAGCACCACCCCAGCATATTTCTTCCCCCAGTAGCCTGTATCATAGCCCTTTAAGCTCTCCCTGTATCCCGCATGCTGCTCCATTGACGAGCTCAATTGCGCATCCTGCTGTGGCTCACGACATGCGCGCCCTCCTTCTCTGCGCACCCCAGACGGAATCATGGGCTCAAATAGCATTCAGGACGCGAAGGGTGAGCCCAAGTCGTGCCCAAATTTACGTCCTATTCGAGAGCTGATCTGAGCTTCGCAGTCCTCATTTCGTCAACCCGCGTAGCAGACCGCAACAATGGCCTCAAGGACCTCATCCACATCCTCAAGCACAATCGCGGCAAGCCCAGCCTCGAGAACCTCAGCAACAAAGCCTACCTGGCCCTGTGCGAGACGCTTTTCCAGTGCATGCGAGACGAGCGATCGTCGTGGATTCGCAGTAAAACAAAGTCGAGCAAGGTGGCAGTGCTCCTTCCTCTCTGCGCTACTGCCCTCCGACACGTTATCAATTCCGGTGTGCGCACAATCAAAGCCTCCACAGTCGAGATCATTGTCGATCACATTGTGGATGTGCTACCTGGCAAGGAAGGAAGCCTGGTAAAGCCCCTGCTGGAAGACCTGCCCAAGGCTCTCCGGGCGCTCCTGGAATACCAACCCCATGTCGAGCGTCTTTCGCAGGATTGCTGGAATGCCACCGTAGACTTCTGCATTGAATCGCTTTCCTGCTTGTTTGTAGAGCCCGATCCGGGCCCTCCGAACAGCTGGAACAGCACGGGGCTTTCCTCCAGCCGCGGACGGACCCCTAGTGAGTCAACGGATGCGGCATTGAAGTCCGGCTCCAGATCGAAGCCGATCCCTGACGACCTCGTACATACCGCGGAGGACTTTGTGATCTGCCTTCAGCTTTTGACCAGAGTCTCAAACGCCCCAGTTCTCGCCAAGGCAGACGAGATTATTTCAACCCTTGTGCACTTCCTGGAGCGGAAAATCGGTCGTGGATACGCTCCAGCGCTCGCCACAATTAACTCTATTTTAGCTCGAACGACACTCTGTTCTATTGAATTGACCAAAGGCACCGTCCGCAGCTTATTACCTTTGATGAGATCGCTGTGGTCTGACCCCTTCTTGAGGGACGAGATCCTAATCGTACTGATGCGAACTGAATCACATATCTCGAGCATGCTCGCCGAAAGTCGGGATGAATCCACTAGCTCTGAAGTGGAAGCTCTCGTAGAAACCATCTATGGGGACTACCGACGAAGGCAAGAAACCTCAGCATTACAGTTCCTCGAAGACGACCATCTCTGCTTTCGTCATATAGGCAAGCCCGGCAGTGAGACTCATCCGCTCAATACATACGCTTTCTCTATGGGTCTTGAGTACAGTCGCTGTGAAGGCCTCTGGGCAACGGTGTCCGCCATTGCTCACTTTTCGTTCATGCTTGACGAGAGGAAACGGAAGAAATCTCAAGAGCGAGACAGTGGAGAAGAGGCATTTATCAAGCGCCTACGTATTTCTCATCACTTCCAAGACTATCTCCGCGACGTCTCTGAACCGAGGTCCAACGCTAAGCGTGCAGCCTTACAGGTCATTGCATTTATGGCCCAGGAGGGTCCCTTGGACACAGAAGACCTTGAACAGACATTGGAGAGGCTCACGCCCTTTATCTCAGATGAGAACCCCGCCCATTCAACATGGGCAATGATTGGCCTGGCAGCGTAAGTCTGCTAAGGACTCTGTGGTGAGAACTACTGACACGAAGCAGGGCAGCGTTCCAGAGAAGTGCTGCGCACACTTCGCTACGTCCTCTTTGGGTATCCGCGTGGCAAAGTGCGTCTCGAATGATTGCGTCGGTCTCTTCATCCAGAGCAGCATGTCACCTTCTGGACGTGTTACTCCGATTGAGAATCGTGCCCTTTTCGGCCATCTCTGATGTCGCTCAGGGCATTTTGCTTTCCATCGAGCTCGGCGGGCCAGCCCTGCTCTCAGAAGCAAGTTCCTCTTTGCTGACAACCATTATACAAGAGAGGACAGTTGAGAATCCAACCTTGTTTAACCACACCGCAGAGCGGAGTTTGAACTGGCTCTTTAGCAAATGGACCCCGAGTACGTCCCTCACGCTACCACCTGCTATAGCCCCACTAACTTAACACCCAGGTCAATTCCCGGACCGAATATATGCTTCACTCAATGCCCACCATTGTAATTCCCGGGATATTCTGCGCTTGGTCCATGCTTGTCTGGACCGGCCTTTCGTCCGGGTCGGCGCCTCCCCATTCATGGTGATGAGTCCATTAGCGCAAACTCGAACTCAAATTTTGCGCCACACACACCTTACCCAGTACCTGCTGCTCCTAGAGAATCAAGACAGATTTCAAGTGACACTGGACCGAAACACTGTTTCTGCAGAATCAACCGCCTCTGGGAATCATCCCACCCAGCTCCAAGGCAAATTAATTGACTTTTGCCTCGTGGAACTTGAAAAGGCAAGGCAGCGTTGGAAAGAGTGGATCAGAGAAAATCCACAGGGTATCACACCAGACATGATGCGTATTGTTGCAGACTTTAGCATTGTTGTAGCTGCCATTGCAACACTCTGCGAATATGGCGATAGCCGCATACATAGTCTCGAAAGCTCAGTCGACAATCTTATTCAGTCATTTGTCGGCTTCTTATCAAAACGCGATATAGAGCAATACAAAGTCGATGCAGTCCTCGAAATCTGCACTCATAGCCTTCCCGATATACGCGAATTGAAGACGCTATCGCAGTCCCCATTCAAGCGAGCTGGAGTGTTTCAACTTGCTCTCCACTTGTCGAGGACCTTAGAGGAGCGAGCTGGGATGAAAGAATCCTTCTTTGTTGAAGACGACGATTTCATGGATATCGACGACCCAAGCTCTCAGCCCACAGGTGGATCCTTCAACCAACATCATGATGTCCCTCGACATCATGTGCCAGCCGAGACCGATATTGCTGCTCTGCGTTCATCCTGCTCAAGCTATCTGCGTCTCATCGCTTCTCTAGAGACGAATTGGACAGCTACGGAGGATGAGCTTGACCTTGTGCCCCCTGCATACATCGAATACCTGTCGTCCATTTCTGAAGCCGAACTTCTCCGCTCGCGGCAGTTTTTGCGTGCATTGTTGTCGACACGCTTCAGATTTGACAAGGGCTCCTGTTTGAAGCTGCTCGAAAGACTAAGCGATGTCCTCATCCATCCAAGAGCGCGAGAATTCAATACGTCTGAGGTGGCCAACGGCATGGTGGTAGAGGTCTTGGTCGGTACCATCGTCGTTTGGAGTCCGACATCTACCGATCGAGAATCTCAGGATCTGTACGAAAACGTGGAAGCGCTATACACGTATTACATCAAAGAAATGGAGAAGGGTGGTGTCAGGAGATCCCCAAACCTCCAGATGGCTGTTGCAGATTTCCTCCACGGACTGCTGAAATACCAACCAGAATTTGGTCAGAACCTCAAATCTCCGTCGGTACGAACAAGTCTCTTCGGGCTCCTCTCGCATGGGGAGATCGCCGTCAAGTACCACATCGCAGAACGTTTACCGAACATTTTCGAACATTTCATCTTATCCGAGCATGATAAGATCTTACAGGATGTTGACGACAATCTGCCCGGCGACGACGGATGGAGCGAGGGGATTGCGATCCGCCTACTGGTGCTAGCAAGGCTTGCCTCCCGATGGTACACTCTTCTGCGACAAGGCGTATATCGCATATTTGCAACCGCTGGCTCAGTTGAGAGCGCAGCAAGCCATGCCCGGCGTTGCATTCTCGAGGTTGCACAAGCAAGGGATTTGCTTGACCCCCAAGCCCTATTCCGAGTCTTCGCCCCCCAAATCATCTTCACCTGGTTGGATCGTAAACGAAAATTCGCAGATATTCCTTTCTTGACCTTCAACTACGCTACGTTGGTCGAGCTGCTACAGGACATCGAGTCAGAGGCTGTGGGGCAAGCAATGATGCTTGGTTTGAAAGAAGAGGTGGACTACTTGGCTAAGCAACTCGGCACAACGACCCCGAAGATATTGACGAGAAACATTGGCAAAGCAGCTGCATATACCATTTCATGGGACACATGCAAGGGTTTCGCCCGCAACAAGTCTGACGCGAGTAATGCGATGCTCTTGCGCGACTTGATCGGCCACGAGCAGTATCTTCAGCTGATTCATGAGCACTTCCCTCGAGTTCTGGGCTATATCCTGCAAACGATCGACCACGAAGAGCGATTGAGTAAGCCTCTGGAAAAAAGACCTGCCTTTGGAGCAACTGCGAAAGCCCTGATGACTATGAATAGCCTCAACCATTCAACGCAGGATCTCGACCTCAGGATTGAACCATCATTTTCCGCGTTCTATCTGATTGACCAGCTCGAGCGTCTTTGCCGTCGCACAGGAGAGGATCCAGTAAGCTTTTGGACAGATGCTAATTACACTTTTGTAATGCGAATGCTCCTGGATCGCATTCACCCAGCTCTTGGCTCACTTCACGCTCGATCTATCATCCGGAAAATTCGTATACTGGTCGCATTGGCTGGAGAGGTTGCGCATGGCGGATACCCTTTACAGATGACCCTTCAGTCTCTACGTCCTTTCCTCACCGATATTCAATGTGCAGAGGACACACTAGGGATTGTGCAATACCTATTCGAACACGGAACTCGCTACCTCCGATCTCAGCTCAACTTTGTCACAGGCATCGGATTGTCCATTCTCATCTCCATACGAGAGTTCCTAGGATCCTCCCAGGACAGCACTACCCAACAGTCTCAATACTCTACTACGATGAGCAAGGCGCAGAAATTTCACGGGTGGTTCACAAGTTACCTCGAGTCTCTCGCGAATACGCTTGCTTCGGGGGGCTCAAGCTCGTCTGTCAAGGCCTTCAAATCAATCATCACTGCGGCCTCGCGGGTCCGCACCGAAGGCAATTCTATCAAAGACAGTGATGAAAGCAGGCTACTGTTAGAGATATTGGACGATGTTCGCTCTGGCCGAAGACTCCTGAATAAAACTTCTCGAGAGGTTGCACTGGACCTCCTCTGCCAAAACTTTCAGCCAGCACCAACCGCGCGGGATGATGCCCTCGGTTCTGATGCTGATGTTGTTGACTATGCACCGCAGGTGTGGGAATCGTGCCAGAGGAGTAACATCGGCGACGGCTATCTTCTCTGGGCAGCTCGAGTTCTAGGCCGGGCTTTTAGCGCCCACGGGGAAGTAAAGCGAAGCACAAAGCTGTATCGACCATGGTCTGGTGAGCCCCATTCCTCGAAAGAATCGCTTGGTAAAAGCTCGCGTGCGGCCATCGTCAAAAACATCATCGACTTGTTCTACAGTGACAACCGAGAAGAGGTGGGCCTTGCGGAAGAAGGGGTGAGGCTCCTCATATCCCGTCTCTCTTCTGATGAATCATATGTTGGAGAGCTCCAAAAGACTGTACCAGTTCCTATAGGTACCGCACTCAATTTGCCCATTCCAGAAGAACCTGGATCTAAGCACTTGGTACCCTCCGAAACGCTAGGCCAAAATGCCTTCCCTGAGAGGACCAAGCCTGTATCCGTTTGGATTCGGGATCTCACGATATCCCTCTGCGGAATGACTGCCCAGGATCCAATTCTAGGGTCGTTGTCCCGAATACTCCTGGGTATTGAGGGAATGGCGGAGAGGCTCTTTCCTTACGTTCTTCATCTCGTCTTGCTACAGGATTTTGATGGAGAACGTATAGTTTGGGATGCAATGTCAGAGGCAGCAATCTCATGGTTTAGCAACTGTGATCAGGCATCCGTTCCATATGTGCGAATCCTGATTGAAGCTATCCTTTACCTCCGCAGCCAGCCTACTCCGAAAGAGGTCACCAGAGTCGACCGAGACCGATGGTTAGATATCGACTACCTGAAGGCCTCCCAAGCCGCGACAATAAGTGGCATGTACCGAAGTGCGTTACTCTTCGCCGAAACATCTTCAGGTCAGCCGATAATCAAGAGCACATCAAGAAGGTCATCTGTCCGGGTAGATCCTCCCAAGTTCCCGCTCGAACTCCAGCTTTCTATCTACAAGAACCTCGACGAGCCTGATTCATTCTACGGAGTGGATAGGGGATCAAGTCTAGCTTCAGTACTAGATCGCTTAGACTATGAGAGTGACGGAGTCAAGAGTCTGCTGTTTCGGGGAGCTCGCCTCGATAGTCAGATTCGCCGGTCCAACGCAATCGAACCCGCCGATTCACGAGGGATGGTCAAATCACTCATAACTCTCAACATGAACAGTATTACCCACTCATTGCTGTCTAACGACCAGTTCAAGGATATCGGCGATGACGTTGTCGACAGCACGCTTCATACCGCGCGGAAACTCGGTCAGTGGGACATCAAAGCACCGGAAGGTAATCACGCCGAGTCTAGTACCTTGTTCAAGGCTTTCCAGGGTCTTCATTACGCCCCAGACGCCTCAAGTGCTCGCAAGATACTCGATCGACAGTTTCTGGCCACAATGAATTACTTTTCTGGCCGTGATAGATCAATTACATCAATGAAGGCTCCACTGCGGACGCTTGCAGTATTAACTGAAGCGGATGAGATCGTAACTTCATCAAATCCGGACCACATCCTAGATATCTGGGACCAAATGAAAGCACGTGAGAGATGGATGCGAGCCGGAGAGTAAGTAAATTAGATCATGTTTGTCTTGTTAATAACTGATTCTTAAACAGGTTCGACGATGTTCGGTTGCTCCTCTCATGCAGAGAAACATTATTTAGTGTGCTCAGCATGAACTCCTCTTTGCTTAATTCACTGCACGCACGCACTGGAACTATTCGTCACATGGAAGTTGAAGCCCTGGTCTCATCATCAGCCATTTGTAGAAGACAGGGCGCTCTTCAACAGTCTCTAGCGAGCGTGACATATCTCTCGGATATTGTGCAGCAGTGTAAGTCTGTAGGACTTGATATCGAGGTCGCTGCACAATATGAAGTTGCGAGTGTTCTCTGGGAGCAAGGCGAGGCCGAAACATCTATCCGTATACGCCAGCATCTCATTGGTACCGCCAACTTTGATTCCCAGACGACTGACATAAGCCTGCCGGTGCTTTATGCAAAGCTAGTAAGATCCCTGGTTGCAAGTTGGGGCCGAGCATACCGTTCTAACATTATTAGGGTCATCACCTTGCCGAAGCTCGATTAGCCAAACCGGAC
The DNA here is from genome assembly GCA_002105025.1 of Clohesyomyces aquaticus. Classification (NCBI taxonomy): domain Eukaryota; kingdom Fungi; phylum Ascomycota; class Dothideomycetes; order Pleosporales; family Lindgomycetaceae; genus Clohesyomyces; species Clohesyomyces aquaticus. Next base: position 284,580 of record MCFA01000026.1, read on the forward strand.
ACCATCATCAAGGATTACCTCGAGCCAGCAATTCGTCATTTAGAAGGACAAACACAAGGCAAAGTCCCTGGTCAAGTATTCCACGAATATGCACTCTTCTGCGACAAGCAGCTACAGAGTCCAGACGCTGCTGAAGACATCGCTCGTATAAAAACGGTCATGGATCGGAAACATCAGGAATGGCAAGACTTCTTGAAACTTTCCCAGAACGAAAAGAGTAAAAGCATGAGGGAAACTTACAGAAGAAGTGCCCAGCGAGCAAATACCTGGTATAAACTCGACCACGCCGAATACGAGAGACTCCGCAAAGGCCGGGAACAGTTCCTCCGCCAATGTCTTGAAAACTACCTTCTTTCCTTGCAGGCCAGCGACGAGTACAACAACGATGCTCTTCGTGTTTTCTCCCTTTGGCTCGAGTATTCAGACACCCCTTTGGCGAACGAAGCTGTCCGGGCTTATCTCTCAAGGGTGCCCAGTGGAAAATTTGCACTCCTCATGAATCAGCTCTCGTCTCGATTACAGGATGAATCAAGTGACTTCCAGAAGCTCTTGTTTGAATTGGTATTGAGAATCTGTGCAGACCATCCGTATCACGGTATGCACCAGATCTTTGCCATTCAGATGAAAGTTGGTGCAATCACAAGGGAAGATGTTGTCCGCTCAAAAGACGAGTCAGCCAAATCTAGGCAGCGCGCCGCAGCTCTCATAGCGCAGAAGTTGGGAGGGGACAAGAGAGCAGGGAAGTATTGGACCATGATATATCACTCAAATGGCCTATATCATAACCTTGCCATGTTCAAGAATGAGCAAGATAACAGAGGCGGCAAGGATATCCCGCTAGAGAAATACCCGGAATCGAAGGCAATGCTGCAAAAGATCCCGTCACTGCATGTCCCTCCTGCTACGCTTCAAATCGACGTTCGAGCTAGCTGCGACTACGATGATCTGCCCAAGATCGTAGGCTTCAAACCGAGGATGACAATTGCGAATGGTCTCAGTGCGCCGAAGATCATAACGGCACTAGCCTCAGATGGCAGACCGTACAAACAGCTGGTGAGGAGTCTACAAATTGTATATATTTTACTTTCACGATGACTAATCTAGAGCCAGTTCAAATCCGGTAACGACGATCTTCGACAAGATGCCATCATGGAGCAGGTGTTCGATCAAGTTTCTCGTCTTTTGAAGAACCACACCGCGACACGTCTCCGCAACCTCGGAATCCGAACCTACAAAGTTCTGCCACTATCTACGCGCTCCGGCCTCATGGAATTCGTGCCAAACACCATTCCATTGCACTCCTACGTCATGCCTGCGCACGAGAAATACTATCCCAGTGACTGGAAGTCTGAGCAATGCCGCAAGGAAATTGGAAAATGTCAAGGTGATAGCCTCAGTACGCGAGTCAAAGTATGGCAAAAGGTAGCGGATAGCTTTCACCCAGTTTTGCGATATTTCCTTCTAGAACGATTCGAAGACCCCGACGAATGGTTTGAGAGACGCCTAGCATACACACGGTCTACCGCCGCCATCTCTATCCTTGGACATGTCCTCGGGCTCGGAGATCGTCATTGCCACAACATCCTCCTTGACGAAAAGAGTGGCGAAGTCGTCCATATCGATCTTGGTGTTAGTTTCGAAGCCGGTCGCGTTCTCCCCGTTCCGGAAGTTGTACCGTTCAGGTTGACCCGTGATCTAGTCGATGCGATGGGGTATACCAAGACCGAAGGTGTCTTCAGACGTTGTTGTGAGTTTACGATGGACACACTCCGAGAAGAGCGGGAGTCCATAATGGCCCTTCTCGGCGTGCTGCGCTATGATCCACTCGTCAATTGGAGTGTGACTCCTACGAAAGCGAAGAGAATGCAAGAAGGGCCGCAGGAAACGAACGCTGCGAATGGTGGAGCAACGAGCAGGGCGGCTAGTGTCATGCCAGGCGGTACACCCGGTCCCGTGGTACCGGTTGGAGTATCTGGCGTTATGGATGAAGGCGGAGAACAGAGCAATAAGAAACGGGAAGAGCAGGCGGGTGAGGCGGGAAGAGCGTTGAGTGTGGTTGAGAAGAAGCTGAGCAAGACGCTGAGCACGAAGGCAACTGTTAACGAGCTTATTCAGGCTGCCACGGATGAGAGAAATTTGGCAGTGTTATATTCGGGCTGGGCAAGTTATGCTTGAGACTAGTTGAAGGGAATTGGTGGGCTAGGTGCAGTGAAGATCCAGCTGCATCTGGAAGACTTTCGTGGTTGTACGCGTTGGTGTATTATTGCACGACCACGGGGTGTAATTCGTGTCCTGGAAACTTGACAAAATTCTTCTGCCTGCAACTTACTAATTAACAGTCTTCGGGGGTCAACGTCCTATTTCTAGCAGAAGTTCCGACCAATCCGTACCTTGAAGTCAATCCCGACGACCTCTGCACGGTTTTCGGGTTCGCATCAGACCCCTGCTTGTTATTCTAGGCCATCGCAACCCATTGTAGCTCCACGAAAAGTGATCCGATTTTTACATTTTAACAGCGTCAAAATTGCGTGATGCGATTGAAATCCTAAATTTTCGTGGACAATATCATGGTGTTTCATTGTCGCGTTTTGTCGCTTGATTTCGCTGATTTTTCAAGAGTGGCGCGCGAGTAAGAACCGCTTTTGTGCGGACCGGAGTAAATGCACTATACGTGTGTTACCAACCACCCCACTTTGTGATGCCACGTATCTTACCACATCCGCATGATGCGACAGCGGATAACGTTTATGTATATTAACTTGAGAGTCCGGAACTTTTCCTGGATGCCAATTGAAAGATTTTCAGGGCCGAAAGTCAAGGTCTTATTGAACGTATAAGCGTTCAGAGGGCCTACCGTCCTCGTTCGGGACTAAGATTTCTCATTCTCTATCCCGAAAATGGGGAACGGCTCCGAGAAACGCGACGCAGAAACATCCCTCGACTATGGGGTCACGCAAGTGGGTTCTCACCGCGTTGTTCGGACTGCAAGTATTGACGAATGTGCGCTCTATCGAAGGATCGACAAGAGGATCGTTCCTTTGATGTTTCTTTGCTACTTGTACGTATTTTACTGCACATCCCTACTCCCCTGCTCTTTCTTATTTGGGCTCGCAGTCTCCAATTCTTGGATAAGGTTGTAATCAATTATGCCAACATCATCGGACTACAGAAAGACCTTAAGATGAAAGGACAAGGTAAGACTAAAATACACGCCCTGAGCGAAGCTTCATCTGATATTATTCCACAGATTTCTCCTGGGTAGCGACAGCCTTCTTCATCGGCTACGCCATCGCCGAGTTCCCGCAAGGCTTCCTCCTCCAAAACTTCCCCCCCTCCAAGGTCCTAGGTTTCAACGTAGTATGCTGGGGCATAACCCTCTGCTGCACCGCCGCAGTCCAAGACTTCACAGGCCTCGCCGCTCTCCGCACGCTACTCGGTTGCTTCGAGGCCGTGATAACCCCCTCACTCATTCTCATCACGGCCTCTTGGTACACAAAACGCGAGTCGACGCCCCGCTACGGAATCTGGTATTGCGGACTCGGCGTCGGCCAGATGGTCGGTGGACTCATTTCGTTCTGTGCACAGAGCGGACCAAAGAGCACGACCTATGCTGGATGGCGGATTATGATGATCGCAGTTGGAATCTGTAATCTTATCGTAGCTGTCGCGGTTTTAATTTACCTCCCCGACAGCGTCGCCTCAGCCAAGTTTCTGGACTCCGACGAAAAGACTTTCATCGCGCACCGCATCTCCACAGACCAGAGTGGGAACGGAAAACGCATATTCCAAATTGGCGGACTGTGTGAAGCGCTCCGCGATCTGCAAGTCTGGCTCCTCTTCGTCAACACCATCCTCATCGGCATCCCAAGTGGAGTCATTACCACGTTTTCCGCAACCCTGATTCGCGGATTCGGATACACGTCCAAGGAAGGCGCGCTGCTCAACATGCCGTCAGGTATCGTCAGCATTTTTGCAACGATTCTCTGCACCTTTGTTGTCGAGCGAGGAATTCCACGCTGGGTTGGGATCATCGCGCTCATGGTCCCTACAATGGTCGGCGCGGGCTTGATGTCCTTCCTCCCCAAGACGCGCAAAGGCGGCATACTGGCCGGAATCTATCTCATCAATTTCGACGTCGCACCGCTTGCGCTGATATATGCGCTTGTAGGAAGCAACGCGCAGGGGTATACGAAGAAGCTTGTTGCGACTACTATGGTTGCAATTGCGTTCAGTCTGGCGAATATTATCGGGCCGCAGACCTTCAGGGATAAACAGGCTCCGGGATATATTGGAGCCAAGATAACGATCTTTGGAGTTAATGGGGGCTGCATCTTGGTTACTATTTTGCTGCGTTTGCTGTATGGGTACCGCAATGCGAAGACTGCGAGGCGCGCTGTGGTGGAGGGTTGGGAAGGAGGTGAAGATGAAGACGTAACGGATATGGGGAACCCGGCCTTTAAATATGTATATTGAATCATTTGACTTTTCTCGAATCCAATCCTGTTCTGTAGAGCGATCTAAGTGCTTGCGCAATGTGGGCACCGGGCCTAGTTTCTACATAGTACTCAGAAGCTAGCAGATGGCATTTAGTGACCAATTTTAAATTTAGAACAGTTTTTGCTTAGAAACTAGTTATAAGTCTTACACAAACAAAAGCTTAGACCACCATAAAAGATCCATGATTAGGGCCTATCGCTACACTAAAATCTAAATAGCATAGCGATATTCTGGTCTGCTTTCCATGCCCCGGTTGAACGCAATTTCCCCTTCACCCAACTTCCCGTTTAGCCTAGCGTAATATCATCTCATAAGCAAAAACACCACCATAAAGATACCTTGAGTAACTCCGACTGATATCAAAGCCGGTGCATATACCGGCCCATCCTCGGCACGAAATGTAAGAGATGACACGATACCAGCGAGATTCATGGCCATGTAGTTCATTCCCAGAGATCCTGCTCGACCCGTCGTTGTGGGGACGTTTGCTGCCAGCCAGACAGGGATGAGATTACTTGAGAGAAAGGTCAAGGAGGTGGTCACATAGGTTAGAAACTAGCCCATTTGCGGATGATCGACGAGGAGGAGTCCCAGGATCCTCCACGCAATGAGGTTAAAGGCCGTGGAGCCAGCAGTAAAAGTTGCCCATTGCTGATAGCGATCCGAGAGGAACGTGAGCGTAAGCTGAGAGACCGATGCGACGAGATTAGGTCCGACGGTATAGAGGTTCGCTTTTGCAGCGTCTTTGGTCAGGCGTTTGATCATGGTCGGGAGGAAATTCGAGCTGCTGGCAACGCCGACGCCGTACATGAGAGCCATGAGCGCAAAGGCCCACGTCTACCATTGGCAAATCTAGTGCTTTGCGTCATTACAGCGGAGTCGTTTGTCGGCGTCGCGGGCGTCGAGCTCGACACGATGCTTTGCTAAACGGGCTTCATTCGCATTGTACCGTCTGGATTTCTCCGGGGTTCGGGTCGCAAATTTAAGTAAGAAGAGGGCGACTGCAATAGTTATGGATCCTTCGATGCGGAAGAGGTACTGCCAGCCCTGATGTGTGTATCAGTAAATGATTCGGAGGCATCGATGGCTAATTAAGAACATATATGCAAGCCACCCGACCATTGAAAGACACTCCACGATATCAAGCCGCTAACGGCGCCCTAGATAATGTGTGAGCGAGTCAGCTTACCGCAATGAAGCCAATTTCCTACCTTGTGTAGAATAAGGACAGGTATTATATCTCACATGGCTTGTATGCCGCTTCTGCCGTACCCTAACAATGCGCGTAGCCATCAAGCCCGATAAGCTGGTCGCAGCTGTTACTCCCATTGTACATACACCCCACGTGAAGATAGCAATGGGTATTATGACCGAAGAATTGTACATCTTTGCCAGGATAGACTAAGGAATGTTGAAGGTGGCATATGGGAGATAGAACAAGACTAGGAGAAGAGAGAACTGGTTACCGGCCATCCCTAGATCCTTCTCAATGCCATCGGTCTTTGCATTTCCCAGATTTGCGCGATCGAGCGTGTGTGTGAAGTATGCCAGAGCTAAGTGTGTGTCAGAAGGAGAGAGCATTTGGAGAAGAGGGCGTGGAATAAAGTTGACAGATATACCTAAACCTGGCATCAGCAGCAGGTCCGTTTTTTTAATGAGCCCCTTTTCTATCGCTGGATCAATGCGGTAAACTTGCTCATCCTGGGAAGAGCGGCCATCGCCTACGCTGACGGTTTCTTCCTGCTTCTCGAGGTTGGACATGGTGCAAGATACTCTGTTAAAAGAGTTGAGCGTCCACGCGGAGTGATAAGTGAATGCACATGCCGATATGCGCAATCGGGGATGTATTTCCAACCATTATCAGGGATAACGAAAAGGATTACGGCTATGTAGTGCCGTATCACGACGAAAGGTTCCTTATGTCGTTATTAGAACTAGAAGCAGTACCGGAGAGTAGAATAAGGGAACAAGTTAGCCTACCAATTATTTAGTCTGTTGAAAGAGCCTATCCGACGCCTTCGAGGAGTTTAGCTAGGCTTGTTGTGGATATTTGAGCTATGTTGGGTCTACAAAAAGTACTAGGATCTAGATAAGATGAGCGGAGTTCTCCCAAGAGGCTGTGGCTTGGTATTCCTTTCTAAAGACGGGCGGATGAAACGCAGGGTCATCGGAGAGTTTGTTCCGATTATTTTGTGGAGGAGTCTGCGGATTTTCGGCGTATAATGGGACCGCTGTGTGTCCAATACGACATGAGGTCTTGTACTACATAGCCACTTGCGCTCAACGTCGCTTAGAACCAAAGTTTCCAAGCAATCCTCCATTAATGTCTCGGAAAACGATCCGAAGGGTTACCGACATCGGTGGGAAGTTGGAGTGGAGAAGAAGTGCGAATGGGGGTTTTCGTAGAGATGCCCAACAACCTTGGAAAGTCGATGCGCACTTGACTTTTGAACTCTTCTACGAGGCAATATCAACCAACGCGAATCTTTCTTCGAGGCTAGAGCCACGGGCAGAGAAGGCCTCTCATCGAATTCTCCTAACGGGGCGGATCCAAACACGGCCGTAATTGTTCATCTCCAACAGCAAGAGCCCGGCTGGAGCAAGAGATGGCGAAGTGCGCTTCTTGCAGCAACTCCGGGGGCACTGATTATCCCAATATCTGTCGCCGGTACCTGGTTCTGGCCTTTTGAACGAGCCATCGATCCCACAAACTTCGCGCTGCGTATGGAACGAGTGCTTAAGTCGGTCCCGTTCATCGACGGCCATAACGACTTCTCATGGTTACTACACGTGGAGCTTCACAACAAGATATACGACGGAAGTTTTGACCCGAACGAGCGCTTATTAGGGTACACGGACATTACGCGAAGGCAGCAAGGGAAGATGGGTGGCCAGTTCCGGAGCGTTCATGTACATTGCGACGCAACACAAAACTATTTTGAAGACCGTTCCGTGGATTTAAATGTCCGGCCTGGAATCCGTCATGGATGATAACGTGGCTATAGTGGGTCGTTCGAGATACCCTTGAACAAATCGACATTGCGAAACGCTTCGTGTCCGAGTCACTGCGGCGCGATTTCCACTCAATGAGTGGGTTTTTGGCACGTAAACACCCACTCAATGAACGGAGTTTTATCAACTCAATGAGTAGGTTTTCCACTCATTGAGTGGGTATTTTGCGGATTTTCCCACTCATTGAGTGGCCTGAGTGGGAATCAAACCGCAGTGGTACCCCGGTGTCTTTACCTACTGCGAAACCCCAGCATGTGCCCGCGCTCCGTATGTCAGAGGCAAAATAGAAAGTATGTTGGAAATCGAAGGCGGTCACCAACTTGGAGGGTCAATTGCAGCTGTGCGACAAGCCTATGCGTTGAGGATTCGTTACATTACCCCAACCCACAACTGCGGCAACGCATGGGCAACATCAGCGTCAACAGTAGCTGCAGGAGTATTTGATAAAGAATTGACGGTATTCGGTCATTCTTACGTTCGCGAGATGAATCGCCTTGGGATGATGATCGACTTGTCTCATGTGTCTCATGCGACAATGCGGGATGTGTTGTCCATTACTCAAACTCTGGTCATATTTTCCTACTCTGGTGCGTACTCGGTAACGTCCCACTTGCGTAGTGTACCTGACGACGGGCTGCGGAATCTGCACCGCAATGGAGGAATCGTAATGGCAGTAATTGTGAATCGCTTTCTCAACATGGAGGACCCCAGTGCGGTAACCAACGCGTCCAACCGAACATAGACCGTAACTTATTACTAAATTGGGCACCGTAACGTCTCAGACCTCTCCAGGCTACGTACGGTAGAGTTACGTTTCACCATAGCTCTACTTTTCAACGTTTCGGGTCAGATTACGGCGTAACGGCTTATTTTAGCTACCCAGCAGCCAGAATTAGTAGAGCTCTAGCCAACCTTCGCAGCCAAGCTTTGAAAAGTACTACTGTACGTAGCTACGCCGTAACTACGGCTCAGATATTCACTACGTGCTTACGGTCACGTGAGCTTAGCCAAGCCGTATATTACTGATAGCAGTACGTTCGGTTGGACGCGTTGGTAACGATCCATGACATTGCTGACCACATCTGGCACTTAGCTGAGGTGGTTGGATGGGAACATGTAGGGATAAGGTCAGACTTTAAAGGCATGCCTTTCACGCCAAGCGGATTTGAGGTACGTAGATATTACATGTTTGGCACTGCAATATGCTGTATACAACAGGGCGTTTCGAAATACCCCAATCTGATCGAACTTGTCATGGCTAGGGGAGCTACTGACGAGAAAATACATGGTCTTGTTGGTGACAATATAATTCGAGTATGGGGTAACATCCAGCGGCGGGGCGAGGAGATTCGTGCTGAGGGACGCAAGCCTGTGGAGGAGGAGCGGGAAGGTCGTGTCTGGCACCGTGGGTACAAGTCTTCCCCATACATGTATCGAAGAACACGAGAGAGGGCAGCAGAAGAGGGTTGGGGACAGCCCAATCAATCCAGTGTTGCGGGGGTAAGCACAACCCGGCTATTAAAGAGGAGAAGCACCTATTGATTTAGGACATCATTTAGGAATATAAGGACAGCCATAAGCTCCATGAAGGTAGCTACTCACCCACACGCCCAATGGCAAGGCGCGGCAATTCCACCAAAGACTCTGCTGTTTCTGAACTCATGGGCTTGCGCAAGAGGTAGGCGTAGGCTCTTATTGCCATATTGTCCAGGTTTAAGCTGACTCTCTTCGTATAGACCCGTTCGTCTTTGACAATCTAGACGAGTTCGCACCCGAAATGTGGATGGATGGCGAGCAGACAGCGAGCAAGTATCAATTTGCCTTCGGAATTGGGGGCAGGATGTGCGTGGCCAGCCATGTTGCATCGAAGGCGCTATACACCGTCTTCCTGCAGCTCATTGCCAACTTCCGTCTACTGCCAGCTGACGAAAATAGCAACCCGAAAGTCGTCGATCCTCTGCTAGGTCTACTTGCGAGGGAGAATCCGATCGCTGCTCCAGTAGCAACGGCAGTGAGATTCATTCCCAGAAACCGGGGAAGAACGAGGCTGATGCTCGCTGTTCAGGATTGATATCTGGGCGTACCGTAGAGTCGTTGAGAGGTTTGATGAGGCATGAGGCGAAGATGGGCGAAGATGGGCTTTTTCCATGGAGTATGGAGGAGAAAGAGATACTCAATCAGCAAGCACTATCCTGACTGGGTAGTGACTATACTAAACTCGGCTAGATTGTGCCATAAAGTGAATGTTTGGCACACTACAATTATCAGCGCGCAAATCGCGACGACATACTTAATTTGTGATACTTGGGCTCGAGTTCTTGGACCTCCGTGGAGGGAGATTGGCGGGCGGAGATGAGCAGTCCTTCTCCCCCTCGACCCATGTCCACCACTGATTGTGATATGAGTAAGAAACCGGATGAGATGAATGCAATACCTAGTGACATGTCTCTTGCAGCCTTATATTGCAAGAATGCGCCAGCGTCAGTCACAGACCTCCTGATTGGTTGTTGCGGATTTTCCATAGCCTGTGTTGTTGAACACCTTCCTCCACAAGCAAACCCGTCCATGCATGTACACGAGGGCCGGGTCATCAGTTCGTTCCAAGGTTCCAGAACGGCAAGCGCCCGGATTAGCGTCCGGCGGCAAAGCTTGTTTCGGGGTTCTTGACCAACCGTTGAAGCACGACTTTCGCTTAGCGACTTCACGAACGGAGTGCCAATCAATCTTGACTAGACAACCTCGGGATCAACGTCACAAGCAGGAATTAGCAGGCACCAGCGCAACGATGAGAAGTGATTCTCTGTCTATATGTACTTTGCATTCGACCTTCAGTGTCTTTCATGTCTTGTTCCTGCGTGAATGTCCATCATGAAATTTACCAGGGTCCAACTTCTTCCATTGCTAGCCGGGACGGCGGTAGGATCGGCCAGCTACCCTCCAATCCCGAAAGACCTCACCACCCCGGTGCAACAACGCCTTGCTGTCAAGGGTACAAATGGTGAGCAAAACTAACACGGCGAATTTTCCGGGCTGACCTGTACTCCGCCATTAGCTGTCGCTGTTGCGTGGAACACATATCAAAAGCTTGATCAGCCTTGTGTGCAATATGGAATCGCAAGCAGTTCCCTCACGTCTCAAGCATGCTCTAGCGACTCTACAACGTACCCCACCTCTAGGACGTATTCGAATGTGGTTACTCTGACTGGTCTTCCCCCTGCCACCACGATATACTACAAAATTGTGTCCACCAACTCGAGCGTTGAGCATTTCTTCAGCCCACGTGTTGCAGGTGATAAAACCCCTTTCGCCATGAACGCAATCATCGACATGGGCGTCTATGGCGCCGACGGATATACTATCCAAGGCGACATGAGCAAACGCGATACGATTCCCCACATCGATCCGTCGTTGAATCATACCACCATCGGCCGACTCGCCCAAACAGTGGACGACTACGAGTTCATTATCCATCCTGGAGATCTTGCTTATGCGGATGACTGGATCGAGAAGCCTAAGAATATTCTTGATGGGAAGAACGCGTTTGAGGCCATTTTGGAGCAATTCTACAGCCAGCTTGCGCCCATCTCTGCTCGGAAGGCGTATATGGCGAGCCCCGGAAATCACGAGGCTGCTTGCCAGGAGATACCATTTACCACTGGACTCTGTCCTGATGGCCAGAAAAATTTCACAGATTTCATGAACCGGTTTGGGCATACAATGCCCAGTGCCTTTGCGTCCACATCATCAAATAACACGGCAAAGGTCAACGCAAACAAAGCACAAGCGCTCGCTAAGCCACCTTTCTGGTACTCGTTCGAGTATGGAATGGTTCATATCACTATGATCGACACCGAGACCGACTTTGCGAACGCACCAGACCAGCCCGGAGGATCGGCAGGCCTGAATAGTGGTCCATTTGGCGGCGCAAATCAGCAACTCGACTTTCTCGCGGCGGATTTGGCCTCGGTTGACCGCACTGTTACCCCCTGGGTCATTGTCGGTGGTCATCGCCCTTGGTACACGACCGGCACTGGACAATGTAAACCTTGCCAAGCAGCCTTCGAACCGCTGTTGTATAAGTACGGCGTAGACCTTGCAATTTTCGGACATGTTCACAACTCACAGCGATTCCTACCAGTAAACAATTCAGTGGCCGACCCAAGAGGAATGAACGACCCGAAGGCACCCATGTATATCGTCGCGGGAGGTGCAGGCAACATCGAAGGAATGAGCGCGGTCGGCGCGAATTATTCAACGAATGTGTTCGCTTATGCGAACGATTTCAGCTATGCGGCTATCACGTTTCAAGACAGCAATCATCTGAAAGTTGATTTCATTCAGTCGTCCACTGGAGCAGTGCTAGACTCCTCGGTCTTGTACAAGTCACATACCCAACAATTTCTAGTCCAGTAAGATGAGAGCCATATAATAGCTACAATATCATCTCAAAACAAGCAATCTGTCTGCCTCCAATTCTTTTCAGAGTCTCATTGATCTGAAGAACATCATCTATGGTCCAAGGAACGTCCCGTACTGTCATAAATCTACCCAAACAATATTTGCACAACATCCCCCATCTTCAACATTCACTCTTGCAACCTCATTCATTCCTACCACTGTCTTATCGGTCCTTTCCCAAATTCCGTTTATCTTCGAAACCTGAATGCCGCCAAGACCCTCAACCTTCCACATCTGCACATATCCATTCAGCCGATTCGTCTTGAAGTCCGCCATCGCAACAAATTCATCCGTATCCGGAGCCACGCTAACGCTATTTGCAATCCCTCCAATCGTCTTCGTCGGCACAATGAACAAGCGCTCAATGATGTCTCCCTCTGGCGACAAGAGGAACGCAGAGATATACCCCGCAATCCCCGTATTCGCCTGCGCGCGCGCCGTTCCCCAAAGAATCCTGCCACTCGGACTAACCGTAATCTCCGCGCTCCAGTATCTATCATCTAGCGACGGCAAAGGCGACGAAGTTGGAGACGCATAGTCTGAGTCCGAAAGTCCGGGTATGAGTGAATAGCGCATCGAAGTGTCCTTCAGACTCCAATCGAGAGTGTCGGCAATGGGATATGCGGAGATGCTGTTCGACGCTTTGAAGACCGCGTACAGCCATTTGCCGTTTGGATGCACGGCTAGGTGGCGCGGATGCTTGCCATCTGTCGTTGTGTCTTTCCGCCGGAAACCGGTGATTGAGCCGTTGGGAGATAATGCATTTGTCCATAGTGCGTCGCCACCTAGATCCGCGGCGTATAGGAAGAATGCATTTGGATGCAGAACGAGGCCGTGAATCGAGGAAGAATTCCCATACGTGTAGCCGTGTTGGACGGAGGATAGCGTTCCGTTTGGGTAAGTCGTGTATACGCTTGCGCATGCAGGCTTTCCGGGCCACGAGGCGGAATATACGGTATATGGCTCTCTGCCCAATGCGACCAGGTTCGCGCTGCTATCTACTGCACCGCAGTCGCTGGGAGCAGTGATTACAGCATCTAGACGGAGGTCGTTCCCATTGTCGACCACGGAGTACGATGAGATGTCGGGGCTTTGCACGCCCGTAGCGTAGAGATTCCGTTTGTCGGATGATAGGGTAAGCCAGTGATGTCTTGCGTGGGCGGTGATGTTGTTAGTTATCGTAAGGTTATGCGAATCGGTGTCGAATGAAAGCGCATAGAGAGCTTTTGGGAGATCGAGGTTTCCCACGAAAAGATGATGCAGTTTGCATGTTGCAATTGGGAGACTAAGAAGAAATACAAGGACTTGGGCGAAAGACATTTTGGGCGATAAACACCGAAGTCAAGCCTCATGCCCCATCACGCCGAACCTGTTCTTGTTATATTATTCATGTCTGTTAGTCGTATTCGGCAACTAAATTATTCTTGTCGTAGATAGAGATGCGATGATCGCCAGTGGTCGATAGCCCGGTAAAGAAACATGCTCTCAACGTGTTGTGGTACTCGGGTCCGAGTCCGATTCGCTTTTACTGCGCGCGATCTCGTCTAATATATTTCAGAAGATGTGATCATATGATTTAGTTCGGCCTGGAGTCTTACTTGCGTCTTGCAGCAGCAGCTTCGTAGTGCCGGGTATTTATCTAAGCCGGTTAAATCGACGCTCTACTTTGGAGCTTGTCGAGAAATGTTTTGCAGCAGCATTCCAACGATGTTATTTGTCGATCTCGTCGCTATCTCTGAGCTAGTGCGTAAGCATCGTGATTTAGATTGATTGTTGCATCTTTGAGTCTCCTACCAATCTCGCAACTTGAAGCACTACAGTAGCTCATATAGTTTCGCTATTCGCACCAGTGGATGGTTTATCTTGTGGAACGAGTGAGATTGAAAAGGGCTTGATGGAGTTGGCCTGGGAAGGTGAAACATGTAACATGTGAGCATCTAGGTCTGCAAAGTTTTGCTTGATTGTTAAAATGCAGAATAGGAGCCATACAATCCATCTCGATGATTTTAGTCGCGGAATAATTCGTCCCTACCAAGTGAGTAGGGTGATGTTCAGTCCAAATTCCAATAGAAGACTTCGAGACCTACTGGAGATGCCCGGCCGAAGCAATGATATCTGTCATGGAGATTGTATACCTACCAGGATCGCAGCAAGTGGACCAGTCACTTTTATCACCTCCCCGCTTGGTCCGTCTTCCCCCAACATTATCAATTTGATTGCTACCGTGCTATATGAACCACTGCAATTCCCACCGAGAACGACAGTTATGCTACGCTAAGACGAGACGAACCAAATCCAACGCCTGAATGCAAACACGTCGGGTGCAATCCAAATCGCAATGATCTTCCACACTGTACTGAAACATCGCAACACCTAGAATAATCCTATGCAAACCGCTTCTGAACTTCCACGATCAATACTGGTTGTAGTTTGGATTCGGTACGCCGGAGTATTTGGCACCCCCGTGGACCCGAGATACTGGTGGCGGAACCGGTTGTTGTGCGACCTGGCTCACATCGACTCCACTCCCAAATCGTCTACTGACGTCCTTTCTCTGCAGATCCTTCTTGACTTTCTTGTGGCCGAAGAAGTTCCGGACCAGCAGGAATATCAACACGCCTAGTATGACTGCTGCACTTCCGACACCAACTCCGACACCAATCTTCGCCTTCTTCTCAAGCACTGGCTTCTTATCGGGTGGATTGACTGGGTACTGCAGCGCGTATGCGATGTTTACGATGGCAGAAGTCGGCTTTGCGCTTACGGCAGCCGCGGTATCGGAACGGGTGGCAGCGAGGGTATCGGGAATGGGTGGCGCAGTGACAGCAGAGGAAAGCAATGAGTAGCATGGGACTTGGCCGCCGAATGAGGTGCTCCACAGCCAATATGAGCTGTGATGTGTTAACACGAGCGAGTGTTCTTACACTTGCACGTCTACTTACGAAGGACAACATCCTGTTTGGCCTGAGAGGGTAACTGTATGATAATCTTGGGGACACCCCTCCAGTGTTGATTGGGGTGGAAAACTGGAGATTGGAAAAGCAGCCCCTGCCCCTCCTGCCGGTCCTGCCGATGGATTCGCGCCAGATCCCGCTGTCGGGGTTGGACAGCAGTTAGACTTCGAGCTAATGCATCCAATGACAGGCACCCAGTACGCTGTCGGTCCATCAAGAATAGTATAGGCAGGCTCGCTGCAATAGCCCTGGAGTATGGATGTGGTTGAGACCTCTCCTGTCGGTATAACTGGTACGTTTGCGTCCTTGGTAGTCGTCGACGGGATTGCGGTCGCTGGCACAACTGTGACACTTCGATATTGAGGCTGCGGTATTGAAGCTGGAGTCTTTTCAGCTTCAGCGTCGGTTGTTTCCTGGACTTTCTTTCCAGTGCTTGTTGGGATGGTGCCATCTACATGAAAGTCAGCCAATGGTGTGACCGGAGTGGAATCTTGGGCATACTTTGCAATGGCACCCTTCGCCATTTTGGATGCAGTTGTGGACGCAGTGTGTCGTTCATATCTTCTTCTGCTTTGGGAGCAACTCCCATGCCTATTCAGCCAGTCTTCCACGAAATCAAGCCAGAATATGACCTGAAAGCGGTGAAACTTTGGTCGAAAAATCAATATGCCAACTGCGGCCGTCTTCAGTTCTAGTCAATCCCTTCCTAGACGACTCAAGTGTGATGCGAAATACTTGAGGTGGTATGGTGGGTTGAGGTCTAGGCTGCCGCTCCAGACATGAGGTGTATCGAAGTTTAAAAGACCGTCAATCTGGCTGAGCCCCAACAATGTGGGACGCGCGGACGGCCTCCTTCCCCATTTTTGGAACACATGTCTGGTGGCTGGGTGGCTGAGGCGCTTTTCGAAAGAAAAGACTCATTCGACTCGCTGATGAAACCCAGATGCATCTTGGATTCGCGAAGTCTCCTAGCGTTCGATGCTAGCGGGGCTTCTGTTGGCCGTGATTACGGGTGGTGGCGTCAATCGTGGCCCCATGGGTAGCCACCCAAGCGATTGATTCGCTAAAGGAGGGTGAACATTGGACGGGTTTTCAGCTCCCAAGAGCCAAGACCGGACTTTGCCGTCTGGCTTCCTTGCATAGCCACTTTGGTTATGTTTGAGGGGTGAGTGAGATGCGGACCGTGGAATGTCCATGGGAGTGTCTCCTTTCCTTGCGCGCTTCCAGGTGGTCCAGGCGCGCCGATCATTGGGTGAATGTGAGGAGCACGTGATACGTGTCTCAGCCTTATAACTTGAGAACGTAAGCCGGAGATTGATATATGAATTTTAAAAGCCATCTGCAATATACAGGGGGGATCTTAATTTAATCTTACTCGTATACTGTCGATTTCCGGTCATCGACTGTTCATCTCGTACGCTTTGCGCTCTGTTGAACCTCGTTGAAGAGAATTCTTAGAACCCCGTACAAGGTTTATTCAAACCTTGCCCTAAAATTAACGAAGTCGACATGTAACTGTACGAACAAAGTTTGGGTGATCGTATTGCCTTCTCATCCGCAGGCACTGATGGCGTTGAAGTACCACCGGTGAGCATCAACACTGGGGACGGCTTGTCCCGTGTTGCCCTTGAAGGACACCAAGCCATGGTACGTATCAATATCGTCGACCTTGACCGTTACATTGGTTCCACTTCTGATGTAGTACTCCGGAGAGATGTGGACATAGCCGAACCCGCCCAGTGGTCCTCGCTTGCTGAGTGCAAAGGATAGCTCGCGTCTTATCTTGTTCCCGAATTCGAGAGGTGGCAATCGAGGGACGATGTCGTTGTAGTGGGTGACACGAAAATTGGAGCCCTGATCTGTCACGAATTGAGAAAATGCTTTGGACCCCACGCGAGGCGCCCCGAATGTATACTAAACTGGGTCAGTCGTTCACTGTGTCTGTGTTGGTGGGTGACCTACCAGCTCCACATTACGCCCCTTCATTCTCATTTCTGCAGCACATAGCACCCCGATGGCTCCACCAAGGCTGTGCCCAACAACCACAACTTGATATCCCGCATTCTTACTCGCGGTGTTTTCCAGTGCAGCTAGAACTCGATTGCGAGCCTCAGACCAGGAGAACCAGAATCCATCGTGGACCTCACAGCTGGGGCAGATGTCGGTGTCAGATGTTGAGTATATACCATCTGTGATCCAGTTCTGTAATGTCGATGACCCGCGAAACGATATGACAACAAGGCGGTTGGTGTGATCAGTGGCAACGAATCCGGTCACATCCGTCTTCCCAACGCTAATCCTGTGTTAGATAACCATCGAAGAGCCAAGAAACTACCTACTTAATAAACTCCACCTCCGTCTTGGTATCTGCCGCCTCGACAAGGGGGCAGTTTCCCACTGAGCAAGTAACCTTCGTTCCGGTAGTGTTGATGTTTAAGGGACAGTATGCAGCTGCTGCATATTGCTGCATTAGGTTGAAGCGCTGG